>JXTC01000451.1:225679-245287 GCA_002914845.1 Trema orientale
TACACTTAGTTAGAGAAGTGAAGTTATATGGTCCGGTTTATTTGAGATGGATGTATCCATTTGAGAGATACATGAAAATTCTAAAAAGATATGTTAGAAATCGAACTGGGCCAGAAGAATGCATTGTAGAGTGTTATATCGCATCTTGCATGGTCTAAGATACTTGTCATCTTTGAAGATAATTTGGTATGCAGACCCATTTTCCAAATATATTCATGCTTTATTGAATTCTAATATAAATTGTTAACTTGTTTGTTAATATTTCATCATATTTTTGGATTTTAGGAGTTTAATGGTATAAATAGACAATAAACGAGGAAGAAAAAATCTTCACAACGACAGCCACCTCAAACACAAGAAAAACTACATCCACAAAGAAAGAAAGCAGAGTCTATTACACAAACACAGTTTAGAATTGATGGTGCACCAGCTTCTATAAGATTACTATTGAATACCATTTAAGAAGCGGATGAAAGTGTTGTTGTTCATGTTCCCTTTGATGAAGAAGTGTTTGGAGAAGCTTTTCGTTTGCCTGTGTTCAAAGAAGACATAATTGAGTTTTTCACGTTACAAAAGATTGGGGTCGTGCCTATTACGTTATACATGAGATAAGAAGTTTATTTTTTTCATATATATAGCACTTCATATATATATATATAGTTGGCAATTATATAATACAATACTTGATTTACATGGAATTTTGTACTTGTAGGTGTTTACACTGTTTAGTGACCCAATATAGCTATCAAGATATGTATATGTTCATGGATCCTAGTGCAGTTACTACAGAAGATGGTCCACGTGAGGATCGTGCTATAAGTTTAGCAATCCGGATGTTATCCATAGATAATAAACATTATTTTCTAATTACACCATGGAATCATGGGTAAGATTTTAAACTTAACAAATTGTCATATCAACTACTTTGGATATGAGGTTAATTGTCACATTATTAATAATCTTTATCATCAATTTTATGAGTAGGGAACATTAGATGTTGCTTGTCATTTATCCTCTCAAAGATTATGCATGGTTTTTAGATCCTCTCGGCTTAGCTCTCCGTGAGGAAATTGGTTTAACAATGATCGAGCAAGTTCTCTAATAGTTATTTTGTTATAGTTAAGTTTTTTATGATATTTTTAGTTATGGTTACTATTGCTAATATTTTATTCTTGTGTTTGTGTATTTCCAGTTCAAAGTGCATTCAACATATATAATATAGAAAAAGGGAAGAAACGAGGACCAAATAGTCCAGTTTATAAGTTAATAAATGTACTAAACTTGAATTAATAACACTTGTTGTGTAGAAGATTAATTAAAATTACTTATATTTACTTTATGCTTATGTACAGTACCTAAAACAACCGACAAGTATTGAGTGCAGATTCTACATATGTAAATTTATGAGAGAAGTCATTGAACAAGCCAATGTTAAATCATTTACCACAATGGTATATAACTGTATGTTTTATTAGTTCTCTTCTAATTTAGAGTTTGATTGATTACTTTCTAACAAATAAGGTGTTTGAATTTGTAGTTTAAGACAAAATTTCTATACAAAGGATGATATCAATAGACTTCTTAAAGAGTGGGTCGAAGAGGAGCAATACAGATTACTAAATAAATGAGCACAATATTTAAAAGGGGAGCAAAGTAACCGATCACACTCAAGGCAGCAATACAGATTACTTTAAGGGGAAGGAGAAGCGGAGTAATTGATTGCATTTAGAGCAGTAATATGAATTACACGCCAAGGTAGAGATACAGGATAGATATATATATATATATAATATAGAGAGCACAAAACCTCGAACTTGTGCTACAAGTCAAGCACGAGATTGTGGAGAGTAGTTCGGTACCCAAAGATCACTAAAGTACATAAGTCAGAAACTGCATGCAAAGAAAACTTATTGTACAAGTTAATAGACAAAGTGATGTAAAAATAACAGGATAATAAAAGATGGTATAAAACTAATTATTGGATAGAAAATGATATAAAGTAACTCTTGAACCTAGAGTATGTAAAGAAATAAATATGGGCTTTAGGAGATAGACATATAAAAATACCTAAGCCTATAGAAGTATTTAGAGAAATATTAACAATAGAAAACTTGTTGATCAAGTCTAAGCATGCATGAATATATAAAAATGTAAGAACTAATGAAGAAATAATGGCATGTAAGGATATATATAAATAAAGGTATGACGAAAGATGGAAATGAACGAAGAACTAATGATATAGATGCATGCAAAAGAAAGACTTGGTGAACAAATCTTTGAACACAACGTGAACAAAGTGGTATGATATAACCACTGATTGAAATGATAAAGATAGGAATAGTTAAAGAGAAAAGTGAAGTCACGGCTTGGAAGGGAAAATGAAATGATATGGTGATGGTAGTATAGGAACGTGATGTAGAATAGGAAAAAGAAAGATGATGGTGGTGGTGTTATGAGACAAACAAAAGACAAGGACTAGATTAATCAAAAAAAGAGAGAGGGAAGCTTCGAGCTTCGGATGAACAAGAGAAAGAGAAGGAGAGAGAGAGAGAAAGCATGGTTGTGAGAGTGTAGAGGAAGAAATAGAGGGGCTTATATTAATGAGGTAAAAAAAATTATTCTACAAAATGAAGGGATGGACCCTTATTTATAGGCAAAAATTACCTTGTAAGACAAGATGTCTTAGGCCCTAAGTAGATGAGGTGTCAAAATCTCTTTGGCTAAGTTTACTTAATGTACAAGAGCCTGACTTGCAAGTTCTTAGTTTACAAGAACTTAAGCTACAAGTACTTCTCTTGTAAGTACTTAGTGTATAGGATCTTAGATTACAAGTTAGAAGCCTCTAGAAGCTTCTAGGCAGCTTGTCTTTGAGGTGCTTGAGCTACAAGCTCTTGGAGCACAAGTTAGAAGGTTCCAAAACCTTCTAGAGTCGCGGGGAAGCTTGCACAAGAAGAGAAAGAGGACTTGACGACATGTAGCATGGTTCTAACGGCATGTAATCTTCCTTTAAATAACATGTAGCTCGGGTCCAAGTGACATGTAGTTTAGGCATTGGTGAAGAAGTCCCAAATGATATGTAGTTCAAGCTCTGTTGTAAATCATTTAAGCGAGCTAGTTTTAGACCAGTAATTTTTGTGCTTAACTAGCACTAATCTATATCTTTGGATTAATCTCAAAAATTAGGAAAACCCCAAAATAATTTTTAATTTAGAACAATCACAAAAGTTGGGATTTGGTAGAAGAATGGAACTATACTAGTACTGCTATTTAGGATTACTGGGATATTTGTAGAAGAAGATGCATTGAGGTGTGGTGTGGCACCCTTTGCCAATGTATGTTAAGGAAAGTTAAGTTAGGGGAAGAGAAGACTTTTCAGACTCCGGTGAGGGTGCAGGTAGAGGATCAGGAGACACCCTGCAGACCTCCACTTTTTTTTTGGTGAAAATCGTCAATTTCATTCAAAAACTAGGACCTCAATAACTAAGAGGATCCCATTCAACCGAGTTACAAAAAACTGTACTGGGTACAGTATCAAGTTCGACATCTCCAGTCAAATTACAGGACAAAGCCCATTTAGCTAGATTATGGGTATAGAAATTACAGTCTCTAGGAACAAAAGTAAAAGTTAATCCAAGAAATTTGCAGCTAAGAACCTTGGCAGCATCCACAGAGTTAGCTATTTCCCAGTTAGAAAGATCACCATTCAGATTGGAGATGGTAATCTGAGAGTCACCTTCAATAATGCAGAACTGATAGTTCCTCTTGGAAACTTCAGACAGAGCAAGCAAAGCCGCCTGGCATTCACCTACCAAGGAGGACGAAAGAATTGCTCTGATAGTTACTGCAAAAAGAACCAATCCATTGTGGTCACGAGCAACTGTGGCAAGCATCATCGCATTACTCCCCATAGCTACGTCGAAGTTCACTTTAACCCACCCTTCAGGAGGGGTTTGCCAATTCATACTTGAAGACGTAGGGGGAGGGAGGAGCCCTTCTGAAAATGTGGAGTAGGAAGATGAGATGGATCTCAAGCAAGTTGCAATATCATGTTTGGCATTGTCGTGGACCACTGAATTATGCATCATCCAAATGTGGTCCATAGCAATGGACACATAGAGGAGGACTTTAGCACTATTTACCCCATTGTCATTCAAACTCCAGATGAATTTAAACCATTCCAAACATGAAGAGATAAGCCCTCTAGCTGGGGAAAGAGCCCAAGGAGACGTTATCCATATTCGGCTTGCGAAATCACACGAAAGGAAAAGGTGGTCCAAGCTTTCAGGGCATCTTTAACACAGTGGGCAAGATAAGTCCTGAATTTGAAAAATAGAATTGATACGCGATCGGACCGGAAGGGCATTCGTGAGAATCTGCCACCATAATATTTTATGTCGTTCATGGATTTTAGAGTTCCACAGTTTCATCCATTCCTTGGGCAACATTATGGGCTGAGAAGGGGCTCTATGCAAAGCCTGTAACAAGTAGGCAGACTTAGTAGTGAATCTGCCATTGTCATTCTTGGTCCAAATCCATTTATCTGGTCGGGCTCCCTCTATAATATCAATTTTACAAATTGCATTAATAGCAGCCTGGTCAAAACAGAGCGTAAGTTTAGGAATATTCCATGTTCCACTCTCAGTGATGAAGTCAGCTACATATATGAAACCTATTCTCTCGCTCCCTAGAGGTGTAGGTCTAAAACCAGGGTAGTAGGGGACCCATGGGTCTTTCCATATATTTATAGAACGACCATGACCAACTGCTTTGCAGGCCGCTTGCAGAACCCATTGTCGGGCTTTAATGACCAACTTCCAAAACTAGGAGTCTGAATTACGAGAGGTAGCCTGAGTAAAATCTGAATTCCTTAAATACTTTGACCTTAGGACGTCACAACAAAGAGAACTATGGCCAGAAATAAGTTGCCAACTCCATTTAGCCATTAGAGCAATATTCATTTCAGTTGATTTCCTAAAACCCAGACCTCCCAGTGATTTAGGCAAACATAGATCATTCCAAGACTTCAAATTTAATCCTCTCTTCACATCAGAGTGACCCCACCAGAATTTCCGCGTAAGAGAATCAAACTTATTCAAGCTGGAAATAGGGAGCCCTGTAGATTGCATTGTATAAATTGGAAGTGAAAGAGCAACCGATTTAATCATAGTCGCACGACCCGATTTAGAAAGGGTTTTAGCTTTCCATCCTGCAAGCTTGGAATCAAGTCGATCAAGAATAAAGTGGAAATCATGACGTTTATTGCTAGACCGGAACAGAGGTAATCCCAAATATTTAATGTCAAGAGCTGGCTCCGAAATACCAATTATAGACGAAATGGCATGTCTAGTCGAGTGATCTGTGTTATCACTAAAGAAAATACTAGACTTCAAGAGATTAACAGACTGTCCAGACCAAGAGCAAAACATGGAAAGACAATTCCATAAAACTTGAGCTTCCTCTACTTTGGTGCGACCAAGAAGGATTAGGTCATCCGCGAAAAAGAGATGAGTGAGAGAAGGTCCTCCTCTAGATAAGAAAATGCCTTTATAATCCCCTTCGTCACAAGCACGAGAGATGAGTCTAGAGAGAACTTCAGCAGCAATAATAAACAAACGGGCGCGTCTACAGTAGGGGCGCCCCTACGTAGGGCCCTGTCTATTCACCGTTGGATGGGAATCTGTATATAAATAGATTCTCCACAGATTCCCGTTATTCCCCATAGATTCCCATCTAACGATAATTAAGGCATGACCCTACGTAGGGACGCCCCTACAATAGCCATCTCCTAAACAAATATGGGGAAAGAGCCCTGCAGACCTCCACTACTTCCACACGTGTTTGGCTGTTCAATAATTAATTGAGATAGCAGTAGTAGTACTGAATTTTTAATAACGATTTTGACGCCACGGCCTTCTTATTTATTACGTACCAAATGCAATAGATTATATAAGATGGTCACGTTTTTCTTAGTAGTTGGTCACGTTTTTCTTAATTTTTAATTCTTGATACTTTTATTTTAGGCCACATATCGCAACCAAAAAAATTATTTTTACGTCACTTATCAATTTCTCAAATTCAATCTCAACTTTTTTATAAATATCAACGATGCATAGATTCCTTTTTAATTTTATTTTATTAGGAACATAAATAATTGATGTGGGATCTCACCACCACGTGAGAGGGACTCCACCGACAGTACATTGTGCCGGAACCGAGTTTGACTTTGGCTTATTACATTTTGTATAATATCACTTTTATAGTTTTTATTTTTGACAATTTATTCCGTTTATATTTTTGTTTATTATCAATATTTATTATTAGATTTAATATTTCTTATAAATTTATATCTTGATATCAATTTAGAAAAATTAATTTATCAAAATAATTTAATAAACTTAATTTTTGGATCAATTTTTATATCGTTTATTTTCAGTTTTTATAACATTATCTTAGTAAATTAATTAATTTAAATTAGTGTAAGTGTAAATTTATAACAGATTTCAAATCTAAAAATCAATATTGATAATAATTAAAATAAAATTTGTTCAAAATGTCATACTACGAGCTATAAAAATGATATTCTTCGCTTACATTTCTCCAGAATAAATAGGGCCAAGTAACTGATATGTGTACTTTATGTGTGTAGGGAACATCACTTACATTTCTCCAGAAAAGATAGGGCCAAGTAACTGATATGTGTACTTTATGTGTGTAGGGAACACAGGTTTTACAATAATGATTTTTGGCCGTTAGCATTTACGTGATAATTTACTACTTCTTTTTCTTTGTATGGAGCTCTTTGTGCTATATTTAATAATCCCCACTCGTTAATTTGTTATAACTTTTCAACATGCGAGATACGATACAATAATTCATGCATGCGCCCAAAGAGGGCTTGTACATAAATGCCTTACTTTTGGTCCATATATCAACGTGTATGTGTATCCCTTTTAAATGGGCTATATTTGTACCTATATTTATATGAAGGGCCCCTATAATAAATAAGAAGATAAAATAGGACAACAAATTAAAATTCAATTTAAAAGCACCCCGATCACATTAAAAACCAAATTTCTTCCCAAAAAACGAATCAATAGTTTTTAATTATGAAGAATATTAAATCATTCATCTATGATGAGAGAAACAAACAACTACAGGAAATTAAAAATTAAAAAAGTACAAATCCATCATAATTCATAAGTTTGCGATTTTCCACTTTTTACCACATTGAGTATACACATCCATATTTTAGAAAAAATAATAATTAAATTTCTATACGGAGATGATAAAACTAATAGTCTAATATTAGACATAACACACTTTACACACTCTCCTAGTCTCCTTCGATCACTTAATATATAAACTCATAATTTTATTCAATTTAAAATAGGCTCATTTTGATTGGCAAAGACTCTAGAATGAGAGAAATGACGAAGGTAAAGATGTGGTACCTTCAATTTTTCCTCTTATAAATTATCTTTTTTAGTTATTTTATTAGTTAACGGGTACCATTATTTTAAGATGGAGTGTATATATAATCCCCCTTTTAAATTTTATTTACAGTAATATCCCTTTTTAATCAATGGAGTTTTGTTATCCCAATTTTACCCTTCATTTTATCTTCCTATGAAAAAATCTCACAAAAATACTCATCTTCTTCCAAAGACTTTCGCTTTCCGAACAATATTCTTTTGATAGGTCGTTCTAAATTTATATGCTTCAAAAATTACATTCAAAAAAGAAAAAAAAAATGCAAGAAATAATTTATATGGGGCTTTGTCCTCGTGCATAAATACAAAAAAAGGCAATAAATAGGTCTTAAGCTGATGGGAACTAGAATCTTCAAGGTCCTCTAATTTGATTTGGTTTGGTTGAGCTTTGCCCAGACCCAGTTATGGGCTTTCTTCCCAGCTTGACTTGGCATGTTAAGAAATTCTTTCCAGACCAATACCGCTAAAGCTTGAAGGCTGTACGGAGCTTCAAAACATTTATGTTTGCGAACTTGACTCAGCTTCACGAACTCCAGTGAGTTGCCTGAGGACAAACCAGGTCATCTGATTTTGGGCGATAGAGATGAGATGGGCAAAAGCGGAATAAAATAAAATCAATTTGAAAAGGGTGGGTCTATTGCCACCCCTCTATTTGCTCGCCCCACCATTCTTTTTAGTAGCTTTTTTATTACCAAAAATAATCCTAAATAAAATTACTTTTTAGTATATAGTTGATTTTCTTTTTCAAAACCCTTTTCAGTATACAAGTTTAATTTTTCACAAAATACTCTTCACACTCCTTTTTCAAACACGAATCACATTGATGTTATCTAATTCTTAAACCCTAAATTGTTATATATGACCTAATTAAATCTGTTATATATTCTTATCGGAGAGGTATTTGAAACTTGAAGGGATGAATGATTCAAAAAATGGTCTTCACCATATCATCAGTACTTTTTCTTCTTCCTTTTCACTGTAAAGATGGCAAGAACGGTGGTTATTGAGAAAATGGAAACCTTTCTCTTTTTTTTTTTCGTTTTCATTTTCTTTTGCCAATATGCTTGCACTTTCTTTTTGCTGGACTAATTTTGAGTTTACTTAATGTACAATTGCTAAAACCGATTCAAACAATAAAACTAAAATTGATTCTTGCTGGAAGCATTGAGCACACATAGCAGCTACATCATTTTTTTGAATTTTATTTTGTATCATCGATATTAAAGAGTTGTATTTATGTGTGTATGTATATATATGTATTACATGATAAAAGCACTTACTTTGATGTTATATAGCAATTATACTTTTGTATATTTTGTTTAATTTTTTATGGCAGATGGGGGAGAAATGAAAATCACAGGGAGAAGTGAAAATGAAAGGGGTAGGGGTGGGGGTGGGGATGGGTGTAGTAGAAAAGAGGATGAGAGATAGAGGGGTGGGAATAGAATAAAAAAATTAGATTAAAGGGTAATATAGGAAAAATAAGGGATTTAATGAGCACTTATTAGATTTTAAGATTTAATTTAGGGTGTAGTTTTAGAAGTAGTGTACAAAAAATAGACAGAAGAGTGGCAATAGAACCACCCTTTGAAAAAGGCAAAAAAAGGGCATCTATTGATATTGGATGCTAAAATGAAGCTATTGTTTGTACCACCGCTTAAAAGACAGCGTTTTCCAAACCAATGAAAATGTATTATTAACCACTCTTTTAATTAAGCTGTGAAATTTTTTTTTCACAAAGCATAAAATGAAAATATTGAGTTAAATAATCATGTCCCATTTTCTTTATCTGGGGTATTAAAAGAGTATGTCCTTAACAGAGATGGTTATAGTGTAAATATGGGCATATGGCCAAAGAAAGTTGCTAACTATAAGCTTGTTTGGCCCTTCCGTGTATTGAGAGAAGTCGATATCATGTTCACATGTTTTATTGACATGTTTGACTATTTTAACCATTTTACTTAGTGTAGTTTCCTCTTTGAACAATAACAAAAGCTGTAAACCACTATACTAGGCCCAAAAATATGTTACTTTCAGGGATACAAATTTTTGGGATTTATGACCTAAAAGTATATAATTTTATATATTTATTGAATTAATAAAATGATAATTTTCTATTTAAATTTGTACATAATTTATATGTCTTTAAGTATCAGAAAATTCCTAATTTATTAATGTGACCACAAATTTAGTATATAAATGTTATATGCATGATGATTAAATTTGTGGATAATAAACTAAATATAGTCTATGATAATTAATTAAAGTATGAGATATTTAATTAAATATTATAAATACGGTCCATTAACATTGAGAATGTAACAGTATTGTCCGGACTATTAATATGTTGACATCATAATGGAAGCACTTTATATAATTTCATTATATAAGACATGACTATATATCATTTGAATCTCACATAAATTCTGTTATCTGTTGAGAGTTCAAATAATATCACTAGATGATCGTATGTAGATCAATCTTAATCCTAGGTAGTTATAGACTCCTGTTTATAACATTATGTTCTTTAACATACTTGTTAAGATTTATTTTTCTAAACAGACTGAATCACTTTTATCTTGGAAGCATAATGAGATGAATAATTAGGAATGTGACTTACAGATATAGAATCTATTCATTCCATAAGGAAGTTCGAAAGATAATTCCCTTGTGTATTGATTCAGGTCTTGAACATTTTGAGTACTCAATTTATAATATATTTATAGATTAATTGTTCATTGAAGAATCAATGGTATACAAAAGATAAAGATGTAATTGGAGAGGTAAACGGAATATAATTTAGCTCCGGTTATAAATTATCTATGGAGGATTGGACTACATGTAACAATTAAATCGATGGACTGCTCGCTGATTTATGAGTAAATTTATTCTACAACTTCGAGAGTGCAATTCTAAATTTTTAGTGGAATAATAATGGAATTAATAAATTAGACAAATTAATTCAAGAGTTTAATTAATTGTCATAATTTATTGGAAATTGGTTTACAGGTCCATAGGCTCCAATTCCACCTCTTACAAATATTATACTGGACATTATACGTTTTGTTACTGTACACTTTGTCAAGATAAATAGTTTATCTACTTGTAATTAATAATTGTTATTAATTAATTAATTAATTTTGAATTAATTTAAATTTATGGAGAAATAAGTTTCCAAGAAACTTACTGAATCTGGAGGAGTGTTAAGGACACATAATCTCAACTCACTTGATAGACTATTGGCTTGTAAATTACTTAAGAAGTTATTTGAGTCTAGTCATATATATATATCGGTTTATTAAATTGCTCACGTATATAGATATATTAGTTTATTAAATTAATCAAATACATATATATATATATATGAAACTACCTTGAAATTGATCACATGACTTATTTGAAACCAAAGTTACGATAAGTTTCTAACTTTTGAAATTACTTGTGTGAATTCTTAGAAACCAAAACCTACGGTCCAGTTTCTAAGTAATTTAATATATATATATGATTAATATTTTATTTATTCATTAGTTTAATATTTATATATATATATGAAGAGGTAGCCTAATAGAGAGAAGAGTACGCATAGTTTTCTTAAAATAGTCTCCACAAACTAGTAAGAAAAAGAAAAGAGTTTTCATATTCTCTCTAAATATTACTCTTGCAATTTTATGTGTTGAAAATATTGCAAGTATTCAAAAGTATGAGTTTGAGAAATTGTACGCAACACTCACGCGTTCATCCAGTTGTACTTGAGGCTTGGATTAGAAGATTGTGGTTTGAAAAACAGAAAAGTCAAGATCCATTGATAGGCTACAAGAGGTATGTGATTTATTCTCTTTGTATATGTTTTATTTTGTATGAATCAATATTATGCACCCATATAGTCAATTGTTTTAAGAAAACTTTTGAATGTTCATTGGCCAAATTTTTGCTGCAAATTTAAAACTAACAATTGGTACCAAAGCGGTTATATATAAGTATATAGTATTGATTGTTTGTATGCATGAATGGTATTGCATTAGTTTTATACGTATTTGATACTAAATGAATAAGTTACCATGTGATGGATATATGGTTAATATTTAGTGGTTAATTATATAGTTCCTTAGGTTTAATTATAATAATAATAATAATAATAATAATTATTATTATTATTATTATTATTAATGCTTTTATTTTTTTATAATTTATTTTAATTAGATCAAAAATTGTAGACCTAAATTTTGGGTATTGGTGTTATTGTATTTTTTTTGTAATGTTCAAGAGATGAAGAAGAAAGACGACAGAGAAGTTTCTCCCAAACCCAACTCCGCTTGCCGAAAAATCAACGAATTAGCAAAAGAGTTTCATCATATTTTTTATTATATAAATACATACATGATATATATATAGGGTACCAATCCAGTAGGTTTTTTTTTTTTTTTTTTTACCTATACATAATTATCGTTTTGGCCAATTAAAATTTATCATGCATATTTTTTTATATTGAAAAGTAAGAGAGAAATATCATTAATAATGTACGTCTTTTCATGCACATCATTATAGCCGTTGGAACACCATTAGATGATGATCCAGCAGCTAAAAAAAAAAAACCTACTAGATTGACAACTAAATATATATATATATACTATATTAAGTACACGAACAGGTGCTATGATGAAAAAAAAGAAACAGAAATTGGGTCCAAGCCCAAATGCTTATATAGATAAGCATATGGGTTAGGCCAGCCCTTTAGGTAATTCATTAAAACTAGTTTTATGACAATATTTGCAGCAATATTATTTTTTTTCAAAATTGATTTGTAAAAGTACTAAAAGATAACAACAATATTAGAGGGCTCGTGATGAACTTTTGAAGACCAACGGATTGTTTTCGGGCATGCGTGCTTTTAACCCTTTGTAATTTTATTATTATTTTATTGGGTTGTAATTTCCTAATAGACCCGAATAATATTATTATTATTTTATTTTGTTGTTATACTACATGTGATGTGTGTAACACGATCATATATTATAATATGTCATTCATTATACTCACTCATAGTCATTTATGAATATCATGCATACAAAACATATTCATACTAAAATAGTTTCAGTAGAATATGACAAATTTAATTAGATTACATTATTAGATAGGAATAAAAAATAATTAATGTGATTTAAGTTTAATAGTTAAATTTGATAATATCACTTTTATTTAATTTAGGCTATCCTAATTAATTAGATTAATTAGCTTAGCCAAATTATTCCTACAAAAATAAATTTAGATTTTTTGAAAATTTAGTAATTTATTTAGGACCAATAAGTTTGGACCAATAGTTTGACTTTAGATGATATATTAGATATAAGAACTGAATTCAATATTAGATTTTTACTGGCTAAAACACATAAATTTTTAAAATAATGAGTAGGAGAGGGGTATGTGACAATATATCCCACAGTCTCTATTATTAGTTAAGCACTATAGGATTTAACTAACGCCCAGTGTTACTTAGATTTTGTCTTCCTTACGAAGAATGTCTATTTAAATTAATAGCAAGGCTTAATTTCCAAAAGATAAGATTTTAGAATATATTTCAAAATTGATCTACCTTACGGCGATAATTTTGTGTTAAATTGCTAAAATCTGAAATAATAGGTTACACTCATAAGGATACGATTAAACTTTTAATAGTATCTTGACCATAAAACAATAGTTAATAAATAATTTATTTATTAATTGAGAGTATCTCAATTCAATTAATAATTATGTGACCTATCCTACAACAACTCCTAATTAGAGAAAATTGAATTACTGTAGAATTAGTAATTAAGTTTATGTGTTTATTTTCATACATCATACATTATATTTACTATTCCAAATTCTTCATGGTATTTATTTCAATTTATGTTGAATGTTGTTTTATTTATTTAATTTCAGCAAACATGTTAACCTCGAATCGTACTATTACTTTAGTCGCAAATGAATAATTAATTAGAGATAATTTTATTATGTGGAAAGGTAATATAAACACCATGCTTGTTAGTAATGACTACAAGTTTGTACTTATGGAGGAATATCCTCAGTAACCCATTGCTAATGCTACTTGTGTTGCATGAGAAAGCTATGAAAAATGGATGAATGCCAATAATGAAACTCATTGCTATATGCTAGCAGGCCTGACCGACGTGCTTAAAGCTAAGCACGAAAGGATGAAAACTGCTTATGAGATAATAGAATCTCTCCAGACCACGTTTGAGTAGCAACTTGATCAAATGCCATTAAAAAGGCCATGAATACGAAGATAAGAAAGGAACTCCAATAAGAGATTATGTTTTGAATATGATCAATTACTTTGGAGAGGCAGAAGTTCATGGAGCAATGATCGATGATCGTACCCAAATAAGTATGATTCTGGAATCATTAGTACCTGATTTTCTTCAGTTCGAGAGCAACTATGTTATGAATAAGTTGAATTATATAATGACTCAACTGCTCAATGAACTGCAAACTTTCGAATCAATATTAAAAAATAAAGGTAAATAAGGTTCAACAACTATTGCTGAAGTAAATATTACAGAAGAGAATCCTTCCACCTTTAACAAAAACAAGAAAAGGAAGAGCACAGGTGCCTCTTGGTCCAATGATAAAAAGAACAAAAAAAGCAAAACAAGCACTAAGAAAAACAACTTTATGGAGAAAAAGCTTAAGGAAAAATATTTTTACTTTGGAGTTTAATGGCTTTGGAAGATAAACTGTAACAAGTATCTCTCCGAATTGAAAGAAAAGAAGAAAGGTAAATATAATTTACTTATTTTAGAAGTATGTTTAGTAGAAGAAGATTTATCTCTCTGGATAGTTGATTTAGAAGCCACTAATCATGTTTGTTCTTCTTTACAGATGCTTAGTTCTTCGAGAAAGCTTGTCGACGGAGAATTCACGATGAGAATGGATAATGGAGCTAAAGTTTTGACAAAAGCAGTGAGAATTGTCCGTCTTCATTTTAGGAATAAATTTTTGCTATTGAACAATGTTTATTTTTGTAATATCCTGAATTTCTTAATAACACCATGCTCCTCACATGGTCAAATGAGCTAATAATATTCGATAGCATCTAATATTTATGTTGCATGTGCATGCCGTTTTAATTATTAATTGTTATTTTCACTAATCTTTACTTGCTGAATTATTTTATAGTGAAATGCTCAAGTTAAGCTCTTTGGTACAATTTGACAAATATTAAATTGTCTAATAATTCTATAGAAATTTGCATATTACAATTTATTATGTTTTATTCAATTTGGCTATTATTTGACTAAGCATGAAATTCTACGAGATTTATGTTTTGTTGGTATGTCGTTTTAATTACACATTATAAAGCTTGGTGATTCATATTTTTGGACTTTAATTTATTACACTTGCAGTTTTGTATATGTGTATTTTCTTTGCAATTTATTAGGCATAAAAGCCATTATTATATAGTTATGTGGCCGATTACTTTTTTTTTTTTTCTATTTTATGTCATTGATATAGATATATGTTTATTTATATGGAAAAAAATAAAAAAAGATCTGAAGGCTTCACGTAAGTTGGCAAGCTTCTTGAAATATCAAGATATTTATATATGATTGAGAAACGTGGCCATTTCTTAAGGTTTCCACTAGCCATCAATTTTTGTCCAATATTGTCTTATCATTGTTCAATTTTGTCTATACTCTCTAGCTCATAAAAGTTGGTTCTTATCAATTAAAAGGAGAAACTAACATATATATATATGAGTACCAATCCAGTAGGTATTTTTTTTTTTAACCTATGCATAAGTATCAATTTGGTCAATAAAAATTTATGATGTATATTTTTTTATAGTACAAAGTAAGAGAGAGAAATATCATTAATGATACACTTCTTTTTATACACTTCATTATAGCCGTTAGATCACCATTAAATGATGATCCAACGGCTAAAAAAATACCTATACATAAGTTAAAAATTGGCAACCTATATGGATATATATATATTGAACATATCTATAGAAAACATGTATTCATATTTAGTACTTTATTTTAGATTTTTCTATCTTCAGTCAACTACTCTACTAACCACTCTTTACTCGCAATCACTTCTCTGTTATATTAACATTAAAAGTCTTTATATTATTTTGATCAAGAGTGTTTCTCCGCCATTATCAATATTTCATTTCTTATTAATAACCCAAGCCTTTTTCCTTATAGTCTGATCTGAGTTAAAACAAAAATAGAAGGAACATATTTTCTTAAAAAGTAGTCTAACAATAGAAGTAAAGAGCCACTTTATATGTTACTTTATGGAATTCAAGGCTGATTTCTCCTTAATTATGCTTTGAGACTACTTCTTTAATATTAATTGTTTGATTAGTCGTTTCTGCATTTCGTTTGTTTAATTTCAAGAAGATAGTTATACTTGTGTTATTAGGTGTTGTGTGCATAATTAATATACAAAATTTTGGTGGGGTTGATGTTGTTTGTTTGTTGTTGTATACTTATATATTTATCGATATAAGAATTGAATAAAAAAAGTGGGGTATTCTATTAGACTTTGTACAATTATTGTTTGATTACTTTTCATTACTTTGTGTAAGCATTGTCTAATTTTATAATGATGGTGGAAATTAATGAATTCGAAAAATATTTTGTTTTGTCTATAGGCTTGTCCATGAAACTAACATTTATAAAAGAAATATAGGTACCTACGACAAGAAGAATTGAAACTGGTCTTGAACATATCAAATATTTTATTTTCTTATTGAATGCATGCTTATAGATGTGATGTGTATAAACCATCAAAGTCAACTTGACACTAGTCTATAAATGGTACACTTGGCAATTCGTGGGGCCAGCCCGCAACCCGCTACAATAGCACGCGGCCCGGCCCGTTCATTTAAGGGCCGAGCTCAGGGCTAGGCTGGGCCTGGAAATCCCGGCTCATTTTTTTGTGCCTAGAATCGTCTGGGCCCTTGTTGTTTTTTTTTTTTTTTCTATTTTTTTTTGGGCACATACTTTTTAAACCAAAAATTCCAACTATAATTT
The DNA here is from genome assembly GCA_002914845.1 of Trema orientale. Lineage (NCBI taxonomy): Eukaryota > Viridiplantae > Streptophyta > Magnoliopsida > Rosales > Cannabaceae > Trema > Trema orientale. Next base: position 242,214 of record JXTC01000451.1, read on the forward strand.
TCATTATCATTGGGCCCAACGATAATATTACTATTGGGTCTTCTAAATTTTGTTTTCTTTGTTTTAAACTAATTTTTTTTAAAAAAATGTAGGGGAAATTAGAAAATATACGGTATTTTTGAAAAAAAAAAATGAAAAAATATGGTGCTTTTGTATTTTTCAAGGTGCGGTACGGTTTTTATTAGAAAAATACCATTTTTTAAAAAATATTTATAAAAATACCATTTTTTAAAATAGTAACTAGTTTATAGTAACCAGTTTCCAGAAACTGGTAACTAGTAATCGAAGATATTTATAACTGGTATATAACTGGTAACCAGTTTTCAGTAATCAGTAACTATTTTAAAAATGATAATTTTCTAAATATTTTTTAAAAAGTGATATTTCCCTAATTAAAACCGTACAAAAATTGGAAAAAACCCTAGCTTCCGTATTTTTGTAATTCTTTTCGGTGTTTGTAGGTATAAGTGTTAGAAACCCAAAAATATATATTTTCTTATACTAGGTCAGGTCATTTATGAAAAACAACGAGCGTGAGTGATGCGAACTCAATATTTATTTTCAAAAGTTCAATATTAATTGAATGAATAGTAATATATCACATCAAACTATGGACGTTTTGCTTAGTCGCTTATTTGTTCGATGAGGCATGAAGCATGAAGCAAGGAGAAAATCAGATTTTTAGAAATTTGTCGATTCAAAATTCTAACTCCTCTAGATGAACATTTGCATAGTTCCTTAAAAAGCGAATAGGAGATTGTTTAATCTGATCCCACTGCCCCCTGAGTTTTATGATATTCAAAGACGGCCATAAAACTATAGAAGACGAACCAATAGAATGAAATAACATGTGTCAAGATAATAAATTGAAGAAATAATGCCTTTATTGATAAATTCGAATGACGAATAATAAGATTTGCCCTCCAGGCCATTGAAGCTATATAAATATACAAAACTATACGAAGATTCTTATTGATAATAACGACGAAGCTGTTCTACATTCCAAGCATGCTTAATCTTTTGTCCTCCAGTGCGAGCTAATTTGTACGTCCCAAGTCGAATGATGGCGTCTATAACATATGGCCCTTTCCAAGAGGGTCCAAATACACCAGCACCGTGCTCTTTAGTATCATGGAGAACTTATCGAAGAACAAGATCACCAACTTTAAATTGTCTATTTTTGACTTTAAAATTATAGTAGCGAGCAGTATGTTATTGGTATGACGCAATTTGTAGCTGAGATTGCTCACGCCTTTCTTCCAAAATATCGAGCTCAATTTCCATTAATGTGTGATTCTCATCTTGCTCATAAGTAGATCTTCATAATGACCTCGCATCAATTTCAAGTGGGACTATTACTTCATATCTATAAGCCAAATAAAATAGGCTATCTCTAATGATAGTACGTTGAGTGGTGCGATAAGCCTATAATACTTCATGAAGCATCTCTGACCAAGCTCCCTTGTAGCCTTCTAACTTCTCTTTAAATTCTATTTCAGTACCTTGTTTATGGCTTTGACCTGACCATTGACTTGTGAATAAACAACAGCTGAGAAGCTTTTCTTGATGCCCAGGTTATCGCAGAAGTTGCTAAACTCATCGCAATCAAATTGCTTCCCATTATCAGAAACTATTATGTGCGGTATATCATATCGACAAATGATAGACTTGTAAACAAAATTTGTCATCTTCTTTACGGAATTAGTACTTAAGGCTTCAACCTCTGTCTATTTAGTGAAATAATCAACTGCGACTACCGCATACTTCAATTTACCCCGTGCTAATGAGAGCGTTCCAATAATATCAATTCTCCATACTGCGAATGGCCATAGACTTGTCATCGGAGTAAGTGGAATAAAAGGCGATCTAGAAACGGTTGCAAATCGTTGACATTTATCGCATTTTCAGGCAGATTCCATAGCATCTTTCTTCATAGTAGGCCAGAAATAACCTTGTCTGAGAGCTTTGTTCGCAAGTGCCTGTCCCCCGGAATGATTTCCATATATCCCTTCATGAATCTCTCTCATAATGTAAAATGCTTTTTCTTCATCAATATATAATAATAATGACGAGCTAAAACTTCTCCGATAGAGCTTCCCGTCATAGATGATATAGCGAGCTACCTTCATTCGAAATTGCTTCACATCATCTTTATTCTCGGGAAGGTCACCATCTTTTAGATACTTCATTATAGGATCCATCCATGAAGGCTTCTAGTCGATTAACATGGTTACTTGAGGCTCTACTTCGATACTTGGCTTTACGAGAAATTCGACAAAAACCACCTTTAGCAATCTGCATATTTTGTCGAGGCTAACTTGGCTAGAGTATCTGCCTGGAAATTTTTAGCGCGAGGAAGCAGCTAAATGCTATAAGGAGTAAATGTTGAAAGAATTCTTTACACCTCTTGTAGATAAGCAAGTATCTTTCCCCCTTTGGCTTGGTAGTCTTTAGTCACTTGACAAATAACTAATTGGGAATCACTAAATACTTCTATTACCTCGACATTCATTTCTTGTGCGAGCTTTGCTGGAATTGCCTAACACTTAGGGCAATAACATATATGCATGCAAATTATGGAAAAATACATGATCACATCATGAACGCAGCGGAATAATTAGCGGATTTAGATTTTAAAATTTTTTACATGAAAACAATTTTCATAACCATATTATATGCATATATCATATACAGGATCATGTATAACATAAATCAAATCTAGATGCAAAAATCCTAGAGATGGGATTAGGATTTACCTCTTGTAGTGTGCTCCTCCTTGATCTCCTTGTTGATGGTGATCAAACCTCCAACCCTAGATCTTCTTACCTATCCTCTTGCTCTTGGTTGACGAGGTGAGTGGGCACCAAGTTGAATCCTTCGTTGGAGAACGATCAAGAACGCCTTCTTGATCTTTTGGAACACCGAGACGTGAGATGAGACGATGAGATGGTAGGAAACTTTTTCTCTCCTCTCTATTCAGCCCTTGGCCGAAAATTCTCTCTCTCTCTCTCTAGCCTTAGGCGTGTAGCACAACTAGAATTATTGTGCAGTTTTTTCTCTCATGTATCTTATAT
>JXTC01000452.1:2194-19768 GCA_002914845.1 Trema orientale
ATCATGACACTGGACAATGTTTTTTAACAACTTTTGCAAGTAATTTATGCTTCTAAGACATGCAATGTTGCTCTTAGTGATATAATCTGAGTACCACATCGGTGGTCTTCTCTCACCAATTGAATAATAGATTTCAGAAGCCTCTTCCTCGACTGGTTCTTCTACTTCGTGCTCTGGTGCTGCTTCAAAAGAATTTGAATATTTAGCATTCTTTTCTACCTACACTATAATAGTTTCTGGATTGATATCATCACTCTCTCTTATAGTTTATTTTCTGAAAAAATCATATCTCTGCCGATGACAACCTTATGGGAAATGGGATCCCATAGGCGATACCCCTTGACTCCATCAGCATATCCCAAGAATATACACTTTCAGGACTTTTAATCTAGCTTTGTGATTTTTTGAGCGTTGTACATCACGTACACGAGACTTCCAAACATGTATAAGCGAGAATAATAAGTTAGCTTACCAGTCCATATCTCTATTGGTGTCTTCAAATCAATCGTAGTTGATAAAGACCGATTAATCACATAATAGATGGTTTTGACTACTTCTACCCAGAATATCTTGGGTAGACCTGCAGCTCTCAACATTGCTCTTGTCCTTTCTAATAAGGTTCTGTTCATCTGCTATACCACTCTATTTTGTTAAGGAGTGTACGCTGTTGTAAATTGCCTATTGATACTTTTTTGTTGACAGAAGTTATCAAATTCATCACTTGTATATTCCCTTCTATTATCCGTCCTCAAACACTTGATCTTCTCTTCAGATTCAAGCTCTACCCGCACTTTGAATATTTTGAAGACTGAAAATGCATCTGCCTTTCTCTTGATAGGATACACCCAATATCTCTTAGATAATCATCAACAAAAGATACAAAGTATCTAGCTGCTTCTAGGGACATCATTGGTGCTTGCCAAACATCAGAGTGAACCAAGTTTAGAACTTTTTTACTTTTAGAACTAGATTTACTGAACTTTAATCTATACTGCTTGCACATGACATAATGCTCACAAAAGGGTAAAAATAACTTTGTGAGACCAGGAAGCAACCTTCGTTTAGAGAGAATCTCTAAGTCCTATTACGACATATGGTCGAGCGAGCTTATAATGCTATATCATTGTAGATTCTTTTCTAGAATTTGTTGAAGCAACTGATGCATCCGCTTCCATCAGTGTATCTCCTTTAAGTATGTACAGATTCAATGTGACCTTCTCTGCCCTTCTTGATCTCCATGATCCTATTCTCGATACGAGTTTTGTAACCAAGATTACCTAATTGTACCAAAGACAATAGATTTTTCTTCAGACCCTTCACATGTCGCACCTTTTGAATAGTATGAACAGTGTTATCATATATTTTCATCTTGATGGTACCAATTCTAGCGATCTCTAAGACATGATCATTACCCATGAATATAGATCCTCCAGAGGTAGGTTCATATGTGTGAAACCACTCTCTATGATATATCATGTACCATGTTACTCTTGAATCCATTAACTAAACATCAGTGACTGCCTTCTATCCTTAGAAATCGTTGATGCTTCGCTGTATAGGATTTCTCCATCATCTGAAGTACTTGCAACGTTCCCCTAAGCATTTAATGACTCGGGGTCATTCCTTCTGGAATCTCCATTCTGCTTGAGTTGCTAACACTCTCTTTTGACGTACCCATTCTTGCCATAGTGATAACACTTGATATTATTCTTATTTCTTGATTTTAATCTACTATGATTCTGACTCCCACTAGAGCCATGTTTCGTTGATCTCTTTCTTATTGTCAAAGCCTCTATTTGCTGCGAACTTGTCAATATATCTTCCTTGTTCTTACGCCGATTTTCTTCTTCAAGAACAATAACAATAAGATCGTTGAAAACTAGAGTTGTATCATTGCTGGTCATATTTATGATGAGCTGATCATACGAATTAGGTAGACTCTGAAGTAAGATTTCTGCATATTTATTATCCTCTATTTTAGGCTCTATTGCTATGAGCTGTGAAAATAGAGTGTTAAGGGTGTTGATATGGTCGATCACTATTGTTGATTTCGCCATTCGAAGGGTGTAAAGCCTTCTCTTCAAAAAAAATTGGTTGTGAATTGACTTGGCCTGATACAACTTTGTCAGTATATCTCATATCTCCTTAGCTGACTTATTCTCTTCAATGCTCGACAGAACTCCATATGCTAGCACTAGATGTAAGTTAGCGATAGCATTGCCATCTATCTCGTCCCACTTTTTATCATAAGTAATCTCAGCAGGTCTTTCTCCAATTACTACAACGTAATTATATTTTCTTGCCTTTATCTTCATTTTTCATAGAGAGAAATTACTCCCATTGAACTTCTCAATATCGAATTTCGTCGTCATTTTTGTTTACCACGATTTATTCAGTTACCACTATTTCACTGTATGTGAATAAAGTATCATATATGTGAACAATACTATAACCAATGCCTTTGGTACCACTATTAGGAGATCGGCTTTTGCGGAAGTGACAACACACAGCTAAAATACGAGTCGAAAAAATTTGGGTAAAATGAAAAGATAAGGCGCACAAAAAATTTAACGTGGTTCACCCAATTTAGGCTACGTCTACGAACAAGAATGTGAAGAATTTTACTATGGAAATAAGATTACAACTCACTTCACAGGATAAAACACTCTCTCTAAACAATTTAGGAGAAAGTAAGTGGGATACTAAGAGGAATTCCTACGCTTAAATTCTCTTTTAGAAGGAAGATGAGATACTTAGAATAGAATGCATAATGGTTTGAAGGAGAGGGGTATTTATAATTGAGTCCCCTCTCCTATTATCCCGTTTTTCCTTTTTTTTTTTTTAATCTTTATATGTGCGGTACCAAAAGGTGCTACAAACTTTGATCATAGCGGTATCAGTTGATGTTGCCAATATTGAATCAATATTGTGGCCGCAAATATTGAATCAATATTATACCCGCACATATTGACCATAACCCTTTCATGAATTCAACTTGAATTAACCATCATCTTATCTTTCCTTTCTTGTTGTATGTGACAATTAAGTTCAATATGAATTAGTTTTTTCTTTTGTTTAAACCAGTTCATTACCAAATTTATTATAGGATATATAATACATGAATTTATATTCCTATAATTACTATTATTGCACATATATATATGCATTATTATATTTTATTAATTCTATATATAGATATATAATATTCTTGTTATAGTATTTAAGAATAAGGAAACACGAATTTTAGAATTAGACATATCTGTTTGTATTATATAATATAATTTTATGAGTTTAGAAAATTAACGTAAAGAAAAGAAAAAAGGTCCTCATTAGATTTATATGTTATTATTACAGATTTTTAAGAAATAAAGGACGGGTAAATTTCATAAGAGATATTTATAAATTTTTTTTATTATTAAACATAATTATGGTTATATCTATATTGGTTATATATGTGAGTTTTAATAACAGAAAAAGAAGTGGCCACTATTACTTATATGTATACGTGTTATTACCTTTTTATCTTATATAAAAGATTTATGCGTAGCTTAACGTTAAAAAAAGAAAAAGAAAAAGAAACGGAAAAGTTTTCCGTAGTGTATCAAGTCTAATATATCTAGACTTATATTAAAAAAAGATACAATCATGTTATTTCTATATTACAAATATGTATGTTCAAAAGAATCATGTTATTTCTATATTACAAATATGTATATTCAAAAGAATCAGAACGTGTGTATGAGTGTGTAAACTACTGAAAATAATTTGTTAAATTAAAAAAATGTTACGTGAAACCTTAAAAGACTAAAACCTATATATTCCTAACATTCTCCTCTAAAGCACATAGAGATCTTCTACTTTTTCTTTGCCCTTCTTTCTCTCATAATTACTGATAATCTACTGTAATTTTATGAATTCCCTCTTAGTTTTCTTCAAGATTCAAGGAAATATAATTTTTGGAACTTTATCCTTTCAAGATTGTAGATTTAGCTGTTGTTGAATTCAATTTCAACTTATGATATATGGATTTAAAAAATTGGTTAGGTCTGAAATTTTTATGAGATATCATTCTATATGTTTATTTAATTTATGCATATTTTTATGTTCATATCTTACTCCTATGATTTTATATAAATTTTTTAATACGTATTGGTCGTTACCTAAGAAAACTTAACAGATAGATTTCACCAATTTTGTTCTATGATAAACGTTTTTCGATTTGAAGTGAAATTTTTTAAAACTTGTTTATATATATGTTATTCATGTTTTGAAAAGTCTAATGGTCATAAGAATTTATTTATATTTGTTATTTATTTTTCTTTGTGTACTGTTCTGAATATCAGCAAATCTTAGAGATTTGATTTTTCGGATTTTCATCATTCAAAACCCACTTTGTTGACATAATTTCGACTTCATATTTTCACTGGATATTAATATATATACTATTAGAGTCTCAAAATATTTTTATGATTTGTAGAAATTTTAATAATTAATTATGATTTTTCGTAATTAATTATAATTTTCACTGTTTTGCTGATTTAGCTACTAATATGAATTTTAACATAGAATTATATGAATTTAAAGTGCTATGTAATGGTCTATTTTAGAATCCCCAATTTTCGTGAATGTTTTCTACCGTGTTAACAATATTTTTATAAATTTTCAAGTTCGTTTGATTTATGAAACATTCTAGTCAATTCTAGTATTTTTTGTTGGTCATAATTTTAACAGTTTTATCATATCATAAACTCTAGTTTCAAAATTAATTAGAAAAAAAAAGTGTTAAATCTTATTTATAAATTCTAATACTTTTTCTGCATTTTGTTTATATATCCTAAAGAGCTCTGCAAAATTTCAGAATATATAGAATTATGTATTAAAATCTAGAATACTTTTAAGTATGAATTGTTTGCTGAATTTTACACATTTAGTTATGTTATGAAACATAATTTTATGATTGTATATTGCACATATTTTCAGACACAAAAATCAAGAAAATGGGTTTTCAATAGTGAAAATCCAATAATATGAAGTCGAAATAATATCAAAAGAATGGGTTTTGAACAATGAAATTTTGAAAAATCAAATCTATATTAGATTTGATGATATTCAAAATAATACGTAAAAAACAAAAAAAAATCAATAATAAACAGAAATAAATGTTTATGACCATAACATTTTTCAGAAGATAAATTAACATATAAATAAGTAAGTTCTTAAAATTTCACCTTAAATCAAAATCGTTTACCCTCTGAGATTATAGAACAAAATTGATGAAATCTATTTGTCAAGTAATAACCAACACATATTAAGAAATTCATATAAAATCATAGGAATAAAATATGATTCTATGAACGTAAAAGTTTACAAAAATCAAATAAACATATAGAATGACATCTTATAAAAATTTCAGAGCCTAACTAATTTTCTAACTCCAAATATCATAGATTGAAATTAAATTCAACAATAGCTAAATCTATAATCTTGAATGAATCAGAGTTTCAAAAATTACCTTTTCTTGAATCTTGAAGAAAACTAAGAGGGAATTACAATAGATTATTAGCAACTATGAGATGCATAGGGGCAAAGAGCAATATAGTAGAAGTCTATGTTTTAGAGGAGAATGTTAGGAATATATAGGTTTTAGTTTTTTAGGCTTTCACATAACATTTTCTTTTCCCTTATTTGTGAAATTATATGAAGTAGTTTACACATATACACGTTCCGAACATATATATGAGTAATATAGAAATAACATGAAACTACACATAAATCTTTATATAAAAATAAAGGGGTAATAACATGTATACATATAAGTAATAATGGCCACTTTAATTTTCTTTCTCATATTTAATGGTTTTCAATCCAATAGGTTTTTTTTTTTTACTATCTATAGGTATTTTTTTTAGCCGTTTGATCATTATCTAATAACTACTATAATTTGAGTAGTTAGTAAATAGTCATTATTTAATATTTTTCTCTCTCTATCTTTTACCGTGAAAAGACGTGTCGTTGGATTATTATCTAACGACTACCATAATTTGAATAGTTAGTAAATAGTCATTATTTAATATTTTTCTCTCTCCATCTTTTACCGTGAAAAAACGTTCGTGATAAATTTTAATTGGACAAAACAATATCTATGGATAAATAAAAAAAATACATATTTGATACCAATCCAATAAGTATTTTTTTTTACTAGTATATTTTTTTAGCCGTTGGATCATGATCTAACAACTACTATAATTTAGGTAGTTGAAAAAAATAATAATAAAAATAAATATACATTATATTTCTCTCCCCAGCTCTTTCACCAGTGTGATCAATTTTAATTGGGCCAAAGTAGGGGTGTTCAAAAAAACCGCCAAACTGTGGAAATCGCCCAATCCAGTCCAAATCGCCCAATCCAAGTGGATTCTCTTCTTAAATGGCCGGTTACGGATTAGAAAAATGAAAACCGACTTGGCCGGTTCGGTTTTCAGTTTTGGACAAATTTGGTCGGATTCAAACCGAACCGGCTAATAAGTTTGTGTATATATATTTTTTTTAGAAAAAATATGTATATTAATAGTTAAAAATTTAAGCTCATTCATTCTAATTGAGTAATGATTACTTTTAGTTCATTCAAGATTATGTTACTTAAAACTCTTATGATATTTTAGACTTTAAATCTTGTTGTTGTTATGTATTTAAGATTAAAGATTTTAAGTTTGCTATTCAATTTTGATTAGATTGTAAGTTGTAACTAAAATATAAGTTTACTAGGACTTTCGATTTGGTTGTAGTTTTTAACTATGTTATGGTTTCGTTTTATATTTGGACTTTAAATTTTAGATGAAATATGATTATGATATGAGCTTAGTTGATGTTGTACTAATTCAAATTTTGTAAGTTTTCAAACCGCAGAAACCGCCCAAATCAGCCACAAAAATGTAGGTGCGGTCTGGCTGGTTTGAATTGACCAACTCAAACTGCACGGATTGATAAACCGGCCAAACCGCACATTCAGATTGGTTTTTGGATTGGCGATTTAGACCGTTCAGACCGGCTATGAACACCCCTAGGCCAAAGCAATACTATAGATGTGTAAAACAAAATATTGATACCCATATATATATAACGATAATTATGTTTAATAATATACATAAAACATATAAATATCACTTAAGGAACTTATCTGTCTAGCTACGTAAATTTTCTAAACTCATAAAATTATATTATATAATACAAACGCATATATCTAGTTCTAAAATTCCTTTTTTAAATTTTTTTTATTATACTAAAATTCCCGTTTCCTTACTATTAAATGCTATAGCAAGAATATTATACATATACATATAATTAATAAAATATAATAATGCATATATATATAATAATAGTAATCATAGGAATATTATATTTCCTCTTCAAATTTTTCTCGTTTATATCTACTATACTTATAGAAAAACGAATGACTCTCGGGTGCCGAGCAGGTGTTCTTCGACGTCTTTGCTTGCTTGTTTGTTTATTTTAGATTTTTTTTTTGCACTGACATTGATATTTTTTATTATTTGTGAGCTCTTTTTACACGTGTTACCGTCTTATAACAAAAGCACCTCCCACTGATTACTCACCAAAGAAAAGGCCAGGTGTTATACTCTTCAAGACACGTGTATGTATAAGATTGATCAAATTTGTTGTTATTTAACTAAAGTACACGTGCTACTTAAAGACTAAAACACAGTATTGCTTAGATGCCTTTGTTTAAATTTGTTGTTTAAATATAAAACCATTTCCACTGTGCTTTGAGATGTTGTTACGATTTTTTTTTCCTTTTTTTAAATCTTCTTCCTATCCATTTTATCTTCTATCAACTCATATACGTAGGGTTCTTCTCCTTCATCGGCCAGATTCGTTATCCTCTTAGGAAGGTCAATACCGGTAAGCCTTCCTAAATAGATTGACGTAGTTTTTATTATGTTGCAAATTTTGGATATTATTTGCATTCATCTTTTATTGTGTTTATTAATTATTTCTTGGCTCTGTTTGCTGGGACTATTAATAGCGAATTCTGGCTGCTCTTTCATTCTCATATCCTGATATCAAGCTTCATATTTTTTGAATTGAAAATGATCTTCTTGTATATTACAAAAGTAAATGATTCCATGAGACAGTTCTCGAAGATATTATCTATGTATAGTTCTGTGGAATTAAGGTCTAAGTAGTTGTGCTGAAAAGACATTGATATTAATTGAATATATATTTGCAAGTTGATCAATGGTGACAAAATTAATTGTTTAACACTGGTATAAGACTAAAGTATATATTTGGCTTTAGTTAATAATTATTTTTGGTGTTCTCTGTATTTACTTTCTATTTTTCCTTCATATTCATTCGGTTGATATTAAATATCTCTGAATATAATACAAAACTCCAATATATGCTTATGATAAAACGTTCTTTAGAGGTTGCTTGTACGTTGATACTTCATTATTTGATACAAATATTGTTGTTGTTTTTTTTTTCCCCTGAGAAAAGGACATACTTGAAACCTGAACTTCAATTTATGAAACTTCTTTTACTCTGTCGGCGAATATACTTCAATATACTTCTAAATAAGAATAACTATTTGGTAAGGCTTTTCAATAAAATTTAAGCAAATTTGTGTGTTCATCTTTGATCAGTAGTTGAATCCCCCATCTCTATATAATTTCTATTTTTATTTTTTAGAGAAATTGAAAAGTTTTGAATTTAAGCAAATTATCACTAAAAGTTTCGAAATTTGTAATCGGTAATGTAGGTAGAAAGTTACACTGTACATGAAGAAAAATAGGAAATTAAGAAAAAAATAACGAAATTAAAAAAAAAAAAGAAGTTTATCTGTTTCATATTTATATAAAAAATAATATTAAATTTATCATATAAAAAAAGGATCAATTTCGTATTTATTTATATAAGATAGTGCTATATAATAAGATAGTGCTATATAACTATTAGTTTTAATTGTTATTCTTATTAAATAACTACAATTTAGTAAGTATTTAATCTGACGATTAATGTTTAGTAGTTTCCTTTTCAGAACAAAAAAGTAGTGTAGTAAAGATACACGTTTTAAATGTTCTTAAGTGTGCCATACTAATATAGTAATAAATTAAATCATTTAGAGGAATTTGTCATAAAATCCATCTCACCGACATGTTAATATATCATGGATTTTAATTGCAGGAATTGTCACAGACGTTCGGGAAAAAAGAATATGATCAAGGAAGAGAAAAAACGCTTATATGGCTTCAACTATTAATGATGATGATATAAATGTAGCTGAAAGTGATCCCATGGAGTTCATTATATTTATGGAGGAAAATGATAATTTACCAACAATTATTGGAAGAGAAGTCATCATTGATGAAGAAAAAGAAACGTCGGAGAGAATTATATCGGCAGAAGAGAGAAAATATGAATGAAGAACAAAAGGAAAAAAATTAGAGAAAAACAAAGAGAGTACCTTGCAAAAAGAAAAATGTATGTATTAACAGATAAGAAAGAGACTGAAAAACAATATGATGTATTATCTAAAAAGAAAATGAAAGGCATTCTACACAATGATCATCAAATATTAGATTGCAGTGTTGATCGCACGGATATTAATAACTATGGTAATGATAAATGTGAGAATATTGATCACTTCTTATCTAATAAATCTGATTTACGAATAAGTGGTACTAATAAAAATAACAAATCAAATGAGAATTTAAAAGCATATGTATTGGGATCTGATAACTTTTATCAAGGTAATTATCTTTTCTAATATTTTCTCTTTTTTAAATCAATCAAGCCTATGTTTGTTGTAAATAATATATGTAGGTTTATATGTTGCTAGACATAGTTTCTTTTAGTAGAAAAGGGTTTTGAACTTTTATTTAATATTTTTGTTTTAGTAGCTGGGCATGGGCAACTAAAATTTTATCCTGCAGGTTACGATAGAGAAAATGATGAAAGGATTAATAGTACTTTTGAAACTGGTAAGAATATATTTTTTATCGCAGTTTTTTTAGAGATATAGAGACTCATAATTATGTCATAGGACTAATAGTATTTTTGACAGTGGCAAGAATACTTTTCTCATAGCATTTTTTTTAGATTTATAGAGACTCATAGTTATTTTTTGTGCAGGTGAAACTTCAAAGCAAGCAAAAAACAAAAAAGAAACAATTCATTACAGAAATCAAACTGGTATAAAGTTGTTATTAATTGAATAATACTTCTGAAGTTTATAATCATATCTACTACTTCATATTAATTTCCATAAGTTTAATGTAAAAAAAAAAAGTTTCTTCTTTATTTTAATTTACATTTACAAGTGCTATATTATTTCTCTGTTTTACGGGTGTCAGATGTAGTAGACTTCAAAATAGAATTCAAATATTAGAAAATATAGTAGAAGAACCGGACAAATTAAAATTCCCAACAATATGCAAACATTGTAATGCTAAAATTTTCTGTTACGAAAGTAAAAACTTTTGTTGCTCAGACGGAGAAATTTTACTGACTTCAAATGATGTTCCTCATCAATTATATGATTTGTTTACTTCTATGTCAAGTGATGCTTTAGAATTTCAAAAATATATTCGAACATATAATAATAATTTTACTTTCACGTCATTTGGTGTTAAATAGGATAAAAATTTATGTAAAAATGAAAAAGGTATATACACATTTCGAGTCCAAGGACAAGTTTACTATTATATAAATGAATTTCTTTCATTAGATAATCGTCCATCTAATTTATATGTCTATTTTTATGATACAGAACATGAACTAGAAAATCGATTGAATTATTCTCCTAAGCTTAATGCAAATATTTTACGTTTATTAATTGATATTTTACAAATTAATCCTTTCTGTTTATTTTTCCGCCATCTTAAAGATATAACAGATTTGGAAAATTATAAAATTTGTATAAAATCAGATCCCCATCTAGATCAAAGAGTATATAATTCTCCTATAGCTTCTCAAGTTGCTGCAATATGGTTAGATGATGATCCTACAGCAGAATATAAAAATCGTGATATAATTATTTATTCACATTCAGGATTTAGTCATAGAATTCAATATTATTTTGGCTGTTACGATCCTTTACAATATCCTTTATTATTTCCTCGTGGAGATAATGGTTGGTATCAAGGTATATTAAAGAAAAGTAAACAACGTAAATCACACTCTTATGATGATGAAGATTTAATTAATTTACAAAATATAACTTCTGCTACGGAATTGATACAAAAGGAGACTACAGGTATGTATGTTACTTAATATATTTAATAATTTTTTATTTCTGAAGCATGCTTTAATTTATTATACTTTTTCTTTTTCCAGTTTCAAAGATTAGGAAGAAAAATACTGTTTCATGTCGTCAATATTATTGTTATAAGCTTCAGATTAGATCTACAGATAAATCTTTATTATTACATTCTGGACGTCTTCTTCAACAATATGTTGTAGATATGTATATAAAACTTGAAACACAGAGATTAGATTATATTAGAAATAAACAAGACGAGATTCGTGTTGATTTATATCAGGGAATTATTGATAGTATTGAAGTTGGAGAAAATCAAGCTTCTAAGATAGGAAAAAGAATTGTCTTACTAGCAACTTTTATCGGCGGTCCTAGAGATATGCGCAAAAGATATATGGATGCTATGGCATTAGTACAACAATTTAGAAAACTTGATATCTTTTTAACTATGACATGTAATCCTAATTGGCATGAAATTAAACAAGAATTACAAATATATGAAAATGCTCAAAATAGACCAGATTTAGTTGCTCGTATATTTAGAGCAAAATTAGAAGAACTAAAATATGAGTTGTTTAAAAGAGAAATTTTTGGTCCTGTATTAGCATATGTATATGTTATTGAATTTCAAAAGAAAGGCCTTCCACATGCTCATTTTCTTATTATCTTAAAATCTAATTCAAAAATCATTAATCCAGAAAGTTTTGATCGAATTGTAAAAGCTGAGATACCAAATTTAGAGGAAAATAAGTATTTACGTTCAACAGTTATTAAGCATATGATGCATGGTCCTTGTGGTGAGTTAAATCCAACTAATATTTGTATGAAGAATGGTACATGCAGAAATCATTATCCTAAATTATATTCTTCAAAAACATATATTGGACATAATGATTATCCAAAATATAAACGAAGAGATGATGGTCAAAAAGTTAAAGTGAGAGGACATTACCTAAATAATCAATGGATTGTACCTTACAATCCTTATTTGCTTGCAAAATTTAATTGTCATATGAATGTAGAAATATGTTCTACTGTTAAAGCGGTAAAATATTTATATAAATATATATATAAAGGACACGATCGGATTGCAATTTATATAAATTCAGAAGATAATTCAAATAATATAGATGAAATTAATAATTTTCAATTAGCAAGGTGGGTATCCCCACCTGAAGCAGCTTGGAGAATTTATAGTTTTCTTCTAAATGAAATATATCCTCATGTTATTACGTTACAATTACATCTCGAACATAAACAACAAATAATGTTCAGAAAGTCTGACAATCTTGCTAACGTTGTAAGAAATGATTTTGCATTGAGATCTATGTTAACCGAATATTTCAATATGAATAAAATCAATGAAAATGCCAGAACGCTCTTATATAGACAATTTCCTGAACATTTCGTTTGGAATAACAGAGATAAATTATGGTCTCCAAGGAAAAAAGGTAATATTATTAGATGAATCGTAACAACTAATCCAGCAGAAGGAGAAAGATATTATTTACGATTATTATTGAATCATATTAAAGGTGCAACATCTTTCAATGACTTAAAAACTATTAATAATGTCTTAACATCATCTTTTCGTGAATCTGCGCTTCTACATGGATTATTAAAAGGAGATAATTACTTGACTTTATGCTTAGAAGAAGCTTCATTGTATCAGTTACCATACACTTTACGTCGTTTATTTGCCATACTATTAGTATACTATGAACCAAATAATCCGAGAGCATTATGGGAAAATTTTGAATATGCAATGTCTGAAGACTATTTTCATTTAAACATTGATTCGTTAAATATAAAAACTAAAGTATTACAACAATTAAGCCACATGTTTGAATCAATGGGAAAAAATATAAATGATTATCACTTAGTAGATCATATTATAAGTTTATCAGAAGAGGAGAAACTTATGAAAGAAATAAATGAAGAATTAACGATTGTAGTTTCTGAAGAAGATATATTAGCTGCTTCGAAATTAAATGAAGAACAAAAATATGCTTATAATTTAATTTTAACAAAAGTTTTTGTAGATGAACCAGCAACTTTTTTTATTGATGGGCCTGGAGGAACAGGTAAGACGTACTTATATCATGCTATACTTGCTACTATTAGATCTAAAAACTTAATAGGTTTAGCAACAGCTTCATCTGGAATTACTGCAGCTATATTACCTGGTGGTCGAACTGCTCATTCAAGATTCAAATTTTCATTACAAATAGAAAATGATATTTTTTGTAATGTTACTAAACAATCAAGTTTAGCTAAACTATTACAAGTAACCAAAATTATAATATGGGATGAAACTCCAATGATAAATAAACATGCAATAGAAGCTTTAGATAATATGTTACAAGATATAAATGAAAGTAATTTACCTTTTGGTGGTAAAGTAATAGTACTTGGTGGAGATTTTCGTCAAGTTCTGCCAGTTATTCCAGGAGCAAGAAAAGAAGAAATAATAAATGCGAGTTTAGCAAAGTTTTACTTATGGCCATCATTTATAAAAATAAAACTAACTTAAAACATGAGAGCCAATAAAGACCTTACATTTTCTGAATTTTTATTACGTATTGGTGATGGGAAATAAGGAACTTACGATGATGATTATGGCCCCGTTTGTTTCGCCTATTTGAATGTGTGTATTTGAATAGAAATTGTGGAATGGGTTATAATTGGAATGGAAGACATTTGAATGGAAAAAATAGTGGAATGGGTTATAATTAGAATGGGAGTATTGGAATGGACCATTCAAAAACACATCTTCCCCTTCATTCTCATCCAAGACACAAAAATCCATTCAAACAGTTGATGTGACTGATGAACCATTTGAATGGAAAAACTAAATTGTTGAAACAAACACTCATTCCAAAAGACCATTTGAATGGAAAATTTAGAGTTGTTGAAACAAACACCCATTCAAATAGATTTTCCATTCCAATAGAATGGAATGGACGAACCAAACGGCCTCTATATTATATTACCACGTAATATGATAATACCATATGAAAATGATATTTTATCTCTTCAAAAACTAATAAAAAGTGTGTTTCCAGATATAGAGAATTATTCTAATAATTTATATTTGATGGTAAATAGAGCAATATTAAGACCAAAAAATGTGTATGTTGATGAAATAAATAATTTATTGATTGAACAATTTCCCGGTGATCCTATTCGATATTATAGCTTTGATGAAACAGTAGATACAACAGAACAATATTTTCAAGAAGATTTTTTAAATACTTTGACACCGAATGGAGTTCCTCCACATGAATTAATATTGAGACCAAATTGTCTTATAATTTTTGTTCGTAATCTTAATCCTTCAGAATGATTATGTAATGGTACACGATTAATATGTCGACATTTTCAACCAAATATTATTGATGCAGAAATCACAAGTGGTTATCATTCAGGAAAAAGAGTATTTTTACCTAGAATACCATTTATACCAACAGAAAATAAGAAATATCCGTTTCCATTTAAAAGAACTCAATTCCCAATACGATTAAGTTTTTCTATGACTATAAATAAAGCTCAAGGACAAACATTAGATTTTGTTGGCATATATCTTCAAGAACCTGTATTTTCACATGGTCAATTATACGTTGCGATGTCAAGAGCTAGAACAGCTGAATGTATAAAAATTCTTATCAAACCGATTACTCCAACTAAAAATAATGATCAATGTACTAAAAATATTGTTTATAAAGAAATATTATCACTCATGAATTCATTCGCTTAAGGAAAATATATGTTCTTTTAACTACTATAATATATTTAAGTTGAAATTATTTTAGTTGCTTACTTGATCAATAGTACATCTTTTCTACATTGTATTTTAGTTAAAGTAGTTACTTACTTTACTGATGTGTCTGCTTTTCTTTTTTTCTTCATAGGAATGTACGTACGTTTTCTTTCTCTTTTGAGATAATGTATATACACCTCATTTGAATATACAAATGTGCACTTTATATTTTCACTCTCTAACTAGGTATAAAAAATAACAATAACGGGCACGTGCCACATTAACTAGTAAATATAGATTCATATATTATATATCATGTAATATAATACATATATATATTATACACATAAAAAATATTTTTATGCATTACATTTATGTTATTGTCGTATCTGAGAGACTGAGACGCAAACATAAGAGAGCAATGTTGTGCATTACTATTGTGGATTGTCACGATTAGTATCTAACTAATGAAAATATAGCCCACATATTATACACAAGAAGTCATAGTTTATGTTGTAATGTATAACTGCTTGAAAAATAGGAGGCGATGAAAGTACCAAAATGACTGATGAGAGAGATGCAGAGAGAGAATAACAGCAAAATGCATAATTGCTAAAATTAAAAAATTTTAAACAGTCGTGGTAAAATGTAGAGATCTAATATGAGATAACTTTTCAGCTAATTCATTTACAACGTGCTTTTAGCTTCCTCATACCCAGCATTTCTGTTGATGGAATGGATTGAAATAGAAATAGAAATCGGAATACAATGAAATTCAAATAAGAATTCAAATAATAATGTAATCACTAACTGAATCTAATTCATATGTTTCGCTGAATATTGAAATTAATGTTTGAATTGGTGAGTAATTGGTAAATTAGAATAAAATGGAAGAATAACTATTTGATAATAATACTACGTTACCTCTTGATTCCCAATAATAATAATAATAAAGGAAAAAAAAAACTTACGTTACTTCTAGTGCTCTTTTATTTTTTATTTTCTCCTTTAGGAATTACGAGTACAGTAGAAATCAAACCAATTCTTCTCTTCCCCTTTCTTTTTTTTCTTTTTCTTAAAAGTCCAATTATCTCCTCTATTTTCAAAAAAAAAAAAAAAATCTATCTCTAGTGTTTACACGTATGATTTGTTACCTCCAAAAATTAAAAAAATATATGTATATATGTTTAGGTGAGTTTTCAATGGGTATTTTTGTTTTCACTTTATGGATGGGTAAATTTGACTAATTTAGAAATAAACCTACAATAATAAATCATCTTATTCAATATATTAATTTCTAATTTTTTTTATTTATTTCCTTTTTGAAAATTTAATTTAAAGTTTAATTTTTTAATTATCTTTAATTTTGTACTATTATATCTTCAATATTTCATAAAATTTCTTTTTTTACTGGTAAAATCCAAGGAAGCATAATTTTCATATTTTGAATAAGTTGTTTTCTTAAATAACAAAAGATGAAAAAAACAACTATATTGAAAGAAAATTTGTTTAAAAAAAAAATTATGTGTCAAACAGCTTAAAATTTGTATATCTTTTGTTGTTTTTTTTTTTCCAATGAATAAGATAGTTGAGAGTGATATGAGATTATTAAGTATTTTTTACTAGTTTCATTTTCTTATAAAAAAAATAAAATAAAATAAATTAACCAACTCATCAGTTTACCCATCTTTTTTATTTTAAATAACTTTCTATATTGATACATGTATTAATTATAATTATTTTTTTAGTAAATCTACTAATATTATTTTAGTCATTAGATTAAAATTCAATGGCCCAAATTGGAGTATCCATCTATGGAGTAAAAATAAAAATCTCTACTGAAACATCTACTAATATATATTAGGGTGCTTATTCAATGGAGATTTGTATTTTTGCTCTATAGATAGTTGCTCTAATTTGAACCATTTAATTTTGATATAATGACTACAATAATATTGAAGATAAAAAATTATTTATAACTTAAAAAATAAGTGACATGTTTGTAACCTGATGAATTGGATACTTTTTTTTTTTTTCATTCCCTTTCTATTTTTTTTCATTCTTATTCCTTAGTTATTCTTTCTATATAAGTATATTTTTATTTGTTTTTCAAAACATTTTTCTAATAGGCTTCTTTTCCTAGTTCAAGTATATTAACTTGTTACGTTTTATCTCTTTGTTTTTTTTTATAATTTCACGCTGTCCATTTATTTCATGTACGCTTTTTTTATTATTTTTTTTAAAAGGTACTTTTTTTTTTAATTTTACATGGAGGCTTTATCATTGTTATTTAAATATAGGATAATATTTCTTTCAAAAGTAATAATAATAACAACAAGAACAATAATAAAAAAAGATTAACAACAATAACAAGAATAATAGAGGTCTTATAGCAAAATGACCGAATTTTGGGTTTAATTTAAGTAAATATCCATTTTTAGATGTTATAACAAAATGTCTGGTATATATGTTTATATACCAAGTATAAAATATTATATACCAAACATAAAAATTTATATACTCAGTACATTACAAT
>JXTC01000452.1:19883-54334 GCA_002914845.1 Trema orientale
TTAGAGTGGAATGTTAGTAGGTAAACTTGACTTGCTATTACAAGTTATTTTTAAATTAGTCATAGTACCCAATTATGGAGAAAATACAAAAATCTCCATATATATTATTGGGCATATCCGAAGTCTCCTTTAAGATTTTACAGAAGTAATCAATTTTTTTTTCCTTTTTAAGAAATCTAATTATCCTCACTACGATGTTTTCACTTTTTTTTTTTCCCTTATCTCCTATATCACGTTTACATTTTTTTTTTTCCCACACATCCAATTGACTATATTTATCCCTCTGATTAACAGTGCAATAAACTAATGTATGTAGTTCTACATTGGAATCTACGATTTAGTTGGAACATGGCGATTGCGATTGGAATTCATGATCAATTAGTTTACTCAAACAAAAAGAAATACTAATATTCTATTTTTTAGTTGAAAAATATGGATGAAACAATTTATTAATATACAAATTATACAGAGGAAAAAACTAAGCCAATAAAATTTTGACCTAGTTTTTTGATATTCTTGGGATAGTTTTGGAAAATAATTTATAAACGTTAGAATGAATAAATATTTCAAGGGGGATTATATTAAAGAAATTATATTAATTTTTAAATTAATTGATCAAAGGAGACTATAGGGTGTTTTACATATGATTTTGATTTTGCATTCTTGAATTTTGTTTATAAGTATATCTTGATGTCTATATATACATATATATATATATATATATATATATATATAATATTGTATATCTAACCTTTTTTCCGCAACGATAATATATATGTTTACACTTATTAATTACGGTATTACCAAAAAAAAAAAAAAGTAAACTTATATATGGCTTTGCATATTTTTTAAATGTCATTGTTTGTTTCTCCCATCTTCTTCACCATAAAATTTATAAATTACTAATTCCCTTTTTTGGTAGATGGAAGTGCATGGAAGAAAATTTATTTTATAGGATATTTGGGGTAACTTTTAATCTACATTTTAATGAGTTGTCTTATTTGTTTTTTTTTTTGGTTTGTTTATTATAGGGGTTCTTTAATATTAGTGTGGGGTGAAAATATAGCTCCCGATGTCAATACTCTTTTCAGGAGCGAAGATTCGCCCAATTTGTTAAACCAAAAATTAACAACGAAATAAAACTTCTGAAAACAACTTTTGATATATAAAAAAAAAAAAAAAAACAACTTTTGAACTTAGGTCTTTCTTGATAACATTTATATTTTATGGGTTTTTTGTTCTTAAAAGTGAAACGCATGATGAAAGTTTCTCGAATAATATTTTGAGGATACTTTTATTATTTATCTTTCTTTCAAAAACAAAAAATAAAAATATTACTAAGCAACCAAGTGTTTGGTTTATTAGAATGAAACGAAATACACAAATAAGAATGAAAATATAATAGAATAGGAACAGAAAATGAATAAATGACCAACTAATGTAATTCCTATAGTTATTTGAACATTGGAATTAATATTTGAATCATGATTACAATAGGTGATTAGTGGTTGAAATGAAACAAAATGAAATAAAATAATAACAATTTTATAAAGAGAACAATAAAAACCCATATTTTTAGGGGTACAAATTGAGGTAATTTTAGAAAATAATAATTTCGTTAATTTCATGTTAAAATAAAATAAGTATTCAAGTGGTTTTCTTTATAAGGGAGAATTCACCTAATTGAATTAAAAATTTGTTAATTAAATCATGTATATTTAAAACATTTATTAGTGTTGTTTGATTTGGATGGATGGGCATTCGTACATAAATTTATAATTTGTTTGATTTTGACTAAATAAGTAATTATTTTAATTAATTGATTAATTATTTATACATGATTTAATTAACAAATTTTTAATTAATTATTAAAAGGGAAGAAGCAATAAAAAAAGGGGAAAAGCGTGAGTGAGGAAAGTTCCAAAGTGTTTATTTCCGGGTAAAGTGGAAATTTCCACCGCAACCTCTAATCGAAGGAAAATGACAGCGTTACACGAGGGCGAGAACCAAATCCACATCGATATCAATCTACAGCGACAGTTGTTTGACTAAAATACCCTCGCATGGTATCTAGAATTACGGTTATACCCAATAGCTTAGCTGCCTGGGTCTGCTCTGCTCGCCTCGCTCGGCCCATTTCTTTATTCCCCGATAATCGAACACTACAAATACCGTACATACAAAACCCTTCTCCTTCGTCTTCGTCTTCGTCTTCGTCTTCCGCTTCTCTCTCTCTCTCTAAGGTTAGTGCTTTCATTCCTGTTTGGATGCAGTGAAACGAAAATCGAAACGTTTTCTTGCTTCTGAAACATTTCGCCGAATTTTTCTATTTTCCTAATCGCATAAGTTTCGTTCTTTTAGAACGTTTTTATATTTCTGATCGTACAAAACCTTGCTTTCTCGTTCACATTGATTTTTGAATTTCGTGTTTTTCGTATCCGGAAAAAGAAAAAAGAAAGAAAAAAAAAAAGAAAAGAAAAATTGGTTATTTGTTTATTTATTTATTTTTGGTTTTAGAACGTTTTGGAAATTTTTGGGGTTTGGAATTAATAATATTCGTTTTGATATTTTGTGTTATACAGGTTGATAGCCTCTGACTATGGGTTTCAATTCGGTTTACCGGTCTTTGCAAGAGATCTTTCCTCAGGTATCTTAATATCTATACAAATTTTATTATTTTTTATACATTTTTTTGTTTGATGTTGATGATGATATTATTCATCATAATTCTATAAATTTAGGTTTAGACATAGTCTTCTGTGTTACTTATTAACCTTGTTCAAATCCAACAGTCTATAGGGTTTTTACGTTCATCATTATTCCCAATATTTTCCTATTTAGCAGTTAGTATTTAATCATGATTTAATTTAATTTTAGTATTTATATTGGGGAAAAAAAAAAACGTTGTTTGTTTAACCCTTTTTTTTTTTTTTTTGATATTTGCGGTAGATTGATGCTCGCATCCTGAAGGCTGTTGCAATTGAACATTCAAAAGATGCTGATGCTGCTGCTGATGACATTCTGACTGATGTTCTCCCTTACTTGACTAGTGGACGCTCAACCGTCCCTGCCGATTCTTCCAAGGGCTGGATTTCCAGAGGTAATTCAAATGGAATTCCTTAGTTTCGTTCGTAATTATCCCGAGATTATGAGGTTGATTGGTGTGAGTTATTCACTTCTTTGATTGACAAGTTTGCGCTAACGTAAATTCATGGATTGCCTATCCAGCTTTTGCGGTAGCAGAGGCTGGGCCTTCTTCAGGATCAGGAACAGGAGCAGAGGCTGGGTCTTCTTCAGGATTGGGAATCAGTCATCGTGAAAACGATGGAGATAATGCTTTTACAAATGGTACCTTTCATGCTAATGTCATACATCTGGATGAGGAAGAAGCTGCAGGGCCTTCTTCAGGACCAAAATCCGCTGCTGGTGAAAATGCTGCTGACCATAATGATTGCACATATAGTCTCATGGATGCTGTTGTTACGCATTTGGATGAGATAGAATATGTAAATCCTTTTTCGAAACTTAGATCTTCCGGCTGTGAAGATGCTGAAAATAGTGGCTTTAGGAATGGTGCTCCACATGATGATCGCACACATTTGGATGAAGCAGTGAATGAATCTAGAGTTTCAAGTTCCTGCATTGGAAATGATAGTGATAACCAATTAGGTGTGGACACTTTGAATGAGGAACTAATTTTTCTAGGGAAGACTCGTGAAGCGATAGAAGAGCTGGAGTTAGGTCAGAATGCTCATGGCCTGTCAAATGAATCAAAGAAGAAAGGAATTGATGATCAAGTGTGCATGGAGACTAAAAATGACGATCTGATTCCATCTAACAAAATTATTTCCAAGCATAGTTCTGAGCAAACCCCATTTGGTGTGTCAATTGATGGGTTTCCGACTGACCCACACTGTGAGTGGAAAAATCTAGACTATTCTATGGCTAACAACTTTACTCTTGTTAGAAGCATCAAAGAAGATACCTGTGTAAATGACTCGCTGGACCCTGACAATTTTGTGACTGAGCTGGTTCCTCTGTCTGTTCAAGTCCCGACTGCAGATTCTACGGATCCTTCTTTTACGGATCAGGAATCACAAACAAGTGGTTTTTCGAGTCTTAGTGCCAAGAAAGACTGTTCTGTCAGTGAAACGGGCAGCTTTGAGGATGACATCACCAGAAACAGCATAGTTTCACAATCTAATGAAATATGCAGAACGGATATTCTTGATGAGATTATTGAAGATGCTAAGAACAATAAGGTACTGATGGATGGTTTAAAAGTTAGCTTTAAAGCAAGAAAGATACAATGCATAAAATTGTAAGCAAAAATGAAAGCTTTCACCAATTACAAACTCTAATATCTTGCTTGTTCTGATATCAATAGAGAAGAGTTAGCTAGACGTAGCTCATTAAGTGATAGTTATCGTGCTTCCCTATTTCTTTTCTCGTTGCTAAGATTGCATATCTTTATCTGGAGTCTTGAACCACATTAAATTCACCTTAGTAAAAATCTTGTCCTACGGGAATATAACATCTTATCTGCTTGTGATTCTCTTGGTGGTTTTTTTTTTTCCTTTTTTTAAATGATAAATTGTCAACCTCCTGAAATTGTGGTATTTTTCTGCCAAATTTTCAGCAGCTAAAAACCTTTTTCTTGATGAAATAGATTAGTTTTCACCAATTTTTCTTGAGTTGCTCACAAATCATTTACAGGATGCGGTCCGAAAAAGGATTTTGAAGTTTTTAGATCATTACTAACATAATTATGGGGGATTGAACAGAAGATAAGATGAAATGTTTAGCACGTTCTGCCTTTTTTAAAAATAAATAAATAAGTACGTTGATAAGAAGTTAGCCTTTAGAAAGTTTGAGGCAGTTTTGGACTCTAATACAAGTCTAGGTCAGTCCGTCCATGTCTGTCAAGCAGAAACATACACACATGTACTCATCGTGTATGCATTGTTTACAGTCTTTGTTTCTTTTGTGGATTTACTAGTTCCTAATTGTGCAGAAAACCTTGTTTTCCGTGATGGAGTCAGTCATGAACATGATGAAAGAAGCTGAAATCCAGGAGAGAGCTGCTGAGCGTGCAAAAGAAGAGGCTGCTCTTGGAGGGCTGGATATTCTGATCAAGGTGGAGGAACTGAAACAAATGCTGGCACATGCAAAGGAAGCAAATAGCATGGTTAGATGGTGTTCAATGAATTTTGCAATTTTGCGTAAAGCTGCTCTAATAAGTGGGCATTAAAGCTGAGTATATATATGTGTGTGTGCAGCATGCAGGAGAAGTGTTTGGAGAGAAGGCCATTTTAGCTACGGAAGTTAGAGAGCTGCAATCTCGACTTCTCTGCTTGTCGGATGAACGGGATAAATCACTTGCTACTCTTGAGGAGGTTCTTATACATAATCACGTGGATCTATTTGTGTCTTCTGAAATAGATTTATAGAATTCTATATGTGACATCCTAATCTGTTCATATATGCAGATGCGGCAAACCCTTGAATCACGGCTAGCCGCCGCAGAAGATCTGAGGAAAGCAGCTGAGCAGGAAAAGTTTGAAAGGGAAGAATCTGCAAGGAAGATTCTTGCTGAACAAGAAGACATCATGGAGAATGTGGTTCAGGAGTCAAAGTTAATAGCACAGGCGGCTGAGGAGAATTCCAAGGTAGCAACTCTTTTAGCTAACCATTTTCTTGTTCAAGTAAGATAAGACTAACAGCTAGTGACTCATTCTTCTATTCTGCTTCTGCAGTTGCGGGAGTTTTTGGTGGATCGCGGTCGCATTTTGGACACTTTGCAGTATGTTTTCATCAGTATTTGCTTAAATTATGAGAAGTCATGGATATCTATTGTTCTGCATTTCATTCTGTTTGGTTTTGGTCTTCACATTCTACTTATTGGTGGGAAAAAACCAGTTGAGATGCAACTACTTCAATTTGCATGAGGTTAATTTAAACTATTGTTGGGATTTGCATTTTCATTACTACTTTGATGGTCTGAGATGCATCTCCACTGCTTTTAACTGTTCACTTAGATGTTGCAAGTCCTCGATCTTATTAACATTATTAAGGGGATAACATGGCATGTTTCTCTATCTGCTTTGCAGAGGAGAGATCTCTGTTATATGTCAGGATGTGAGATTGCTGAAAGAAAAGTTTGACAAACGTCTTCCTTTAAGCATGTCTATTTCATCAAGTCAGACCAGTTGCAAGTTAGCTTCATCAGGCTCGTCCGTGAAGAGCATGGCATCAGTATTGGTTCCTGAGGAAGGCGTCCTATCAGTATTGGTTCCTGAGGAAGAAGAGTCATCTAAGAAGCCGGAAAACAGAAGTCCAGGTTCCTCCATCAGCAGCGTAACACCAAAAAGCAGAGCTGAAAAGGACGGTGTGAAGCCTGATCAGAACGAACTTTCAGAAGATGGGTGGGATATCTTGAAGGATGAAGAAATAGATATTGAGACCTGAGTGTTGAAAACGATGGACAAACTCTTCATTTTTGTTTCACATACCAAATATGGCTATTCGTCACTCTTTAGCTTTTTAGGTTCAAGTTTTTTTATGGAGTCCATATTCATAGGTGATGACTTTGTCTAGATTTAGGTTGTACAGTTCGGATTTGAAACAATAACGAGGCAGGTCAGTACTGAAGATATTGAAGTCCTGCATTATCCTCTAAAGCAGTTTATGTTAATAATTTTACGCTAATATCTAGTCTTTTGGTAGCATTGTTCATTTTGGTTCTTAATTCCTTCTAGCTTATCTTGGGGCCGCCGTTAGCATAGAGCTATAAGGTTAGGCTGATTCAAGCAAACCATACGCTTTAGGAAGCAGACGTGAGGTTTTTTTTCCCTGAAAAAGAGTGCAGTACTAGAAAAAATTTTCCACCAAAAATACAAAAGTGAAAGCGTGAAAGTCTTGTGAATTAAGTGAATGAAATTGCTAATTTTTATGTTGCTTATAACTTAGTTCGTGGGTTATAATCGTTTCGCATTTTATTAGGAGTTTGAATGCGCTTGGTTGCGTCTTCTCTATCTCAGAAAGAGTTCTCGTTTTTAACCTAGATGTTACTAATTGCACCATAAATCTAAACTAAAGCATTGAATGTCTAAGAATTGAGTTTATAGACTCGGCGAGAAAACACGTGAAGTTAAAAGAGGTACATATGCATTATGCCAAGTTGCCAACTATATAAGATCAAAAAACTTAACCAGATACGACGCAAAATCACACGTGATTCAAAGGGGAGTTATCAGCAACCATGGTTTATCTTTATGTGGCTTTTTTGATCCCATAAACCTGTTGATGCCGAACCTGATTCAGATTTCAGCTGCTTTTTATTTTTATACATATATATATGTTTGGTTTAAATGGTTACAACAATATTTACTCATGGATGGTTACAATGACTTATGAATGGTTACAATGATTTAAGCCGTTAGATTATAATTAGTTTGGTGGTTGGCCAAAAAAATTTAATATTATTTATTGACATAAAAAAAATTTAATGCTACATTATTTTTTTTAGTACTATTTATGATCACAAAAAAATTAAAATTATTGAGAACTTCTCCATATATATATATTTATTTATGGTTGCCAATCCAGTAGGTTTTTTTTTTTTAATTTATGTGTACGTATTTTTTTTTAGCCGTTAGATTATCATTTATTGGTGATCCAACAGTTATAATGAAGTGCATGAAAAGACGTGCATCATTAATGTTATTTCTCTTTTACTTTTTAATATAAAAAATGTGCAAAAAAAATTTTAATTAGCCAAAATGATACTTATACATAGGTAAAATAAAAAAAATACCTACTGCGTACCCAATGTATAAATATATATATTTATATGTTTATTTTTTTTAATAAAGATAAAGGAACCTGATTTAGTCAAATTGATAAGATGCTTTGCAAATAGCCACAGATGCCCTACGTGAAGCAATTGATGCTAATCCACTAAACCATTTGAACGGGTCCCAGGGCCGAAAATGAAGGTACTGACTTGTGACTCATTAGGGAGTGGTGGGAAAAATAACAAGAAATGAACCAAAGTCGATGATTATTTAGTGGATAACTGAATTACAGTTTTGAATTAGAGTCAACGATCGAAACAAATTCGCTTTTGATCCATTTAATCAAACTACGACCCTTATTTTTAAATATAAAAAAATAAAAAGTAAAAACAAAATTCTTGAGACCCTTGTTTGGCTACCCCAGAAGTAAATTAGTCCCAGAAAATTAGCCACCATGCTTACCCATTCTTGATAAGAAATGCACAATATGAGTAAATATTAGAGACATTCTTTTGAATGGATTAAATCGTTTATTGAACTATATGTATAAAGTGCGTCAAGGATAGGATACAGCAAACACATTAATAGCTAATAAAATTAAAAGAAAAGAAAATTGAGAGAAAAAAAGGAGTGTGATATTATCAGATTTGTTGATACGGTAAATGTACATATGCTTCACGCACGCTTTGTCTATATTCTAATCTAATCTAATTAGCAAAAAACTACAGTCAATAGTGCTGTTGCACTATATAGTCTGTAACATAATTGCCACGAATACCCCTACTAAGCCAATTGATCACCAAGAATTGGGATTTGGGACCCCAAAACCTTCATGACCCCAAGAAACTAAGAATACCATTTAGCCAAAAAGCTTGATCTGAGCAAAATCACAACCCGGATTAATCCAACTCAGCTCAGCTCAACCCAACTCGGTGACTCAGTCATGCCAGCAAAGGAGCAACACAGTACATCTCCATATGATATAAAGCCTTGCCCTTTGTTCTCTTATCTGCTTGGAACACCTCGGCCATGCCCGGAGCTTTGAGCTAGTGCTCCTTGAACTTGTGAAAGCATTTGCAGCTGCCATTTTTTCTAGAGTGAAAATTTGAAGAGACAGCTCTGTTCAACTTCTGGGTTTGGATCAGTGTTTTCTATAGTTTGATGGGTAGAGACTAGAATTTATAGATGTTGATCAGATCATTGGTGATATGGTTTTAAATCATTGGGGTCATATATACATATATAGATATATAAATAGAGGGAGAAGAGTTATGGAGAGAGAGAGAGAGCAGATATGCTAGAAGGCAATTTGTGGTGGTTGACAAAGGTTGGCCCTCTGAGGACTAGGGCCAATGGGACCAAGACCCCACTGTTCTGGTTACGTGACAAAGCAGACCTATTAAGCCTTGTCCCCCTTTGACACACCCCTTTGATAAGGACCTTTCAGCAACTCTGCCCCTTTGGAGGGTCACCTTGTCTTCCATTGCTACAATATGCATGCATATATGTGTAGCTTTATATGCTATGTTGTCCTTTTTATTTAAATTAAAAATAATGATGGATTGGTGGACATGAAAACATGTAACTTGTAGATTTATGGATGATTACGTTCATGCATGCAGATAATGTTGGGAGACTGATAAAGTTTATAAATAAGATCAGGGATTTTAATATTTAACATTTGTTCAGCTAGCTATATAATTCTGTTTTGAGAAAAAAAAGAAAAAAAAAATCTCTACTCTTGCTGTATTCCACATCCATGCTTTGTAGACTCAAGTTGATACAAGAGGAATCTGGGCAGCTAAGCAATTGGCAAGCCCCAAGGGTGAAGTGTCTGATTGTGACTCCTCACCCTAAAAATTCTTGGTCAGTTAAACAGGCTAATGCAAAAATATAGATATAATATGTGAACATACGTATATATTCATGTACTCCTTATTAGAGGTTGTGAATTGGGCCATAACTAATGGTATGTATCCTTTAATTTGATCAGTGATCGTTATAATTCAGAAGTCAAAATGGGTTATCGATGACACATAAAGAAGATAGGGGCCAAGAAAGCTACGAGTAGTTGAATTGATTATCCTAATTAAAGTGATGTGTGAATGGTTATATGACACTTGTTATAGCTGCTAATTAAGATAATCTCTATGATGGTTACCATGATGGCATACAATAGTTTAATATTATTATTTGATATGGCTGTATAAGTCATAGTTAATAGCTTAATTATCATTATCATATAATTGTAATTGTTTAATAAAATTACATGTTTGGTTGATAGATGCTAAGCTGTAAGAACAGTGACAGAAAGAGCCCAGGAGTGAGTGATATATGAGGAGTCCGAATTTTATGATCCCAGTTTATATAGAACCGATATCACATCATATAAAAATTTAAACAAAAATAAAAAAAAAATGAAAAGAATTTGATTAGATAGATTCAAATTTTTAAATGATGTAGCATTAATTTATTGATTTTAAAAAGTATATGTACTAAAAAAACTATTGAAAGAGGTATTAATTTTAGAACACACTTTAAAAAGGTGTATTTTGTTAAGAAACGTATCAATTGATTGATTTGATGTAAATTAAGACACTAAAATTGAATTATAAGTTCTAAATCAATAGACGTGGGTTCAATATATAAACCCGCAACGAAAACATATGATATAAACTAAGTCCAAAACCCAACCTCAGAATTTCAGAAATTCTAGCTGACTGGTATTAGAAATAAAAATAAAAATGAAAATGGTTTCTAACCTCCAAGCAAAAAGAAACATTGGGATTAGAACGGATACGAGAATTAGAGACAAAAAGGGGCAACTATTCGTGGTGGATAATGTATATTAATAGTATTGTACACAAAAAGTTTTAAAAGCACTACTTGGTCAAATCATGGTCACCTCTAGACACAAAATTTTGGAAGCTCCTAAATAGACATACTTTAGTTAGTAAAACGTGGTGCAAATTGCAAAAGACTACCTAATACTAACTCTAAAAAGGGTTCGTGGGACTCTTTCCCATTACGGTTTCCCTAATTGGGCAAATGAGCAGGCATATACATATTACATAAATACTCCTGTATAGGTATATAGCTTAAAAGCTCTTTGGAAACTAGGCTGATATTGACTATTTAGTATGTCACTCCACCCCTAAATTCGAAATAGAGACGTCCATCCAGTATATTCTAAACACGTTTATAGTTGAGTTACCACATATAATAGTTTGTCAAGCTTTCATTTTGGATATGTCAAAATTAGTCATTATTAATTAGTCTTTGTTTTGGCTATTTTATACACCAGGGATTCAATGGCATGATCACCAACATGATAAACTTAAATAAGTAGAGAAGAGCCCACATGCATGGAAATGGAGACAAAGTCCTATGTCAAAGGCCTATCAATGGGGCTGCCCTCGTCACGTGCGCCATGTCGAGCTGAAGCTCAATAAGTAAAGAAAATTGTTGCAATCAAAAGACTCCGACATATGCCGGCCACTTATCATTGCCGGCCGTGACTATAGAATCTAGTTCAAAGTCATTTGTTATTTGTCACACACCCAAAAAAAAAAAAGAGAGAGAGAGAGAGAGAGTTTATGTCCGAGTACGTTAGTTCGTATATACCAATAAAAAAAAAATATGAAAAAGCCATGCTTATGAATATGATGTGGGGGAGTCGAGGTGCCCATTTGATCTTCTGAAGTGATCATATAGATCAAATGCCTGGACTGGACTGAGAGCGTAAATTCACAAGAAAACGTTTGCATATGTGACGATAAATTGAACTAGATCTCAAAACATTCTTGCTATCGAGACCCTGTGATGTGAGATGGCTGAGTAACCATTTGTGTTGACTACTACCAACCATTAGCTTGGACAGGTAGTGCCTCCCACCTTCTCTAATAAATCAGTTGAAATGATATGCCTATTATATTAATTGGAACATACTACAAATCTATCTTATGTTTTAGCAATATAACATTTTCCACTCTCTGTGCTTTTAAAAATATAAAATATATCTCTGATAAAGCTCTAATAATTCTCCTTATAGAATGTATTTTGTATTCCGTATATTATATTTTCCTTCCGGTTCATCAGTACGAATCAATGGTTTAGTCGATTGTTTAGTGTTATCAAGTCTTTATTATTTGATTTTTGTATTAAAGCGTCATTGATTGGAATGAAATTTCTTCTATTCCAAAAAAAAAAACATAAAATATATTTTCTCAATTTGTCAAATGGGGTCAAATTAATCTCTTGGGTTAGATTTGGTCAAAATTATGTTGTAAAATGACATTGATTTTCTTAGTCAAAATTATCAAATAATCTAGCTACTTCATTACCCAACAACAAAACACCTAATTTTTTTTTTAAAAAAAAAAGGAATTATATGAATTTTTTCAGATATAAATTTGAATATGTGACATTTAAGTTTTGGTTGTAGGTTTAATAGATAATTTATTATTTGATCAGAAGTTTTTTGGTTACTTCAGATAAAATTGATTAAAAATTTGTTAGAAGGGATAATTCTGACCCAATTTGACAAACTGATGAAATACTGCCATTTTGTATTTCTAAGAAAACAATGATGAATTCCCTTTAAAAATAAAAAATAAAAAAAACACGAGGATGAAAACTCGTATTTTCCTCAAACATGGGGTAGTTTTTAGTATTTTCACTATGTCAATATTTATATTATCGAAGATATAAAAATTAAAAAGGACATTATTTGAAATCAAGTGTTCTAAATAGACTTCCTTAAAAAATTTAAAAAAAAAAAAAAAAAGTTCTAAATAGACACCTACCCGAGTTTACTCGGATATTAGCTAAAAAAAGAAAAACGGACATTTATTAAAACAAAGTATAGGAAAGGACACCCACCTTAAATTCTCAAAAAATCGTTCTTTTCTGTGGCGAAGAAACACAGGCCTTGACATCTCGCCTTCAACAACTACTTTTCCACTTCACCGGGCTTCCTATTGAGACCCCAAGATTCGACATTAAGGGCCCAAGCTGGGCCCACTCTCGACGAATCAGTGGTTTGGGAGAGGCACACGTGTAGTCCTGGGTCATTGTCCATGGGCCCTCTTCCTCTTGTAGAGTACTAAAAGATTCTATTTTTATGGGGCCGGCCCACGTGCAAAACCATGCTCCGTTGTTGCAGTCGAGACCAGCAGAGAAATGGGCCCATTAAAGCTTATCTTCTAAAAGACTTGAACCGAGGAAACAGTTGAAAAGTTTGAAAGGGATAAGGACCTATATAGAGGTTAAAGGGTACTGTCGCAGATACATGAAGCTCAACTTTGGATGCACTAGACAGGACTATTATGGTGTCCTGTCGTACACTCTTGGTGACTGGTGAGAATATGTATCACGTGGGTGTGTGAAAATTTATGTCAAAGATGAGAATGTTGGTTTCTGAAGAACTTTTGATTCAGTCAATGAATGAAAATCTTAGCTGTCGGGACTATTAACTCCCTATTGTCTGCTTTGTATCTAAAA
Source organism: Trema orientale (assembly GCA_002914845.1). NCBI lineage: Eukaryota > Viridiplantae > Streptophyta > Magnoliopsida > Rosales > Cannabaceae > Trema > Trema orientale. The sequence goes on from JXTC01000452.1 coordinate 33,182, forward strand.
TGGAGGAAAGGGTGAAAAAACTGGACGAAAGAAGGAGAGTCATGTGATCTTTATGCCGAAATATCTCTGTTTTACTTTTATGTTTTCTTTGGTTTGGTTTTGTTTTCATAATCATCATCTAGAGCTTACAAGAAGACCGCAAAAGTCGTCCATTTTTCCGGAGCGAAAAGAAAGAGGGATGTCTTTTAAGGGTATGTATGCAACATAAGAAAAAGAAACAGAACTAATTTCACAATATACAAGTTGATAGATTACAAAATCAGAGAATGAAAAGTCACAAGAAAGTTATTATGAACATAACAAATAAGGTCATGGTGGCAACAAAGTATAGATAAGAGAAGAAAATACAACTAGGCACATAGGGTAAACGAACAAAAATGTCAAACAACAGCAGCGAACAGAGACACCAATCACTTGATAAACTCTCTTCTTTCACTTCCCCTTTACTCAAAGACTAATAACTCTATGATAGAATCTGAACTGAGAATGGAACTCCTCAAACTTCTCCCAATGCTTTCTTGATGTCATCCTGTGTCAAAATTATCAAGAGAGGAATTTGAGTATTCTGAATGGATGAATACGTGTGCATGTGCGTGTGTGTGTGAGAGAGAGAAAGAGAGAGAGAGAACCTCAATGGCCAAAGGAGCGGTACTTGTGCCATAGCGCTCAATGACTTGGCCATCTTTGTCAACTAAGAACTTGGTGAAATTCCACTTTATCCTAGATCCCAAAAATCCAGATTTATTTGCTTTTAGAAACTTGTATACAGGTGCCGTGTCTGGCCCATTGACTCGTACCTAGATAAAAAGAGTGCAGAGATGTCATGTTCCAGGCAGACTGCAAATTAATAAAATTAATTTGAAGATGGATCGTTACCGGAAGAAAGTTATTATGCACAGCTTAAGCATTCGTTTTTTATCCAACACTCAAGGAGTATGCATGATATTCCATCGATGCAATACATGTATGTTTTAGTTTTGTAATACTGTAACTATGTTTTCTGTAATGTCAACTTGATACCTAATAGATAACATAAACTACTGTCAAAACTATTAATCAAAACGAGAATATTTTTTCAGCATGTGCAATAGAGAGACAGAACGACAGCACAAGGAAGAAATATCTAACAGTGTTTCAATATGTCTCTTTCGTTTCCGATGTCCAAAGGAACCCATTTGTCTTTTCCTAATCACTTGAACCAATTTGTCTACTTCTGAGAAATATTATCACATACATAACCAGAGTTCCCAAAAATATCTAAAATAATTAACAAAGCCGGAAATTTTATATGTCGAATATCTAGTAGTACTTTGGACAATCATGGTACACAGAATTGTGACCAGGCCTCAAAGATTTTGGAAGTCCAACCAACCTAAATTTCACTCGAGATTAAATCACGTCAAAGATGTTAGGGTTGCCAACAAAATATCACCGAGTCTTATCCAGTGCAGAAAGTTAAAAGGGATTATTATGAGTGATCTATATATAAAACAGTTATAGCAGTTAAAGCTAAAAGGTTTGCAAAAATTTTCCAACTACTCGGGTTATACAGTAGGGATGTGAATCCCCCATCTCGTCAGAACAGGGTGCTAGACAGGCTTTAACTATACTCGAGTCCAGTAGGATTTACTCCATGCTAACCGACCAGCCTCCAAATCCTTTGGGAGAAAAAATGTTGGATGAAAGCAGGGACAGAACCAAGATTACCAAGATTTTCGTCTAGTGGGGGGCTAAAATTAAATTTTACCTATTTTGTGGGGGCTATTCTATGTTTTCTCAATTTTTGAGTGGGGGCTTTGTCTAATATTTAGGGTAAAAAATTATAAATACATGTTAACGATTAGGCCTTTTTAAATAAAGCTAAAATTTAGCAGATGTTCCTCCATCCCTGGATGAAAGAAATTTCGAACTCGACCATGCAACCATGTAAATGTTCCTCTTTCCTAAATACATTAAGTCCATACTTTTCAACAAAGCTTCATATAGATGTAGGTTGAGGAAGCAAAACAAGAAGTCTGGGATATTTTCATTGGTGAAACTACAGAGCTTGTCCCTTGTCCCCCTGGGACACCCAGTTGGTCAGGTTCCCTTATATTTTAGATTCTAGGTCTTGGGCTCGAAAGCCCTTGGTAGCAAATCTTATTCGTGTAAGAAACTGTTTCCTCTAAAGTAATACAAGTGGGTGAGAGTCATCCTCATCAACCTCCAAGTGTAAAAGGTCTATCATCATGTAAAAGTCCAAAATGGTCAAACTCAAAATCCCGTTTCAAAAGAACAATAACTCATTGAATGTTACGTTATTTTTTTTTTATGTTTGATCTATAGCGATTTGCATGAACTCATAAAACACATCATAGTATAACCCAAAAATCCAATCTAAAATTAAGCTACACAATGATTCAGGCAAAGCCTCTATTTACCTTTTGGAATATTGGATATTCAGCCTTGTATCTTGTACAAGCAAACTTTTCTGCGTCTTCACTCGTCCCAGGCTCTTGCTTTAAGAATTGATTGCACGGAAATGCCAATATCTCCAACCCTATGATCAATCAAGTCAAAAGCAGTTGATTAATTAAGGGGAAAAAAAAAAGAAATAAATAAAAGAAATTACTCAAATCCCAGTTCTTAATTCAGAAACGATATCTAAGGACCTCTAATCACAATAGTTCCAACATCAAGTTCATATTTAGAAAGTATCAATACATGCAAAAAACCAAATATGGGTTTACTTCTAAATAACACTTAAAACTCCCCATAAATCACGAAAACACATATATAAAAGGAAATTTTTCAGCAAAATAAATTGATTATATATACGTGTCTATGTAGGTATGTAAATAGGATTTCGTAAACTTCCCATATGAGATTTATAACGTACATCATCTACGTGTATATATATATATATATATATATAAGTTTTAAGGGAGGGGGGGGCGCACAAACCTTTGTCCTTGTATTTGTTGTAAAGCTCAGTCAACTGGGTATAATTCGAATCCGTAAAGCCACTGCCAAAACATCAAAATATTTTAAAAAAAAAAAAAAGCATTAAATCGATCAAATTCAGACTCAATAAATACATCAAAAAAGATGATTGTTCAATACTTAGCGGAACAAAAAAGGAAATAGGGGTAAGAATTTAACCATTTCGAAGCAACGTTTACTATAAGAAGGACCTTCCCTTTGTAATTGCTAAGCTCGACGTCCTTACCTCTGGCATCCTGAAAAAAAAAATAAAAAAAAAAATCAAAGAATTTCCTACATTTTCTCAGGAAAAAGCTTGATTTTCCCGGGAAAAAAACAAAAACAAAAATTGAATTTGACCTTCACTGTGAATTCATGGATGGATTTTTCAGATACGGATTGAGCAGCACCCATTTCTTCTCTCTCTCTCTCTCTTTATCTCTTTCTCTACCTTGAAGCCCAAAAAGCATTTAATAATAACAGTAATAGTAATTAATTATTAAAAATCGAATAGTCAAAAAACTAAATAAATAATAAAAAATTAAAAAAAGGGTTGATATTTTTGATGTATTGGGTTATATTAATTTGAACAGCTGTAGGTTGGACAACAAGGTTTGGGGACCTCTTCCGTGTCTGAATATTTTCCTACAACAGAGCCTTAATTTGAGGGCACCGCCGTTTTGATGATCGTGGGGTCCACCATTGTCGCTAAAGCTAAACTATTTTTACACGTTAACACCCTAAATTTCTCTATATTATTTTTGTTCTCAGTCAATGATTCACATTTGAAGTTCTGAAACTTGGCATGGACTTAAACTTCTTCATATTTCTCTGCATTTTTCTTGTAGACAATGATAATGAAAAGAAAAAGAAATTCATGTGAACAAGGTTTGGGATGCAAGTGTGACAAATCTCAAACATGTCACGCACATCGTTGGATTAGGTTTGCAGATAATGAATAAATTATATATCACATGATTATATAATATTTCTCAAGCCATTCCAATTGCCAGTTGCCACTGCCAACCTTGAACCACCATATTAATGCCTCAAAACGACACCTTTTTCTTCTTTGTTGGGATGAAAACGACACCTCATTACAAGTGCCCTCCACGTCTTAAATCCCAATTTAATTCAATATCAAGACTAGCATTTAAAAGGTGGCTTTGCACAGCTAAGTTTCCCTTGGCTTGAAACAATGACTGTTCATACAGTTATCATTCCCGTAGGCCATAGAAGTTTTAAAAGACCCCTCTACTTTTCCTAAATATCCAACTATCCCTTAGAGGTTGAAAACTAGCTTTGTTGGCAATTTAACGGCAATTAAGAAATTTGAGCTAATTACTGTTCTGTGAATTTAAGGACTTGATTGCAAAGTAATCTTTTTCACACACCAAATTGCCAAATGGCGAAAAAATTCAAGGGGCAAACGTCCCATAAACCCCTTCGGTTAACATGCAGACATGATATAATCTCGATTATGGCTGTTGAAGGTACAAATATTACGTAACCTACAAGACCGTGGTCCAAACAGCATCATACCATAATCCAACACGCAAAACATAAACCAATCAAATGACTTTTCCCTACCCTAGCTTTGCAGCAATCAGTCGTAATACTTGACAACTAGCCTACAAAAGGTATCACCAATTACATATGGAGCTTGAAGCTCCATTATCCTGAAGAAACCCGAAAAATCCATGTACTCATGTCCATACTTTTCAATGGCTTAAATTCATTTTTTGGACCCCTTTATAGTATAAAATTCTATTGCTTCTAATCCAATCTGAAATTAGTTGAACAAAAGCCAGGTGTGCAGTTGTGTATTTCGACATGATAACTATATTGCACTTCTTGGCAAATTCTCTACAGGTTCTAACAAATTCCACCATATACATAAATGTGCTGATAAAATTCCTATGAAGGGCTTACAAAATAAATTATATTTAAAATTTTCCAATTGGAAATTGAAAAGAGTATTTATACATGGAAGTCTAGAGTTAATCAGAGCTCTCAACCATCTCTACAGTGACCGGCTTCCTGCTCTGCTTTTGCAGAAAAGCAGGATAGAAATACATATGTACAACTCCGACATGCCAAAGAGTCGGTCTTCTCTGCCGAGCCTTCTTAGTCCCTCACTCTTTACCGAACATCCGTGCCCCGTAGCTTAAATAGACAATGGCTCGGATTTTAAAAAATAACCAACTACTCTTAACAAGCAGCAGAAGCCAGATCAAAAATGGGTCTGTGACACCTAACAATTGTAGGAAAGCACTCAATTATCAAGAAAATTTAAACGTCAGAAAACCACTAATTTAAACAAATGGAGATTATGACCAACGCGTACCAGAACAGATTGGTAAATAAGTATTATTGCTCATCGTGGCCGCCAAAAGCTTGGACCTGAAACACCAAAGATTTTCTTAGCCCGTGACATAATGTTGACAAATTGCTAAAACAAAAGCAGCCACGTCAGATTCCATAACCGATCTCACTATATTAACGAGATGAATCTCCCTATACACCGAGAACATAAAATTCAAATCTAGAATAAATAAACAAGACAATAGAAAGTACTCGACTTCTTTTACTCAATATAAGACTAGTTACAAAAAAGTCCAAAAGACCTCTACCTGCGACAGGAATTGGCCCTTCAAGAGGTGGTGGTCTATAAGGCATGGAATTCCTATGGCTCATTGACCGCGGAGGAAATCTCCACCCTTGGTTATGTACTCTTGTATGTTCAGATGGGGGGCCAACAAATGGAGCAGGTCCATAAGATTTCCCTTTTCCAGGATACCGAGGACCTAAGCCAGGAAAACAAGTAATAAATATCTATACATGAACACAAATAAAATACAATTGCAAACAAGCCTATGTCCAAAAACGCCTCTCAGTCTAGTGTAAATGTACTAAATACTTACCAGAAAAAGAATGTGGAGGAAACCTCCAGCTGTCATGAAACTCATGTGGTGCTTGTTTTATTCTCTCATGATTATTGTAGAAGTTTTCTCGATCCCAATTCTGCACAAAGTGGTGTCCATTGGAGTAGGAAGGTCGTGGGGCATCCTCCCGCCGGGGCTTGAAGTGATGTTCTCCTCGAACATAAGAAAATTGATTTGATGGTGGGGGATGAGGTGGCCGTAAAGGATAGCCCTTGTTATGATAATTAGGACCATGAAAAGACTCCGGCATTTGCCTCTGAGGATCTCTACATTCAGAAGCATGATAGTGCACTGCATCTGAGATTGTTTGATTAATTCTTGGCGCATTTGACTGCTGACCAACCGACTGGACCTTGGGATCCTGCATATTCTGCAACCAAACAAGGCAAAATTTAATGAGATTAACTTTCTATAACATCAAAACCAGACTTATTAATTATAACGATTAGAAAAATGATAAAAGTATATGGACAAACATTTGGATCTGCATAAAGCTTTGAATCCATGCCATTTGCAAAAGGATCAGACACCACACATGGAGGGGGTATAGCAGGAGGTGGAGGGGGAGGAGGAGGAGGGGATGATGGAAGCGGAGGGGATGATGGTGGCACATCCTGAGGTAGTGGAGGTGCAAATGTCACTGAAAAATTCTGTTCAAACTGGTTTTGGGAAATCTGTGTAGCAGCCGCACCAATAGCACCAGAAGACGAAGTTATTTCTGTTTCACAAGGGGCCACATCCTCCATTTCAAGCTCCCCGTCAACATCTTCCAAAATATGCCGATGCTTTCCAATGGCAGGTGCTGTGTCATGGTCACCATGGGTTTCAGGGCTATGCTCAGGAGTGACAGCCTCAAAACTTCCCCCATCAGAATCACTTCCTTCACCTTCATCCTTCAGCATGCTGGGCATACAAAATCCTGGAAGCTGAAAACTCGAATTGCTACAGCAACATGGGAAAACAAAAGAAGGGGTGAAAAAAAGAGATCAGTAAACTTGTACTAAAGTCTAAACATACAAGACAACGAGGACATTTAAGACATAACGAATTCAAACCTTCCATATTCATCAACGAGCATCCCCTCCATTTCTCTAAGAGGATCATCCAAAGACCTCTCTGTTCTCATTGTGCGCCTACAGAAGGCACCACCAGAAGAAACAGCAGCATGGGAATCCAGTTCCCGCATATGGCGACGAACAACGGATTCGGGAAGGATCTTTCTTTCTAACCAAAGCCTCAAGACCTATATAATAAGGATAGAAATAAGACGAAAATCAAGACCATACTACTCTAAAGTGCAAGACACGTAAGAAAAGCTAAGGATGGAGTAAAAGAGGATAATTATTTTAAACAATTTATACAAGAAAAAAGGTGCCCTTCACTTGCCTTAAGACACTGCCTGCGATTTTCATGTGCAGAATTTCCTGGGGGAGCAGCAGCTGCTAGTAACCGTGGAAGCATTGCTTGGAATGCAGAAGGGTACAAGCCACCAATATCACCTATGTTTACATTAATTTCATATTCTCAAATCACATGCACAATTTGAATTAAGGAATTAACTATATAAAAATTTTATCTTATAGAGTTAGCTATAATTTAATATTCAAGAGAACAAATACTTGTTTCAAAAAAAATAAAAATAAAAATAAAAACAAAAAAAAAAAAGAACAAATACAATACCTTTCATACATCGAGAACACTGAGCAATAGAATCCACAAGGAAGAAGAGGTCCACCCTTCGGTGTAAGCTTGCCTCAGATTCCAAACAACGTGCAAGAACATCTACAACCTATTTCAAAAAATTAGACATCAAGAGAAATTGAGGCAAATGTCTGAACTGCCATGGTATCTAAAATGATATTTTTAAAGAAAAGAAGGGGGGAAAGGAGGAAGGTACAACCCTCTTAAAGTTACTGTTGTCAGCCCTCACTGTCCACAAGGTCATTAGTAGTGTAGACTTAGAATTAAAGAAAAAAGAAAACATGACGCAAACGTTTTTGTACCTTGGAAGATACACCAAGTTTAGCGCAGTCAATAGCTACCCGTGTTGCTCGACCAATGCTCTCCTTTGTTCTTGTCAATGTTCCAAGCATGGCCTCGAATGATGTCAGAGCAGCATTCGACTCAGCATACTTTCCCGCAGATTTTGGTCTCTGAATCACCATCGAGTCATATTTTTCCTCTCCATCAACCACTGGAGGATGCAAAGTTATTTTGTGGTGTAAATGTACATCAGGACTACAAGTCCCATTATTTTGAAGAGATCTATCATCTGAAGTAGATACATGGTGGAATGAGACATTGGATGGAGATGCCTGGGCTAGGGAATCGCCCCCATCTGTTAGAGATGGACTTGAATGGTTGTCTAAGCCATCACCTAAATGGTCGTTTGGAATAGACAAAGAACTTGAGTCCTGCTTTTGTTCGTTTACAACTTCCATCACAACCTCAGACCTAAGATAAAATTAAACAGGAACAGAAATAGAATGAGAACTTTTGCCACATAATGCGAGATTAAGTGAGAGAGAGAGAGCAGGAGTAAAATAAACACTTCTGGAACAACAAAATTATTATTTAAAAAAAAAGGTATAAACTTAACCTGGAATAAATGTTATGGGATAATAATAGAAAAAAGAGGAATCAATGTAAAACAGGAATAAATATTCATAAGCTTACATGTCATTTTCTTCTTTATTGTCATCAGGTAGAGGCTCCGACGAGCTGGTATTCTCATAACCAGTGCACTTGGTATTCAACTGAATCACATCAATACGACTTTGAGGTGACAATCCAACAATATCGTCATGAGTAACTGACACAGGATCCATATTTATTACAGTACGTTCGCACGTATTAAATTCATTTTGTGACTTTTCTGATCTGTCACTAAATAGTTCAATACTTTTGGTATTGCCTTTGCCCTCAGGAAGTAACAACTCATCTTCAGAACCTTGCACAACTCCAGCATCAGATTCTTTTCTGTTAGGACTAGACAACGAACACCTTGGACTTTGAGTTTGGAATGCAATCGCAACAGTTTCACCACCATCAGATCCATCACAAGGATTGTTTCCATCGGCCCGTTTCCCAGAATCCGCAAAATTTTCCTCACCAGATTTATCACATTGAATATTAGCACTCTCAACTCTGCAATTTAAGAGGTCTGCTTCCACAGAGGATTCAGTATTTTCCCCTGATCTAGGGTTAAAGCTAGTGGCAGGTTCAGAAGCATTGACCCCTTGGGGATTACAGCCAGTGGGGTCCACATTCTGCAGTACCATGTCACTTGCTGTTTTGGTCTCTATAGTCATATGAGGGGATGCACTCATCAAAGAATTAGAACATTCATTAGGAACAGTATTCACGTCAGATGAAACATCCTTACATGATTGACCTTCTTCAGCAGCATGAGCAGACATGGCTTCAAGAGCACGGTGAAGGCGTTTAGATGGTGGCAAAGCAGCTTCACCATCAACTGAGCAGCCAAATGATTGGTCTTTTTTGGCTTTCCAACTTTGAGGATTGCTTCCACAAAACTGACTACTACCCCGCAAAGGTGATGTACCCGAAGCTGTGTTAATCATAAATGAGTCCCTCTCAATAGGATCATCACAATTTGAGGATTTGCTAATTGCTCCTGATGTTTGGATGACAGCTTCCTTCAGGGTGTTCTCTTCAGAGGTCAATAGACTATTAGGCTCTTTCAAAGAAGATGGTTCACCCATTCGAACCCTAGCTCGTTTTACCAAGGGCAGGTGCTCATCTCCATCTTCCTTGGGACAGCTCCCATTCATCTTCTCACAAGCATTCTGCGAACTTTCACTGGTACAGTGTGCACCAGCCTCCTTATCTACTGTAATCGTAGGTTCTAATGCATCATTACTCATCCGCTTTCTGTTTGGCTTCCTTTTCTTTTTAATAACAACAGCTTTTATTTGGAGATCAAACGCTTTGCTCAACTCAACATCACCCTCTAAGCACCCAACAAGAGTCTCAGAGTGCTCAATTTTACAATCAGAATCAATAGTACTACCTTCATTGAAACTAAAGGTGTCAGACTCAACTGTGACAATTTCAGAACCATTGTCTTCAATGCTACCATTTGAAACAAACGCAGATAAATCAACATCATCACATTCAGAGGCATCCGCTGATTTCATTCTTTGTCTATTTCTTCTTAACAACCCATCACGAACTACAGAAGCTGATCTGTTCCCCACAGTTTTGCTATTATCATTACATTGCACTATCGAACCACGCAACCTACGGGACTCCAGCCTTGATGAGGTTCTAGACCTTCTAACTATTGGCTCCTTTTTCTGTGGAACACCACCTTGCAAAGGCAAATTTCTAGATCTCTTCCGTGAAGAAAATATTGTGCGCAAAGGGATTTCTGTAACTGCTGTTGTATCAGTAGGTTCTTCTTTCTCACCCACAGCATCAACAGGTGCAGTAGCTGAAGTATCCTCAACCGGTGGACTTGGGTCATTTCCATCAGCAGTAGAAGATGAAGAATTAAATCTAGAATCAAGAGTCGCTTCGGGAGCTTCATGCCGATCTTTAGACCCAAGGTTTGCCGATGAATCCACCGAGTTTCCACCATTAATATGAGTAACTCCTTCAGAGTTAAAATCATCAGCTTGGTCCTGTTTCTTCAACTTCTCATAACTATCAATAATCTCCTGCACTGCACGAACAAAATCAGCACCCTTCCCATGACGTTTGACCAAAAGAGTTTGTTTCTTCTCTTCAGTAAATGCCTCAACATCAGCAGGATTGCAGAAGGCTCTACATAAAAAATACTTGTTAAAATAAGAAATAAGCTAACTCCACTCTTCAAGACTCCTAGCAGGACTTAATTAATGTACATATATTAATTAAAAAAAAAAGGAACTCAGTTAAAATCAAAACCAACACAACAAAATCACAGCATAAAAATGCATGCCCAATGTAGGGTACATATAAAGACAAGTCCATTGACAAGGTGAAAATTTTCCATTTAAAAAAAATGGAAACAATAATTCCTTTTTTTTCTGATATCCCACAAATTACCAAACTCACTCAGTGAACTAGAGATTGAAATGGGTCCTCCCACATATTGCTACATAGTTCCCATGATGAATCAGACCCCAGACATATTGGGAGCACAGCACACCATGGGCCTAGCTACTTGACCTACCCTTAACCAATACAATACTACACCATGGGCCTAGCTACATGTTTTGATAGTAACTTGAGGAGAACATCTCCTTAAGAATCACACTAAGAATACGAGGCTCCATAGAAAATAAGAGGGGCAATGCAGCAGTTTTAAAATAATATATCAGTATCTCAAACACCATTTACAGGATGAAACAAACCCATACCCCAAGAGACCATAACATCAAATCAGATCTTCGAAATAAATACGAATATATTAGGCTAAGCTCAAGCTACTAAAACCTGACTAATTGACAATATTAAACTTTAAAAATTTGATCCCCTTCAGATAGATAACACCAGACATACAAATCTCCATCACTATAATAACAAAATTTTTGAGAGCACCAATGTTCAGAACATAAGGCACAAAAGAATCAATTATCCAACTCATGTAATAAGAAAACAACAGATATCCTAATCAACAATTCAGCAATCATTTAGTATCCAAAATAAAACACTTCCCACCAATATAATACAAATCAGAAGTTCAAAACAATTCAATAAAATCAGTAAGGTAACTGCACAGTTTCCACAAAAAGACTACTCAAATAACATCTGGTGAGAAGATCTAGTTCAACGAGACAAATCCACAATTAACTCAAAGGTGTTACCATGTGTACGTGATACTGCAGAATACTAAATTTGACACAAATTTATCATTATAAAATTTGCAGGTGATTCTCAGACAGCTTACAGAAAGTACTGAAAGGACCAAGTCTTACAGTAGGGCATAATTGGATTTGGGTTCACTGACTTCAATTCTTAATCCGAATGTAATGCATATCAAATGATAACAAAATCACAAAAATCAATGGATAGAGTAACCAACCATGCATTAACGAAATATTTCAACCACCATAATCCAATAAATTTAAATTGCTTGGAATGTATCAATACATCTTAAAAACGCGTAGACAGAAGGAAGGGCACCAACAAAAATATTCATGTATACATTGAACAGGGCCTTTCCAAACGCAAGTAGCAGTATAGTCTATGATATTTAATTTTAAATCTATATGCACAGAAGTTGCATGAATCTCATTGATAATAGACACAAGAGTAAATGAAATAACCACAGAACGAGATGGAACTTAAGCCAGCTTCTCCAAATGATAGCAACAATATCTAAATTCTTCAAATCCTCTGGAGCTTCCACCATATTATATTCTACCGGAATTAGGTAAGCGAAAGGACTGGATGTAATCTTGGCTCAACAATTTTTTACTCTGTACAATTAGAAATCTGATTTTTGTAGAGTTTGTCATGCAAAACCAGACTGTTAATGAATGGATATTAAACACAAAGTATTGATTCATTTCTCATAGGCATGAAACTAGAGTTTATCACATCTTTTTAAGTACAATTTTGAAATAAAACCAAATGGACAATTAAGGCAATTTAAGCAGGAAACAATTAAGACAAAGTTATATAATCCACACCTAAATTTTCTAATTCGAACTGCCTCCAATAAAACAGAAAACTCTCGGGCAATAGAACACATTATCTCCAAGCAAGAATTAAAAGAAGAAAAGGACGGGTCAAGATCAATCACCATTCACTACCTCGGTTCTACAATGTTCATACTAATAACTAGTGAAACTTATGACAATTTAGTATCCCATGACAAGAAACAAACAAAAACTTTTCTAGTAAAGAGTTCTGTATGCAGTTCTTAGTAATTATATTTATGCATTCCCATCCTGTCACTATAATCTCAAGCTAAGATTCATTGTGGACCTCAAATAAGTCGATCCTTTTAGCTTCATTACGGGCTACTTCAGCTAAGGAGCCTGAGGTCTTTGACTCTTACTTGGAGGATATTCTGTTTCATTGATTTTCTCATGTTCCTAATTTTCTGTAGTTTATGATGGAGGATACAATTATCAATTTAATTCATAACCTTATTTTCATTAATGAATTAATAACAGCTTATGGATTTTCCACTAAACTAAGACTTCTAAGCCGTTAACACTTTTCTCCATCCCTCCCTAACAAACGACACTTTTTTCTGGTAAAGAATTCTATATGCAACTTTATATAATTATATGTAGATGTTTCCACTCGATCACTGTAACCTCATAGTGAGCCGCTATTAACTTCAAATACGTAGCTGATCTTTCAGCTTCACCATGGGCTACTTCAGTTAAGAAGTTTGTGTCTTTTCAACTAAACTACAGCTTCCAAGCCATTAATACCTATTCCTACCTCTACTTTTTACATATACAATAGATACAAACAGACCCATACAACAAGTCAATTAGAATCGCCATAGTTTGTATCTAATTCTCCTAACCCTATGGAATAACTTCTAGTCTGAAACTCAAACATATTATCTATACCCCAAAAATGAACAGATCATAAACGATTAAGTGTCTTTCTTCTACGAAGTAATTTAAAAACATATAAATACATAAATTAATAAAGAAGGAACAATATACGGAGGTAGCTATCAAAATATCCTCTCTCCACTCTCAAGATAGCTTCCTTTTTCAAGTTCTGTAAATTCTGCTCCGATAAAAATTCTAATGCTCCATATTTCCAAAGTATGCATATCTGACAACTACTCTGCCTGCTTTAAAACACACTAAAACATGAGTAATTAACAAACTAAGTAAATCTTGGGTTCAAACTTCAAGCATGCTGTGATTCCTCACGACCTACAAACCCTGCAAAACTATTACACCTTCTAAAAGAAACAATCTGATGTAAGTGCCATGCTTCATTCTGCCTCTTCGTTATTCCTAGCTATAACAATAATGAGAACACAAAAATTTCATAGGATTACTAGCCATATGGCCAGCGGCAAAACAATAAATGAATTAAAACAGAACGAATCTAAAGCATTGTCCTAATATGTACCAAAACCTAAAATTTTCATCTCCTCCTTTACACAAGTAATTTTACAACTGAAAAAAAAAAAAAAAAAAAGAAGAAGAAGACAACAACAACAACAGCAAGAAAAATTAAAATTTTAACATTTTCAAATTTACCTTAATTCACTCCTGGACATAGTATAGTAGAAATCAATCACATCTCTGTCCGGACGAGTTTTATTGCCCTCACTGAGATTATAAGTTCAAGGCCATAAACTAAGGGATTGTTGGGCATGTATCATTTTCTTTATTAACTTTAATTCATCATTCATCATTCAAGTTCCATTCACTTTTTTTCAAATACACCTTGCTTGAGAAAAAATCTAGCTTAATGAAAATGCAGATAAATTAAATAATCAAGATTCCAATGTTAAACAAAAGGAAACATGGAAGCAAAAGACTAACTATAATTGCTAATCAAGAAAATACTAGAAAGAAAGGATATTGATAAAACATGGAAAAATACGGAACCAAAATGCTAACAGAATAGGAACAAAATCATCCTTGATTTCTTAGAACCCCTAAGTCCCTAATTACTATGCACTTTCTACCACGTAGAATAAATGTGACTGCTAATGTTGAATAGAGTACTTACATCTGTTGAGTTCCAAAAAAGTACACAAGTACTTTCTTCCAATCGGTAGAGTAGCCCCACTTCTCCGGCTCACTTACCTGCCACCAGAAACTAAGTTGATAAGCACAAAAGTGATACGGGTTGTTCATGTTCGCAAAACTTGTTAGCATAAAACCCAGAACTGCTGTGTAATTGAGTGTTCATGTTGTGCAAAAAGTAGCTTTTTTTTGGTAGAACTTCACTAACATCAATGACATTCAATATTCAAACTAACACCTAATTCGCGTAGATACTCATATAAAAGCCAATACATTTCCAAGAATAAAGAAAAGATAAAAATCAGATCTGCAAAACCAACTCCTACGCAAAACCCAGATGGTATATCGAACCACCGGGCACAAAGAAACGAAGCCCACATAGCAATAGGCAACCCAAAACCCTAAAAAGCCAATTATTCCTCAACTGGGTAATCCATCATAATCAATAGGGACTAAAAATTTATTTAGGTTACACTTAAAACACATACCGTGGCAGGCCAAGCAGGGAAACCCTTGACTTTAGCCAGTACAAGATCGCCGACCTTCCACTGTCGGCGAGCGGCGGCAGCGGCAGCGGCTTTACTGGCGCCTTTCCTTCGACTCGGCGCCATCAAAGACCGACCGCCAATCGCTCCAAATGAAAACTAGGGGCACTGCGCTACTCAGTAGAAATTAAATCAACGAATTCCGCGATTTGCCGAAATCGCCCAAGAAATTGAACAATTTGGCACTGTGTGAGAAATCCCAACAAGAGATTCGCCGGCATTGAAAACTCAAGGATCGCAGAGAGGGAGGGAGAGAAAGTGAGTGAGAGTTCTAGAGAGAGAGAGAGAGAGAGAGAGAGAGAGAGAAAGAGAGACCTGTGTATGAATGAATTGAAAACCCTAATTCGGCAGCGAGCGAGCGAGCGAGCGAGCGAGGAAGAGAGAGAAAGTCTAATAGAGCGTTTTTACGTGGAAGAACGGCATTCAAACTGAGGTATGAGTTGTTGGTTGGGATGGGAGTGAAACTAAAATGCGCCGAAGCGGTGTAGGATTAAATTTTTTATGTGACGAGTGAGCTAATGTGCGCTTGAGGGTTAGGGGATGGATTTTTGTGCGAATTGCACGTGACCCACCCACTCATATGCCCCACCCAATTGCCCTATTCTAAATTCAATTTCGTGATCGAATCGTAATCTAAAGGGCCACTGCCTGATATGGGTCAGTCTTCAAACTGCTGTCGTCATCTCATCTCTGAACTCGAAGCCTTCTTTTCTTTTCAGTTCCACTTGTAACTGATAAACACCAGCCTTTGGGCTTGGCCCATTATTTCAATCCATTTTTACTAGTTTTAGGCCCACAATTCGCTATTTGGTGGGTCTAGGGGTTTTCGTAGAGGAAACTAGGCCCAATACATGTTTGACAGTTTGACGTAATTTGATTTTAGAGCTTCTTAAAAAATCCAGCCCAAAGTATAAAATTTAGAAAAGAATATGCTAGGTATCCCATCTAATTTACCAATATTTTTATACTAACACATATGGTAAATAAATTATCACTATTCAATTAGTGTATTGAAACTTACTACAAATAAATTTAATATTATTCACTAATTAAATAATAATAACTCATTTGACACATGTAATAGAATTTCGGAAAAACGGAATTATATACTCATATATGAGGACTTTGAATTATATACTCACATATGCAACTGATTGCTTATGGCGTAGATGTTATGTAGACTCCTCAAATCTCATTTGAGATAGGCTTGAGGGTGAATTCGTCCGTATTGGATTTTCGGTGCTAGCCTAATCGATTCTCATTCCGAAGTCTTTTAGCTTAATATCTTTTTTACTATTTAGTTTTGTTCCGTGCTGTTTCAATTTATGTTTTTATTGTTTATTTTTCTAATATCTTTTTTTTTTCCTCTCTACAAAATCTTACTTTTAAACATGATAAAGTTTTAAATTTTTTTCCACTTTTTTTTTTCCTCTCAAATTCTGAGTTCCAAATAGAGCCTTACTAGGCATGGATAAGTAGGTCATCATCCAATTTGGTTTCTATTATAGCCTCTTGCCTTTTTTCGATTATACTAATTCTATTCTGTTTAACCATTTTTGTGTTACATATGTTTTTCAGTAATTGGATGCTTATGTGCTTACATCATAGAGTCATTGTATTGGACTCTCCTAAATTATTTTTGAATGATACTTTCGAGTTTTGGCTCACAAAAACCTAACAGTGACCTAACTATTAAAAAGAATTGAAAAATGATAAAATATGCAAAATACAAAGAAAAGTGTATTTCCTCTATATTTGTTTAGTATGTAAAGAGAAAATAAAATTAGTTTATTTTAAAATGACTATTTTACCATCAATATAATAATTTTAAAAATTAGTAGGCATTGGTAATATTTGGTAAATTTAATTATTTCATTAGTTATAAAATTTTGTCCTTTCCCTTTCTCTCTAATTTGAATAGGAAAATTTTATGGGCATCACCTTATTTTTTTCTCCCTCCCTCTTCTCTTCCATTTTCTTTTCATCTTCATTTTTCTTCCTACTAAACAACCAATTTTTCTATGTCTTCTCTTATTTCCCTCCTACCATTTCTCTCCTCTCCCTTTTCCCTCATAACGAACATAGCCTAAGATTTTTGTATTAAAAAACATCTAAAGCCCTATTTGAAGGCCTAAATTGCATGAAGAGAGTGGAATCTGAAACCTGTCCGAGGAAATTTGATTTTATGTGATAAAATTTCATGAAAAAAAATGAAAGAAAAATATTCCCTTGTTATTTTTTGGAAGAATCCCAAATGATTTTTAAATTCCAATAATTATTTAAAAATTCATTTTTTACCACTTAATTTGTAAAAGTGCTACTTTTTATCTTTTGAGGATATACTTAAGGTAACCTATCAAGCTACTTGTTCAAAATTTGAATTTATCAAATGTACTTGAGATAACTACTTCAATATTTAACCAGTCCTGAAAAAAGAAATGTAATATTCATCAATGATTTCTGGTTAATTGACGTAAGGTTCATTTTCTAAAATTTCATGAACTCATAAATATTAAAAAATAATTTAAAAATCTTTTAGCTAACGAATAGACGTTGATTTATAGAAAAAAAAAAAAAGGTTTCGATGAGATTAATTATGGTATTTATTTTCAATAAATATCTAATTAGGTCGTTAAGTTATATCATTTGAATTGAGAATATTTATTGATTTTTGGCCTAGAATAAGATATATACCTATTAGCCAACTGGGGCTAGCTCAGTTAGTCCAAGGTTTGAGGGTTGTGTGTGTGTGTTTGGGGGGTCAGGGGTTCAAACCTTGGTAGTGTGTGTGTGTGTCATTTTCCTTTAATTTGTAGTAAGTGGTGGTCATTAGTTAAGCTCCACTTTTTAAAAATAAAAAAAAAGATATATACCTATTCAACCATTTCTAAAAATAAAAGTTCCATTTCACAATAATTATGCCATATTGGTTACTGGTTTCACGATGGCCAGTTACAATAGTGATTATCAACTTGATAACCAGATTTGTTATCAAACTGGTAGACAAACTGACTACCACATTGGTACCAACATTAGATTGAAAATTGGTAATTAGTTTCACCCTTGCAACAACATATTGTCCATGATTTAATTCGTAAATACTAGGATAAATGACCCTATTAATTCCTAAACTATGAAAAAATTCTCACTTTGGTCATTTTGAATTTTTATTCTTAAATTATTAAAAAAATTTCATTTTAGTCATTTTTATTATATATTTCGTTTTATTATTAACAAAAAGAGTATTTATGACACATGTGCTCTTTTGCGTACTTATTTTATATGTAGAAGTATGAACGAATATTGTAAAGAGATTAGAACATAGATTGAAACAGTTTTAAAATTATTGATTAAATAAAAATTAATTGCACATTAGATAATAATGTATTTTAAAGCTGTCAAAAAAAATGTGATATTTTATTAAAATCAATAATATAGAAGGGTAAATGTATCTCATGTGCTCATTTTATTATGAATTAAACATAATGTAAAATTTTTAATAGTTTAAAAATCAATATAATGAAATTTAAAGTCTACATAATCATGTCATTATGTGATTCTTTCCCCGTATTTTAGGTTATACATTCTATTTGATTCACTGTTAATTTGCATTAAAAAGGAAATATAGTGAACACCCTCCAACAAAAATTAAACGAAAGAAAAACATGAAATTCCAAAAATTCACCGTAGAGTTTGAAGAGGGCCAATTCACCGATTCTCTTGAGCGAGGAGTCAGGTAACATATGAACTTATATCTGAAAAAAAAAAAAAAAAAAAAAAAAAAAAAAAAAAAAAGAAGAAGAAGAAAGAGATTGATTGGGTTTTTCGTACTAATTATTCCTATTTGGTTATCAATCATAGATCCAAGCTTTTGCCAAGAGAGACGTTTCCAACGACGACAGTGGATGGCGGACGGGAATAGAGCTAGAGAAAAGGGAGGGACAAGTCATTTTGCTTAAAACTACAGTATGAAAAGAAGTAAAAGTAAGGCATCATATTCTTGGAATTATTTTTTAAAATTGAGTGCTGGCACCAATTTTCGAAAATAAAAAATAAACATGATGTGCATTTTCCATTGATACGTGTGCTAAAAATTATAAGCTATAGAAAAAGCGCGTGTAAAAATATGAGGATCGTACAATATATAAGATACGTGCAAGTTTTTAACATGAGGAATTCTACTTGTCACTAACTACAACTTAAAAAGTACATGTGACCCCAACTACATAAGCTTATTTTATTTACTAGCAAAGTGGTCACCGTAACTAAGTAAAAGCTAAGTAGCTTACGACAAGTTAGCTGATACAGTACCACTTGATGTGGATAGAGAAGTTAACTAGCACTTGCGTGCGGATAGAGAAGTTAGCTAGCAGAAAACTTAATATGCTGACATATCAAGAAGCGTACGCAACTATAACAGATTCTTCTATAAGACAGATAACGCAATAAATACTATAAATTTTATTTAAATTATGATAATTTATTCAAATATGGATAACTCCTTTATATTTAGATAATCATTAAATATTGTAATTATCTTATTAATTATTTTAAGATGATTGTGCTACCTAAATTGATGCATGCAATTATAAATGACTAAGATTCTCTATCTATAAATATGAGACCTCAGTCATATTGCTAAAAATGTTCATAAATGCTCTAATTTTCTGAACCGAAACTATAGCGTTGTATACACTCTCACCATAATAAGGTTATTTTTTTGGGGTTAAACTACTATAAATTTCTTTACTTTACTAAAAATTGTGTGTAATTTAGTCAGATTCGCTCTCCTAATATGATTATTCATTCTGTTGATAAAACTTCTATCAACACGGAGTAAATCGATATTCTTATATTTTTTCGACACCACACGTAGGCGTTAGATAACATGAGAAAGCCCACATGTTTAAAACAAAACAATACAAACTAACAACTTGCTCGATAATCCTCGTGACAATATACTATCTACATCTCTTTTTCTCAAAACCACGAGCATCTCTAGGTATATTCTTTTTCAATAGCATCATAACCAGAGCTGGTTAAACCTATAGGTAAGTTAGGTGTTTGCCTAAGGCTCCACTAAAAATAAGGCCCCCAAAATTTTCCCCTTTTGCAATGTTACCATTTTAATCATTTTGTTTTCACCTTAAGCCTTAACTGAAGAAGGAAAAAAAAAAAAAAAAAAAACTCAAGAAGCCTATATTCTTGGAAGTTGGAACAATATATTCTAATCATTTTTAAATTTCAAAAGTCAAACAAAATCTTTTCTTTTAAATATCAACTATAATTAAATGTTATTATTATGCATCATCGTTTCATATTTTTATAATTAATTTTACCATAATATATAGTCACGACTCATAACTATATTTAACTAATGAGTGTTAACTTATATAGTTATATGGTACTGTAAAAGTGAAAAAGAATTTAAGTAGTTTTTTGACTTTAACGTTTTCTCTTTCTTTTTTTTTTTTAATTCAGAGTTTACAACTCATTTTTTTTCTTACCTATATAGTTATGTATTTATTTCAATGGTAGTGCACATTGCAAAATAGAAAAAAGAAAATACACCAATTTAGTTTTCATCTTTTAAGACTCTCTTACAGTTCCTATTTATTTATTTTTATTTAGTTTTTAGAAAAAAATGGAAAATAGAGATAAAAGGAGTTACTAGAAGAAATTGATTTAAAAAATTTATTTAGAATTGATTGTTTAATTAGCCATAAGTTGATTTCTGCATTTTTTTTTGTCCTTTACTCCTTTGTTAATTTATTGATTAACATGGTTGTATTTCACAGTAGTTATTTTAATTACTTTCTTTTCCACTATTATCTTGTGTTGAGTTTTTTAGTTTTATACCCAAGTGATAAGAACAAATATGTATAGTAGAAAAAATTCATTTGGATGTGAGAAATTTAAGAAAAGGAGAAAGATAGAAAGTGTAATTCAATCTTTATAAAGAGTTCTTCAACAATATCTCAAAATAGTAAGAAATGGGATTTCAGAAAAAAAAAA
>JXTC01000452.1:59480-99439 GCA_002914845.1 Trema orientale
AACTAATTATGCCATACTAGGTTGATGTTGTGGTGTGAATGATGATGCGTAATCAACTATCTGAATTTAGATTTTCTAATAATTATTCAGTCAATGTTTAATAGTGACTATGATCTGTAGGGCAGGCTCACTGGTTGGAATTTGTTTTGTTTTTCTTAATTGAACTATTTAAACGTTTTATTTATAAATCAAAGAATTTCCAATTCAAGTGAAAGTCTCCTTCTGTCACTACCCTGGGGTTTGGGTCGTGACAGAAATTTTGGTATCAGAACCGGAGATTTAAAACCCTCGGACATAGCACCATTAAAACTAGATTGAAATTTATTTTTATGACAATATGCATCATTATCTCACCAATAGTTTGGCATATCGTTTCAAACTTTCAAAAATGCCTCCTAGGAGAGCTCCGAGGTGCCAACCTGGTGCTGAGCCCCCTCCGGTTCCGCAAGACTTCAATCAATTTTTCGAAGCAATGCGTAATGCTTTCTTTGAAATGCAAGGTCCCAACTATCAGCCTCAGCCTCAGCCTCAACCTCAACCACAGCAAGAGCGTCGACCTGATCAAGCTGACTATCTTCAAAAGTTTATGCGCCTTCAACCTAGACAGTATGATGGAACCCCAGATCCACTAGTTGCCAACACAAGGTTGCGTGAGATGAGACGACACTTTTGGACCCTTAGTACTCCTAGAGAGTTCTGGGCTGTATTTGTTATATCTCGCTTGACGGGAAATGCTATCCATTGGTGGGAAACCATTGAGGTTATGCAAAATGTGGAAGATATAACTTGGGAGGAATTTGAGAGACTTTTCAAAGCACATTATGCAAATGTTGATCAACAAGCTGATGTGGTTAGTCATTTTGAGAGACTTACTCAAGGGAATAGGACGGTAAACCAATATGTGATGGAGTTCACTGAATTGTCAAGCCTTGCCCTTAGCCCAGCAGTGAGTGACACCTACCGAATTGCGAAGTTCAAAAATGGACTGAATAGGAACATCTATAACCGCATCGCTATTCACTCATTTACCACTCTCTCCGAGGTAGTGTTAGCTGCCCAACGAGCTGAAGTTATAGAAAATGATCAGGGTGCAAGAAAGAATAGAGGAAATGATAGAAAAATGAACAAAAAGAACCAAGAACAGTGGTCTGCTCAAGGTTCGCCGAACAGTGGGAGCAATACTAGCAGTGGTTCATCGGGTAAAACGAGGTTCAGTCCCTACACATGTTACCACTGTGGTCAACGGGGCCACAAGAGGAGTGAGTGCCCAAAACGTCTGCAGGAATCACCTCTTTCTCCGGGAGGACCACTTGGAAGCCATTCTGGTTCAGCTCCTCACCAGAACACCCAAGCTAGACCTCAGCAATCTCAGGGTGCTTTCCAAACCTTTTCATCACCACCTTATCAGTACCAGTACTGCCCCCAGAGTTATACTCAGAATTTCCAGACTCCTCATGCTTCAGGGAGTCAAGGAGGGTGTGGATATGGTAGTAGTGGCCCAGGATCTAGCAGCAGTTGTCCTGGACAAGGAAGGGGCAATAAAGGAAAAAGAAAAGTTACTGGCCAAGCTTATGCAATTTCTGGAACCGATGGTACGAATGAATACACTGACCGAGGTGTTGTTGATGGTATGGTTCTTATTTCACACTCTTGGGCACATATTTTGTTTGACACAGGTGCATCGCATTCATTCATATCTTTGTTGTTTGCTCGACTATTGGGGTTAGAATTTTCTAAATTGGATTATGACTTGACATTGGGAATACCAATAGGTGGAGTTACTGATGTGTCTAGTGTATGTAAATCTTATTGTGTGCTGATTGATGGTAGAGAGTTACTTGCTGACTTGATTGTCTTACCAATGAAACAATATGATGTAATACTCAGTATGGATTGGTTATCCAAGTATCGAGCTATTGTTGATTGTTATGTTAAACGAGTGATTCTTTTTATGGATGATGGACAAACCATAATATATCAAGCTCGAAGAAATTCATTTGAACCAAGTCCTATTTTGAAAGCCTGTTTGGGTGGAAGGAAGAAACTTGAGTGCTATGGGAACTTGTTTGCCATTGATAGCGAGATTAGGACTGATGATCGAGACCTATGGATACCGGTGGTGAGTGAATATCTAGAGGTATTTCCAGAGGACTTACCAGGGTTACCACCAGATAGGGAGATCGAGTTCTGTATCGACCTTATTCCCGGGGCTCAACCAGTTTCTATCCCAGCCTACCACATGGCTCCTGCAGAACTGAAAGAATTGAGCGAACAGTTGGATGATTTGATATCCAAAGGTTTTATTCAGAGCAGTACTTCTCCTTGGGGTGCTCCTGTTTTATTCGCTAAGAAAGCTGACTGTACTTTAAGGCTTTGTGTGGACTATAGGAAGTTAAATCAGCTGACAATAAAGAACAAGTATCCCTTACCAAGGATTGACGAGCTGTTTGATCAACTTGGTGGTTCAAGATTCTTCTCCAAGATTGACTTGAGGTCAGGTTATCACCAGTTGAAGATAAGAGAGGAAGACATACCGAAAACAGCATTCAGAACTCGTTACGGTCACTTTGAGTTTCTGGTAATGCCTTTTGGTTTGACGAACGCGCCTGCAGCTTTTATGGATCTTATGAATCGGATTTTCAGGCCCTACTTGGATCGTTTTGTAGTTGTTTTTATCGATGACATCCTGGTTTACTCCAAGACTCAGGAAGAGCATGCCGAACATTTGAAGATAGTGCTTGAAGTTTTGATAAGTCATCAATTATATGCCAAGAGATCAAAATGTGACTTCTGGATGTCAGAAGTTAAATTCTTGGGGCATGTAATTTCACAAGAAGGTATTTCAGTCGATCCTGCTAAGGTAGAAGCCGTACTACAGTGGGAAAGACCAAAGAATGTAACAGAGATACGAAGTTTTCTCGGTTTAGCAGGTTATTACCGTCGTTTTATTCAGAATTTCTCCAGGGTTGCATTACCATTGACGAAGTTCACCAGGAAAGATGTCAAGTTCGTTTGGGATAGTGATTGTGAAGAAGCTTTCAGGAAATTGAAGCACAGTTTGACAACTGCACCTGTTCTTACTGTTCCTGAGAGTAATGAACCTTATGTGGTGTATACTGATGCTTTGAAGACAAGTTTAGGATGTGTTCTGATGTAAAATGGTCGAGTTGTAGCATATGCTTCTCGTCAGTTGAAGCCACACAAGAGGAACTATCCTACTCATGACTTGGAACTTGCAGCTGTAATTTTCACACTCAAAATTTGGAGATGCTATTTGTATGGTGTGAAATTTGAAATATTCTCCGACCACAAGAGTTTGAAATATCTCTTTACTCAACGGGATCTGAATTTAAGACAACGAAGATGGGTTGAGTATATGGAGGACTATGATTTTAACCTGCAGTATCATCCCGGTAAGGCCAATGTTGTAGCTGATGCCTTGAGTAGGAAGCCGCTTGGCTCACTAGCGGCACTGATATTCGATAACTAGAAAAACTCAGTTACAATCGGCGACTACAACTTACAGTACTTCGAGAACGATAACACTGCTTACCTAAGTAATGTTGTGGCTACACCAGCACTTCTCCAGACAGTGCAGCAAATTCAGTAGCAAGACCAAGAGTTGAGAGCGATCTGGAATCAACTGGAAAATGGTGAACAACTGGAATGTTGGAGTACGAATAAAGAAGGATTCGTGCTTTTCAGAGGAAAACTTGCAGTAGCTAATGATCCTCATCTCAGAGAGATTATTCTCACTGAGGCTCACAAGTCCAAATTCGCAGTACATCCTGGTAGTACGAAAATGTACCATGATCTGAAGATACAGTATTGGTGGAAAGGTATGAAACGTGATGTAGCTACTTTTGTAGCTAAGTGCATGACTTATCAGCAAGTCAATGCAGAACACCAGAGACCAGCTGGACTACTACAGCCTTTACCCATACCAGAGTGGAAATGGGACAAGATCACCATGGATTTTGTAATGAGTTTACTAATGACTCGAAGAAAGAACGATGCAGTTTGGGTGATTGTTGACCATATAACGAAGACTGCTCATTTCATTCCAATCAGGTCTGATTTTTCACTCAACAAGCTTAGTCGTCTCTACATTGATAATATTATTCGATTACATGGAGTGCCATCCAGCATAGTTTCTGACAGAGACCCAAGATTTACATCTAAGTTCTGGAAAGCTTTACAGAGAGCTTTGGGAATAGAACTGAATCTCAGTATAGCTCATCATCCTCAGACTGATGGCCAATCTGAGATGACTATTCAGATTCTAGAGGACATGCTTCGCTCTTGCATACTAGATTTTGGTGGAAGCTGGGATGATCACCTTTCATTGGTGGAGTTTTCTTATAACAACAGCTACCAAACCAGTCTTGGCATGGCTCCATATGAAGTATTATATGGGAGACCATGTAGATCACCCTTATGTTGGGCTGATGCAGAGGAACGTATTACTCTTGGGCCAGAGATAGTACAAAAGACTACTGAAAAGATCAGTAAGATTCAGGAAAGGGTCAAGGTTATGCAGAGTCATCAGAAAAGTTATGCAGACCCAAAGAGACGTGAAGTAGAGTTCGAAGTTGGTGATCAAGTATTTTTGAAAGTGACGCCAAGGCGTGGGATCACCAGATTTGGACTTAAAGGCAAATTAGCTCCAAGGTATATTAGACCATTTGAGATTACTGCCAGAATTGGGCCTGTAGTATATCGTTTGGATTTGCCACCACAATTGGGCCGAGTGCACAATGTTTTTCATGTTTTGATGCTCAGAAAATATGTGCCTGACCCATCGCATATAATTCAGCATGTGGAAATACCATTACAAAAAGATGTAACATATGAGGAACAACCAGTTCGGATACTGGGAAGAGAGCTCAAAGTGCTTCGAAGAAGAGAGATACCACTTGTCAAGGTACTCTGGCAACTAGAAACAGAGATGTATGAAAAATATCCCCATCTGTTTAATTTCCAACTTGAAGTTGTACTTTAAACCCTTGTGTTGTATTTGAATTTTGGGACGAAATTCTTTTAAGGGGGAGAGGATGTAAAATCCCAAATATTGTAAGGTTAAATGAGTAATTTTGACTAAAGGGTATTTTGGTAATTTCAATTTTTCGGATTTAATTAAATAAAAAACTGAAATAAATTAGTTGGGATGAATCTAGACAAGATCAAGTCTAGATACGTTGGGGCAAAAGTGAAAAAGAAATTAAATTCGGGGACTTAAAAACAAAAAACAAAAGGGACTAAAGTGAAGAAATCTTTTGAAATTGGGGCCATAGTCGAATTTTTGGAAGTTATTCGATCCACTCAGCTTGTGCCACGTGTCCCACTATCAACAGTTCCCAAAATTGGATTATAAACTCCCAACTTCTCCTACTTCTTCACGTGAAGGTCCCCGGCCAAAAACACAAACCAAGTTTCTGCACTGTTCACTCGCCGCTCCACCGCAGCTCCCCCGGCCAGACGCGCCCGACCGCCGTGTAGAGGAGGAGCAGACGAAGCCACGTCCAGAGCTTCCGCCGTGAAACGTCGCCTGCCGCAGGAGAAAATGCCGGTCAAAGTTCGAGCCACCACGACGGAAAAACGGTCGTAGAATCGTCGTCCGACGTCCAATCAACCCGATTCTGGTGCCATTGGACTCGTCTCGACTCCAGCTTTCATTTCCGACCACTCTCGTCACCTAACTCGGCTCCGGTGAGAATCTCATTACTGTAGCAATTTGTTAATATTTTATTTCAGTGGCATTTTCGTAAATATTCGAAATCTAGCTTATTTTTCCGGGAGAATTGTACCACATGATAGAGGAGATTGAAACAAGCAAAATTTTAGTCTTAAAGTGCTAAAACAGTAACCGGAAGAGCGTTAATTTTCGAAACGAAGAAATGTGGTATTTTTCTAAATATTTTCCAAAAGTGATATTTTTGTTAATTTCGGATTATTGAGCCCATTGAGAGCTAGAGTCCTCGAAACTGAATTCCGATTTCGAATTAGGACTCAGTGAGGTCGGGAGATAAAAATTGTTATAAAATATCACTATTTTTGGAAGTGGCACAAAATCGAGAAAAAGCTCGTGAAACGCACCGTTTTGCGTGCCACGGGCCGGTCCCGCACCAGGACCCGTTCTCGACAAACTTAGTGTCTAACCCTACGTTTTTGGGTGTTCTGAATTCAGTGGTGACCTCCGTTTTCCAATCCGAGGTTCCGTTTGAAAAGCCAACTTTTCAAGTGAACGTAACGGGATCCGAAATCGACCATCTGAGCAACTGAGGACTTTTCCAACATCGATAGCTTGGTTTTACTGCTAATTTGATGTAGGGGATTCAATTGCCTTGTTTTCTGTTATTTTTCATAAAATTGGAATTTATTGGAAAATGTGAAATTTCGTGAATTTATTTATTTAAATTATTTCGAATAATTATTTTTGTAGATTGTGAAATTGTGAGACATTGTAGACTACTCTGGATATTTCACGTATGATTTGGTACAAGTTTTATACTTGGGATTTTATTAAACCATTTGGAAACGTACTTTTGGATTTTAAGTACAAAACAGATTTTTAAATTGAAAATCAAAGTACGTCTAGAATGTTAAACCACTGCATGGTTGTTTGAGATTATACATATTGCACATTTCATAGGATCATGCATGAGAGTCATCTTAGGCATCGCAGTGTTGTAGCAGGCGGACTAGTACACCCGCCATCGGTGAGAGCCCGTAAACCCGCGCGGGATTTGTTTTCTGACTATCTCCACTCGGTAGGTGTAGGCATTCGGTGCCCCTCCGGTTCGGTAGGATTAGACACATGGGTGTCCCTCCGATTTTCAGAGATAGATGTCAGGCAGAGAGCACTCGGTACATGTAGTATGAGTTGCTCTGGTTGTGATGAGAGGATGAGAGCTCATGTGATATGTTGATTTATGTGATGTGCACTATGATTGTTTATCTGTGATTTTATATTTGTTTGACCTGGATATTTGGTTTTGGACATTAGCATGATTTTCTGAAAAGATTTTCTATATATGTTTTGAATGTTTTCCAGAACCGTTAACCATGCAGATGTTTTAAGGATTATTAAAATGGTTTTCCCAAAATGGTAATTGGGTAACCTACTAGGCATTCTATGCTCACTCCCCTACTTTCTTCACAGGTAGTGTCCAGTGTGACCTTGGTAATCAGCAAGCGGATTAAGAGGCTATCTTGTATATGTAGTTGTAACTTGGTAATGCTAGGAATGTGGATTTAAGACTTGTGTTTACTTCTTATTAAATAAGTGGATTATGTTAGCATTTGAACCAAGTATACTACTTTGAATATGTCTGTAAACTAATTATGCCATACTAGGTTGATGTTGTGGTGTGAATGATGATGCGTAATCAACTATCTGAATTTAGATTTTCTAATAATTATTCAGTCAATATTTAATGGTGACTATGATCTGTGGGGCAGGCTCACTGGTTGGAATTTGTGTTTTTCTTAATTGAACTATTTAAACGTTTTATTTATAAATCAAAGAATTTCCAATTCAAGTGAAATTCTCCTTCTGCCACTACCCTGGGGTTTTGGTCGTGACAATATATCTCTTAATATTTGATCTCTTAATTTTTCACAACTTTTTCTTACAATTTTAGACTCGATTTCGAACCCAAATCTTAGAGGGAAAAATATTATAAGGAAAAAGAAAAAAAAACTGAGAATGAAAAATTTTACGACTATTTTTCATGTTTGGAAATGAACTAAAACTTTGTATGAAAAATAAAAGAAGATAGTTAAGGAGGATCACCGAAACATAAAAACTAGAACGAATGAGGACGATACCATTAGTAGAGCCAGCGATTTTACCAAATACGCCAACCTGGTCAACATCCCAAGTCTCCAGTTCACCTCATTCTCCAACAACACCAATGGTCGGGACTAGACTTTCGAAGCGTACAACAAGAACGCCAGTGTCGAACACAAGTTCTTCTCGAGTATGTCAAGAATGAGAACACCCAGAATGTTCAGAAGCTCGAACATATTTAGGCCCTAATTCTCGAGCAATGTCCAGACCTCCAATGGCGAAAAGGACATTTTTGGTATTTAGGAAAAAGATACGAACAACCCCCAAAATAGCTTCAAAAGCTATGGCGATGGCTTAAACGGGGCATGAAGAAGTTCAGTTACACGGACTAGGCCAATATAATTAAGGAAGATCACTGGAACAGAAAAATCAGAACACACGAAGATGATACCATTGTCAGAGTTGACAATTTTACCAAATATACCAACTCGACCAACATCCCAAGTCCCTCAATCTTCGACGACATCAATCTCACAATAAGAACGCCAACACCGAACAAAAGCCCTTCACGAGTACGCCAAGAACGAGAATGGCCAGAATCAGTTCATGAGCTTGAACGTGTTTGAGCCTCGATTCACGAGCTATGCTCAAACCTCCAAAGGTGAAGAAGGGCATTTTCGGTAATTAGGAAAAAGATACGAACAACTCCAAAATAGCTTCAAAAGCTATAGCGATGGCTGAAACGCGACATGAAGAAGTTCAATTACACGGACAAGGCCAACATGGGTGACAACTCATCGAGGAGATCATTTTCGAGAACTATAGAAAAATTTTTAGTGATTACAAAAAAAAAAAAGAGTAATTGTTTCTAACTTTTCTCACAATATTTTTTGGAAAATAGAAATCCAAAGTTCTTTATTAAATTTTACTCCTAATTTTTCCTCCCTCTTTTTTGATTCCAAACACAAAAATCTGAAAATCTCCCCCATAAAATTTAAAATCCGGGTTCCAAACAAACCCTGCAATAAACAAATTAAGAGAAAATTCGTGATCAATGCTTCTCCAAAACACCCCGAATAAATACTTCGTATACTTTATACCAAACCCAATTACTTATCAAAATGTGACCAATAATGTAGTCCACTATGGATAGATAAATATAGAACACTGAAAATGAGAGTGTGTGTCTAAAAAAAGGAAAGTCGGGTCAAGTTTCCAATTCTCTTACAGACAAACTCCATGATTGCTAGTTAGGTCCACACCCCTAAGCATGTCATGCCCCTAACAAAAAGAATAATGTTATAGGGCATCCAGCACCACAGTGATGTGTCAGTCTGTCATTGGCTAATCATAATTATAATTTAAGTAGGGCATATGTGAGACCCAATTTATTAATTAAATCATCCAGTGACAAACAAACATGTCACTGTAGTGCTGGGCACCACTGGTACCCCATAGCATTGCTCTAACAAAAATGTTAATCTTTAGACCAACCACTTTCCCGACCCAAAACGATAAAACAAAACTGAAAAACGGTTATAAAATGTCGTTGGAGGAAGGAAACGTGGTAGCTCCAAATGCTCACACGTGTTAAAGAATCATCGAAAAGCTCAAATGAAAAAAAAAAAAGGAAAATTGTTGGAAAGAGGACAGTTCTAGTGGAGTCGTTTCAGCACCTAGCTGCATCAGAGCAGGACACGTAGAAGCCTAAGATATTTTCGGGCCACGGAAAAAGATATTTTCGAATCTGGGCCTAAGTTCTAGACACGTGGCGCTTTTACCCGATTTAATCCAACCGCATGTTTATACCTCGATTGTCTCTCACGACATTTGATGCAATAACACGCGTACACGTTTCACTTGTCCAATAGCGTGACGCCACGTACTTCTTCCGTCGCATCTCTAGGGCAAAGATATTCAGCCTTTAAGCGCTACGTGTCAATCGCTGTGGCGTAGACAGTGGACTCAGACGCCGATTTACATATAGAAGCTCATTTGGTCGTCTTCTTCGCGAGACTCGAGTTTTGAGCTTTATCCACACACCCAAAAAATAAATAAATAAAAAAAGAAGAAGCTGCCATTAATGAGTGCGAACCAGAGGCTGAGACCGAACCCACCGAGTCAGGGATCGGACTCGGGGATACTCAACGAGCGAATACTCGTCTTGGTATTCGAGTCGATGAATTGGGACATCCACACGATCTGCCTCGCCGCGTCGGTGAATCGGAAGCTCAGGGCGGTGGCGA
Source organism: Trema orientale (assembly GCA_002914845.1). NCBI lineage: Eukaryota > Viridiplantae > Streptophyta > Magnoliopsida > Rosales > Cannabaceae > Trema > Trema orientale. The sequence goes on from JXTC01000452.1 coordinate 69,519, forward strand.
AGCGGTTGCTATGGCGGGAGCTGTGCGTGTATCGCGCGCCGCGCATGGTCGCGGCATTGACGAACGGCGCGCCGAGCAGCAGCCGCATGGGCGGCGGTTGGCACACACTCGCGAAGCTCATGTTCTTCTGCTGCGGGTGCGAGTCGACCCGGCATTTCCGGGTCGGCAATTCTTCGCCGGGCCACTTCGTCAAGGCCTCCCGGTTCTCGAAGACGTCGGGTCGGAGCTTCCTGGCCAGGGAGTGCCGGGGCGACCTGCTGTTCGTGAGCGACCCGTGCGAGCACCCGATGGGGAACAGGGAGGACGATCTGGGGATCTACCGAGGGGTGTTTCAGGGATTCATGAGGTCGAGGACGAGGGCGTGCCTGATCAGGCGACAGGTGGAGCTCGAGGAGAGGGTCCGGTGCCCGTACTGTGGGTCCCGCGTGTGGAGCATGAAGACGGCTCGGCTCATCCCGAGGAGCGCGGCGCGGCGGCTCGGCTCGCGCGACGGGGGTTTGGAGTACTTTGTCTGCGTGAATGGTCACCTCCACGGAGCTTGCTGGCTCGTGCCGTTATCGGACGACGACGAAGAAAACGGAGACGACAATGAAAACGGAAGAAGCGACGACGATGATCATGGTGGTTATTGAGTTGAAGGTGGAGGTAGGGGTGGGGCCCAGGGGTTTGATTGTTGTGGTGATGATTGGACGGTGGGGAATGGGAAGGTGATGTCCACGCGAGGCCGGGAGGAAGTTGTTGGGGAAAGGTGGGCCCGCTAAATGATTTGGTTTGTATTAGTTTAGTTGGCCAGGTTCCTCTCGTTGACTCTTTGACCGCGACTGTAGATTTTTTAAGAAGATAATAGGAAGAAGAAGAAGAAGAGGATAGTGACGTGGAGGTTGGATCAGACGATTTTGGGTTGACGTTGGAAACTTGGAATATCTATTGTTGTGGCAGATTTTGATTTTGGGGTGATTTATTCACGTGAGCTGGCACATATGTGTGACGATATTATCTATGTGCATTATGTTTTTCTTCACTTCAGTTTAGTTTTTTCTACATGGACTTTAACTACTTTTGACCTCATGCCGTGCGTGTGACTTTTTATATTTATTTGTTGTAACACATTGTATTTGTCGTATACATATATACTATCTGTTATTTGCATTTTTTCCTTTCCAATTTTGTGCAAAAGACAGAGTAAAAAACAGACAAAAAAAAAAAAAAAAGCATGCAAATGAATCACAAGATTCACAGAAAAAAAGAAGCAAGAATCATCGAAATGTCGTTTGTTGACATAAAGAATGACAACACTATTGTTGTCTTTATTATTCGTGTAAACAACTTTACAAATTCTCTCGCTTATAAATTCTCTTGATATAAAGATTGCCAACACCGTTGTTGTCTTTATTATTCGTGTAAACGATATTACAAATTCCCTCGCTTACAAATTTCTTTGACTTAAAGATTGACAACACCGTTGTCTTTATTAATCGTATAAATAACATTATAAATTCCCTCGCTTATAAATTCCCTTGAGATAAAGATTGATAACACCGTTGTTGTCTTTATTATTAGTGTAAACGACGTTACAAATTTTCTCACTTATAAATTCTCTTGACATAAAGATTGACAACACTATTGTTGTCTTTATTATTCGTGTAAATAACATTACAAATTCCGTCGCTTAATTCTGTCATTTCTATCTTATTCCGTTGCATTGTAGTTGTTTGTTTGTTTTTATTTTGTTTTTTTCTTGTTTTTTTTAAGTGAGTTTTGACTAATGATCTCCACTTATTACAAAAAAAAGGAAAATAACTCGTGCACTTTGAGAGTTGAACTCTCAACTTAGTACCAATTTCTACCCCACCCCACCGTTGAGCTAACCCTAGTAGGTTTCTCGTTTTTTTTTTCTTTTCAAGGGGATATTTTTTTTACTTTTATATTTTATAATTTATTGTGGTTTTCTTAATGTCTTAGTCCCCTTTTCCCATTTCCTTTTTTTTTTACATTATTAATTTTAAACCTTATTTAAAAGCATGTGATGAAAAAAAAAGAATAAATTGCAAATTATTTATAAATTTAAGATTTTTATTTAATAAAAATTTTAAAATTTCAAAATTACTCGCAACTCACTGTGATGGTGGCAGAAATAATTTAAAATTTGTTAGAAAAAATGTATTTTAGGATTTGTTTGGAATATGATATCTAATTAATTTTATATGTATAATATGCCAATAAAAGGGTGAATTTTAAAAATATTTATGTGTGAGTTACTTTTCTTATCAGGAAGAGTTTAGTAGCCTCTCTCTAAGTGTAGTTTGTTTTTGGTTATTGCTTACATCATTTCCCGAGGTACTTTATTTTTTGTTGTCGTTTTTTCCTCTATTTTTTGCCGTTATACCTTTTGGTGCTTTTTTAATCCTTTTATCGACTATCCATATATTTTCATCAAGTTATCTTGATGTTGTATCTCACGTAATTGTTCTCGTTATTATTATTATTTCTCAATTTCTTTTTAGAAGGAGGAAAGTAATTCGAAGAAAAAAAAAAAAAAAAGCCAAAAAGGAAAAAAGAAAAAGGGGCAATATAGTCAAAGAGATTCAAGTATACCCCGTAACGTTCATAAGCGCGAGTGCAGCGAGACCAAACACGTTACACGACTCCGCTCCTACTCCGACTCCGACTCCGATCTTGTTGCGGCCATAATTGGGTAGAGAGGGTGCGTCTCCTCTCTCTCAGTCCGTCCGAAAACTCTGAAAATACAAACCCTAATGAATGGCTTCACTCTTCCGACTCTTCTTATCTTCCCAAAGCTTCATCTCCTCCTATATTCACTTCCACAGAATCCAGAGCCGCCTCATATCCGAGCTCCTAGGTCTGTTTTTCGATTCATCCTCTTCTCATTCGCACTTTTGGGCTTTTAGTAGTTTAGTTTTTGATGTGTAGATAATAACATTATTTGACGAAATGGATTTTTGATTGACCTTGATCTTGATGCGTTTCTCTCAGCCTTATGATCTCTCTTGAAATTTGTTGTTGAAAACTAAAGACTAGAGTTCAATTAAGTCTAAACCTTTATTCGTATCGTTCCCGAATTCCAAATCATGTTCTGCTTCCACAAAATGGAGATTGGGTCAAATAGATTCCATTGTCATTTGTATTATTTTCCGAAAAAATGTTCTCAGTATATGTATTAGCTTTCTTCAGTGTTATTTTTCTTTCAATGATTCGGACCTTAAGTATGAATATTTAGCTAAGCTGTAGCAGTGTTGTCATACCCCATACCTGATTTGTATTTAGTGATGGTGTTACACTTAACACTAAATTGTACGAACCAAGAAAATTCTTTATTGAAGTGGACAATTCGAATAATAAGATATAGTATATAGTAGAAGTTTGGTGATGAGACTGAGAGGCTATAACTTTCTTTTTTTTTTTTTTTACATGATCAGGAGATGGCCACTCTTCAAGATATTGGTATGTCAGCAGCTATTAATATCTTGTCTGCATTTTCATTCCTTGTTGCTTTCGCTCTCTTGCGGCTTCAACCGATCAATGATAGAGTATACTTCCCCAAGTGGTATCTCAAAGGGATAAGAGGAAGCCCAACAAGGTCCGGAGCACTTGTCAAGAACGTTGTCAATTTGGACTTTAAGACATACATCAAGTTCTTAAATTGGATGCCTGCAGCGTTGAACATGCCCGAACCAGAGCTCACTGAGCATGCAGGGCTTGATTCTACTGCGTTTATGCGGATTTATCTACTTGGGTAAGTTCGATAGGAAAACTATAAAGTGCATCTTTCGTTTGTTCTGAAGACTGATTATTTATGCTGACTGCTTTCTGTTGCTTGTTGGTGCTGATTTGCTAAAAGCATGACTAGGATGAAATTTTTTTTTTATTACCATTGCGGCATATTTGAACTCTAGACAGTTAGAGATATCACTCCTGTTAATAGATGATGTGTGCTGTTGCAAATTACCTATTGTTTCTGATACCAGGTCTATCATCTAATTCTAACAAACTTGCTCGAAAATTTTCATAGTGCAGCCTGAAAATTTTCATCCCCATAACCTTGCTTGCTTTTGTTGTTTTGGTGCCTGTCAACTGGACGGGAAATACGCTGGAAGGAATAAAGAATTTAACTTTTAGCAACATTGACAAACTTTCGATATCCAATGTTCCATCTGGATCAAATAGGTATCCTTTTCTTTGGTTATTGTTTGTTTAAATTCATTAGTCCACAACTAATTTTGTAACATCATGCATTGATCAGGATTTATTTTGCTAAAGGCATATCTGCCTAATTACTCTTGCGAATGATAATTTACTAGATCACTCTTGAATAAAGATCGAAATTGTAATACTTTTGGTGTAGCTGTCAAATAGAGAAGATAGAAAGAAAAAGAAAATGAAACCGTAGAAACTGTGTCACAGTACTCTCTTATAGTCATGGTAGGACTAATAGGACATTCTGATCCTAATTTAGTATATTAGTTTTCTTTTCTCAGAATCTTAGTTATCTTTCTCTATGTCTTTTTATAGAGAGATGTTTTAATATTTAGTATTTAGTACATGACAAACTGTATATGAAAAGTGTTCCCCCTTTCTGAATATGAAAAACTGTGGCATTAATATTTAGTATATTTGTTTTCTTTGCTCAGAATCTTAATTATCTTTCTCTAGATCTTTTTATAGAGATATGTTTTAATGTTCAATGTTGCATTAACAAGTCTAAAGTGAGTGTCTTAGGTTCCCCCTTTCTGAATATGAAAAACTGTATATTAAATCCAGGTTTTGGGCTCATCTGTTCATGTCATATGTCTTCTCATATTGGACATGCTATGTTTTATACCATGAATACAAGACGATAGCTTCTATGAGGCTTCGGTATTTAGCATCTGAAAATCGGCGTCCAGATCAGTTTACGGTAATGTCAGTTTTATTGTGGCCTGTTGCTGTTGTTGGTCTTTTGTATTACTACATTTTCCCCTCTATGTTCTCTCTTTATTACTTTGTTATATTGGACAAAAATTCTGGTTCTCTGGTGGTCATGTGATTATTGCATCACAGAAACTAACTTCGACATCTACTAAACTTAGAGGTATATGACTGGTTACTTGCTTTATTACCTTTAGTAACTGATTTGCTTTATTACCTTTAGTAACTGATAAATTGGACTTTACCTTTTTATTTTTAACAATTTTTCTTCTTATTGCTCCCCAGGTTCTAGCGAAGAACGTTCCCCCAGATCCTGATGAGTCAGTCAGTGAGCATGTTGAACATTTCTTCTGTGTAAACCACCCCGATCATTATCTTATGCATCAAGTATGTAGATTTATGTCACGTTTTGTCAATTACTTATGGTTTAAGTTTAACTGGTGAAGAAAGCAGCTCTTTGCTTGTAGTTTTGTATGCCCATATGTGATTGGTTGGAGAATTTTAAATGTATACCACTGCCCTTTTCGGTTGAAAAATGCTAAGAGTAGTACTAGGGGTTTCAAGCGTAATAATTTGTGGTTGAGATTTTTCCTCTAATCAGTGTAATAGTAGGTGGGCATAGGAGTTGACATGTAAATATGTGATTCTAGTGGTACCAATATGTAACATTACTCTTTTCAGTCAGGCTGAGTTTTACCTAGAAAAGAAATTCATATTTTTTTAACACTTTCAGGTTGTATATAATGCAAATAACCTTGCAAAGTTGGTTGCAAAGAAAAAGAGTATGCAGAATTGGCTTGTCTACTACCAAAATAAATATGAGAGAAATCCTACTAAGAAGCCTACTACAAAGGTTTTCTTTATGCCATAACCTCTCATTTTTGAACCGTATATGAATTTCTACCTTATCTTTTTTGATGAATTTTGTCATTTTATATTTTGTGATGTCTACAGAAAGGTTTTTGGGGCCTCTGGGGAGGTAGAGTGGACGCAATTGACTATTATTCTGCTGAGATTGATAAATTAAACCTAGAAGTGAGTGTTGTTTCGTGTAGCATGTATAATACTGTGTTATTTGATATCTTTTGAATCTTTTCCTTTGTATGTTTGTTTTCATTTAGTTTGCAATTCTTGTTAGCTTATTTGCCGCTATTACTATAGTAATATTTTTCAATGTCTGTGGTCATGCATCCTTTTTAAATCACTATATCCTCATTTGGTCTTGCTCAATATTGATGTTAAATTCCTGTCTTATGTTGGTGTTACTTGACTTTGTTGAGACCTGTAGCAAAATCTATGCAAGGTCCCTTTATAACTAAGAGAAGAAATCCAATATAAGGTACTACTTATTTTCTCTGTAAAAGATGTATAAATGGCATGATATGTATGCAGGAAAATACAGAAAGAGAAAGGGTTGCAAGTGATCCAAGGGCTACAGTGCATGCAGCATTTGTTTCATTTAAAACGCGATGGGGAGCAGCCGTTTGTGCTCAAACTCAGCAATCAAGTAATCCAACAATCTGGTTGACAGAGTGGGCTCCTCAGCCAAGTGATGTCTTTTGGGACAATCTCGCAATTCCATATGTCGAACTTAGTGTGCGAAGATTGCTCATGGCTATTTGTCTTTTTGTCCTAACTTTCTTTTTTATGATTCCAATTGCATTTGTTCAATCTCTAGCGAACATCGAGGGAATAATGAAGGTTCTTCCTTTCTTGAAGCCACTAATAGAGAAGTGCGTGCATTCTGCATTCTTTTAGTATGTTAGTGTCTTTTTATGTTGTACTTTAGTTTGTTACATCTAATCATGCTTGTTTGTCAGTATTAAAGACTCTGCTGACTAATCTTAGTGTCCGGCTGAAATTAGCTAAATGTTCTTGATGATTCCTGTTAATTAGCAAAAAAAATTAAAAATGTCGAGGTCTTTTGTTATGCACTTATGATTCAAGTATCCATTTCTGAAATTTATTGTTACAGGAAGGTTGTCAAGTCTGTTATACAAGGATTTCTTCCGGGAATAGTATTAAAGATATTCCTCATTCTACTTCCATCAATTCTCATGACTATGTCCCGAATAGAAGGTTTTACATCGCTATCATCCCTGGAGAGGAGATCAGCTGAGAAGTATCATTTATTCATACTTGTCAATGTGTTTCTTGGAAGCATTGTTACTGGCACAGCATTTCAACAGCTTGAGAAATTCATTAATGAGCCCTCAACAGAGTAATTTGGCATAACTCTTGTCTTTGCATAGCTTATCAGTTGAAGGAGAAAAACAAGAGAGAAAGAAGTAGCTAGTACTTTTGACAGTAACCTCATGAACTCTTGAAACTGCAGCTTTGTGCTTGACATTGTTGATTGAGAATTACTCTCAACGTTAATGACTAGGACGCATTACCTATATATATATATATATATTATTTTTAAAGTTCTCATCGCTTTTATTAAAAAAAAAAAAGTCTGTCTATCCAAATCTAGAGAGTTGTCCCTTGTTATTTTTAGGATAATGTTCCAATGGCTTCAATTTTAGGTTAAGTTATTATTTTTTTATTCATTTATTTTTAGCTGCAAATCCTTTTGTAAGTGTTTTCCTTGTCTTGAGGTGAAGGTTGATAATAACAATTGCTTATACGCAATTTACATGTTCATTCTTTTGTACTGCATCAGAATTCAGAGATTTTCTATTTCATGATAAGGTAATAATCTAACAGAAAAGTTCTGCTGCTCTTACAGATTCACAAAAACTGTTGGTGTGTCCATCCCAATGAAAGCCACATTCTTTATGACTTACGTAATGGTCGATGGTTGGGCTGGCGTTGCTGCAGAGATTCTTAGATTGGTTCCATTAGTTATGTTCCACCTTAAGAACACATTTTTGGTTAAGACAGAGCAAGACAGGGAGCAAGCAATGGATCCTGGTTGCTTGGACTTTGCTACATCAGAACCTAGGATACAGTTCTATTTCTTGGTAGGACTTGTATATTCTGCTATCACACCCGTACTGCTTCCTTTTATTCTGGTCTTCTTTGCGTTTTCCTACATGGTTTTTCGTCATCAGGTATGTAAGCTGATACATATCTTTATTGTTTATACACACACATGTCTGTCTAAAGAATAAGATTATTAGGGTGGTGGAGAGAAGAAGAAGAATGTGAAGCCAAGAAAGTAGGACTACAAGTGGATATGTATTATAAATGAATTTTTAATGATTGACAGCACCTATGAAGTTGAAAACGTTACTTGAACGTATTTTATAACATTCTTCTTCACCAAACAGAAAAACCTAATTTGGACCAGGAGTACATTATGACTTAAAGTGTGTACTAGTGGCAGCACACTAGCTTTACTTGAAGAACGTAACATTGATTGACTTATATGTAGTAGTATCTACACACTGCTATATGGTGCTCCTATATCTGCTAGTGATAAAGAACATATACGGATTGATTTTAAATCTGTTCCTGGCTGAATACTTAACGAAAATCGACTATTTTTCTGGTTAAAGTGCACTGGGTACTTGTTGATGGATTTCATTTCTTTGAGCAGTTTGAATTATTCTTGTTTCAAAGAAAAATAGGACAGCGCAGTGATTATTGTCAGAAATTTAGCTAACGTTTGACAGTTAAACCTTCTGCTGCTTAACAAAGCTTGTGAAAGTAGATTGTTCAATCTATATTCTTGTTTCCCAGTGACATCTTTTATGGTGATATTGACTTTCTCCTTATTGCCAGATTATCAACGTTTATGACCAGAAATATGAAAGTGCTGCAGCCTTCTGGCCACACGTTCATAGGCGTGTAATTACTGGGTTAATTATATCTCAACTTCTTCTAATGGGATTGTTTAGCACGAAAGGTGTAGCAAAATCAACATTACTGCTTATTGCACAACCTATTCTGACAATCTGGTTCCATAGATTCTGCAAGGGACGTTTTGAAACTGCATTCATGAAACTTCCGTTACAGGTCAGTGACAAATATACCAAAGAAATGGCTAATTTAATATTCTATATAGTTTCGTTCAACACCGGTTTCCAGGATATCTTATTGATAGTGAGAGATGCATCTTAATTGGCTTCTATGTAGTAAACCTTTTAAGGACCATCTTACTTGATCCTCACAGATGTTGGCTGCATGAATCCTTTCTTTGCCGTCCAACCTATTAAATCCATAAAGAGGATCATAATTTTTAAGTTTGAATCCAATTATAACATTCATAATCCACAAAATAAACACTAGGAATGCTCTCACTTCACAGAACAAGAGTCATTATATCTTTATCAAGTGCCATATGGATTATACCTGATGGAAGAGTTATTACTGTCTCATAGACCACATTTCTTCTTGCCCAAGTTATAGCTAATAAAAGAGTTTCTTAGCATTTAGTATTGTGAGAATGATGTGATCATGACATTTGAGACAGGAGGCAATGGTGAAGGATACACTTGAAAGGGCTACAGAACCAAACCTCAACTTGAGAGCCTACCTTAAGGACGCTTACGTACATCCTGTCTTCAGGAGTGGTGAGTTGGAGAGACCTGCCACCATTGATGAAGAAGAGAGCAATCCCCTTGTGGCTACAAAGCGGAAATCTCATCGAGGTAGTAGACATGATTCTGAGGCCAGTTCGGAAGTTGGTGCACGAATTTAGAAAAATTTAACCGTCGACGGAGTACAAGCACAGGGCCAGAAATTCATTTGATTTGGGGCATTAACTATCAAGGCTAACTTTCTTAACTCTTTTTTTCCTCTAATTTTTTTTTTTTGTAAAAAAAAAAAAAATCGCTAAATGAGGATCTAGTTGAGTTTTTACTTTAGGCTAAATTATTTTATAGTGTGTATATACTAACATATGGATAAAGTAAGATTCTTTCCAAGTACTCGGCATGTGATATTTACAATACTCGATACAAATTGTATATTCAAGAAAGGTACTTATATTATAAGCAAATATGATCTACGAATATCAGTATAGGCTTATGAATAAGATGAGAAACAGCATTCAATCTGAATTAATTAGCACCCTTTTTTCATAGTTAAAAAAATAACACGACAAAATTCTGGTGAGCAGTAATAGTTAGAAGGACAGATATAGTAACCACTAACATTTTATCTTTCTAGAGAGACGTACTATTACTATTATTACTGAAACGTAATATATGCCTGAGGCTGAGGCTGTTCTGTCCAACAACTAGGTTGTTTTGTCCAAAAGTTGTCAACTGTTGAGGCAGGTTGAGATTGAATTGAACGACTCCATCATCAGTCATCACATGAGGACGTTCAACATGTGTGGTTGAGGAGGCTGCTGAAGAGTTGATATTCATTTTCAATTGAGCAGGAAATTGACTTAAAATAGGAATTTTTATTAATTGAAATTTCCTCTCCGCCAGTACAATACAATAGAGTTGCAGCTCTTTACACCCAAGAGGCCAAAGACTAAACCGTAAAAACCAAATACTAAACAGAGTCCCACATTTTTATTTTTATTTTTTTTATTCTGGGCAAGAAACAATGTAAAAAGAAGAACTCATCATTATAATCTTCTTTTTAGTACACAGTCTCATCTGGGCTGAAAGATCATTCTCTCTCTCTTCCTCCCGCCCACTTTTCCATTCCTCTTCCAGGCCTGATCGACCCCCTTGCCGAGCTTTCTATTCCTGAGTCGATGAATCTTCCCCAGTTGTCTACAGGGCAATTTACAGGTATTGTCCTTGATTTCGTTAATGGCTTCTTGGAGTAGCCTAGACCTCGTTTTTGGGTCCACAAAGGGTTCATTTCGGAAGTAGTTGTCGAATTCGGGGAATCCAATTGCCCTGCGAATCCCTCGGCCGTAATCGGCATTGGGGTCGAACATTTTCCTGACCTCGTCGACCATTCCGTTTCGGACCATCTCGTCGACGCGTTTCGAGACGTCGACCCAGAGGAAGCAACAGTCGAATTTGGACCTGAAACTGCAGTGGTCGTAGTCGTCCACCAAGTGTTCGATGAAAGAGTTTGAGCCCCCAACGATGATTGGGAGCCTGTTGTGGCCCAAGATGGTGTCGATGGCGAGCGACGAGATGTCCCTGAAGTTTGGGGCCGTGAAATCTGCACTGGGGTTTAGTATCCCAAGCAAATGGTGGGGTACCCCGCGTTGCTCCTCTTTGGTGATCTTGTTTGTGACTATGTCAAGGCCTCTATATACTTGCATTTTGTCTGAGTTTATGATCTCTGCAGGGAAAAGGGTCGCCAGGTCGATGGAGAGCCTGGACTTTCCAGTACCTGTTGCCCCCATCACGATCACCACCTTGTCTTTCTCACGCCCAGGAAAGCTATTCAATTTCTGCCCACATGGTAGGATTTGTACACCTGGTTGCATTTTTTTGTGTAGGGGCATCATGCTGGACTATATGTAGAGAGAACGAACGAAATTTAGTAAATGGAAAAAGTAAGTAAATTCTGGATTTTGCTCTGATCTGATTTCAGATCAAAGATACCACAGTGGAAGCAAAAGAAGGGACAAGGTTGGTTTGAGTATTAAAGTGATCAGCGCGGTATTTATAAGCGATATATACGCCAAATGTGTTGTTTTCGGCTTTGGAAAAAAAGAAAAAAAAAATGGAAGGTAAAAAAAGTGGTCACGGTTCTATACGGTCAACTACGAAGAAAGAGTACAAATACATATTCTCTTATAGAAAACTCTCGGTGTTTTTTTTTTTTTTTGGTTGGTTCGGGGGGAGGGACGGAACATAAAGAAGTTTTTTTATAGGGGATGGCTACGGTAGGGGCGCTCCTAGTAGGGTCATGCTTTAATTATCGTTTTAATTATCGTTGGATGGGAATTTGTAGGGAATAACGGGAATTTGTGGAGAATCTATTTATATACAGATTTCCATCCAACGGTGAATAGACAGGGCCCTACGTAGGGGCGCTCTTACTGTAGACGCGCCCTTTTTTATAATCTCGGATTTAGTCAGTTTGTAATTGAACTTCTATCTTGTGTTGATCGTGACCTAAAAATTTACCGCCAACAATCGAGATATCTTCCTAGGATCAATTAACGGAGCTTTACTATGTTATTAAAAAAAAGTTACATTATAATGAAGAATTGGGTAAGTATATAACAACTGTTGAGTCTCTTCTTTAAATTGGCAATTTATGAAATTTCTTCCAATGATTTATCTTTGTATTTGAATGTTATATCCATGATCATATTGACTTTTTTTTATTGAGTGATACACGTCATTATTTTGTATGAGTTGTTATAGCACTGTGCATGAATATTATATCTTTAGAACTTATTCAATCTTCTAAATGTTACACCATTGTGTATGACATGAGTATTTTATATTTGGTCTCTATTGACTGTTTCCTTTTGCGTAATATGTCACTGTGTACCATATGACTAGTGTGATTGTCATAACATTTATTCCTAGCGTGTTAATACTGAATCATGGTGCATTTTGCTTATCATTGAGTGACATATATTTTGTTATAACGATTTTTGGCTCCATCTGACATCGCTGATTGTGAGGACTATACCCTAATGAGCTAAGTATAAATTCTCCTATTAACTCCTTTACCTCCATATTCAACCATTCCTGGATATATGAAGTAGGAGGTATAGAGCTGTTTCTTGGTGTTACTCATTCCAGCTTTGATGGCTTCTTGAAGTGATTTCAAGAAGTGTTCACCTGAGAGAGATCTCAGGGTTTGTGCTTAAGAGGGATTCTTGAGAATATTTTAAATTTATCACAAGTTGAGAGGATCTCAACCTCTTGATATTATTGGTGGGATACTAATTCTTGCTTGAAAGGAGTTAAAGCTTCTTTGGATCAAGAGGGATCTTGAGCCACTGTTGCTATCAAAGGGAGTTCGACATCTTTCATACTTGCTGAAGGGATTTCAACTAATTTTTTTATCAAGAAGAGGTTGATGAAACTCGGATTATTCACGGAGAGCACAAAGAATAATATCATGTCAACATCTAAAAGGAAGTGCTAGCTTTGTTTATGTTTGAGACTATTGATTGTAGCTTATTGTTATTTATGGATATAGGCAATGCTTTTGCATTATTGAATCATGTAAAAATTCTTGTATCTCATTTCTCTTTTCTTGCTTAAACTGCTTAAACTGTGATTTGAATAAACTAAGCTCCAAAATGGTAAAATTATTTGAAATCAACAAACGTCGCTTTTGTAATTATTATTTAAGTAATTAACACAATTTTCCAGCCAAAGTAAAGGTAATTATCACACATAATTACTGATAATACCGGCTCCACTCAAATATCAAATCAACGGGGAAAAATCTGCTGATACTTTCACTGGATACTTTTTGTACTCTTTCCAACGTGTCAAATTTCAATTTGCCAAGAAAAAGTGCAATCGAGATTTTGACGGTAGAAGCTAATGCCACGTGGTGTTTCGTGAGGACGCGAAGCACGATTGATGAGAAGTCCCACCCAACTCCCAAAGCTCTCAAATCTCGATCAGCTTCTTCTTCACTGTGCGGTTCTTATAAAAAGCGATAACATTTTGCAGAAAACGACACTCCACGCTAACTCTCCTATTTGTCTCCATCTCAACTTTTTGGGCTCTCTCTCTCTCTCTCTCTCTCTCTCTCTCACACTGTCACACACACACAATGCAATGGTGAATGTGAGTCTGATTTCTGCTTCTCTCACTGAGCAAATCCCATGGTGTAAGTTCACTTTCTCTTTCTCCCGAACCCCTTGTTTTGATCTGTTTTCGCCATATTTAGCTTTTATCAGTACATCTCTCCACTGGGTATGATCCAATTTTAGTTTCTTTCCTGTTGAAGCCTTTGTATCTGGTGGAGTTTGGCAGTATATATTAATTAAAAACAGATTTTTCTTGTTTGATTTAGAAGAGTAAAGACCTATTTGGAAAATTTGATTATTATATTCCAATTATGTTGGTGATCATGGTGATTTTTTGGGATTACTAACTATATTGACTTAGTTTGTCATTTCAATGCGACTTTGCAATCATATGTTACAGCAAGCATCTCAAGCAGCATTATACTTATACTATACTTGCAATATAGATTTAAGTTGTTCATTGCTTACTGTCATTGTATGACATGATTAATACAACCTCTTAACTTGATCAAGAATCGAAATCTGGTAAAAATGTTACTAACTTATTTTCCCGCTTTTTGAGACTGAAACCCATTTCAATTTTCAGCAGGAAGATCCTATTTGGCTTGCACTTGAAGGGTCTCGTTCTGTCTTCAGTTTAGGATTACCTGCTTTTGTTGCGGCAGATGGCAACTCTTCCCCCATCACTTGCAACATCTTGTTGCTGTGTGAACTGTGGGGCTACTAAATCATCTAAGCTGAAACTTGCCAATAGAATACTATGCAGAAACAAAGTTTTTAATGGGCTTGATAAAATGAATCTGGAAAGAAAGCTACTTTTCGGACAAATTGTGCCACATTTTAGTAATACTTCCCTGAGGAATACTAATATGGAAGTGAATGCTACATCACGAGTGTCTATTCCAGTTAAGCAAAGATTTTCAAGAAAGACTGAAACTGAAGAACTAGATAAGGTATCATCTTATCTGTTTAGGACAGAAGTTGGTGACCTGGTGAAAGTTCTTGTCAAAAAGAAAAGTGTTAATTGCGGCGTGCATATAGAAGTTTCGTCCTTACCACTGTTTAATAGTGATGACAGCCTGATCCTAAAGTGGGGCATATATAGAGGTGATTCGTCCAATTTCATGCCCATAGAATTTAGTACTTCAGCCCCTGATGACAGAACTGTTGAAACTCCATTCTTGAAGACATCTTTTGGCAAGTTTGTCGTGGAGATGGAGTTTGAGTCAGAAAATATCCCCTGCTATCTCTCTTTTCTTTTGAGATCTCCAGTGAATAGTGATTCAAGTGGTTTAGAAATTAGAAGTCATAGGAAGACAAATTTTTGTGTCCCCCTTGGTTTTGGTTCAGGTTACGCAACTCCACTTGGTCTTTCCTTTTCACAGGACGGTTCCGTGAATTTTGCCATTTTCTCGAGAAATGCAGAGAGTGTGGTTTTATGCTTCTATGATGACCCCAAAGCTGTTAATCCTGCTTTGGAGCTTGATCTAGATTCATATGTCAATCGATCAGGTGATGTCTGGCATGCTTCCTTCAATAGTGCTTGGACTTTTGTGAGCTATGGTTATCGATTGAAGGGAACACGTCTAAAGGGAAGCAATGATGTATTGGAAGATTCACGCGTAGTTCTAGATCCATATGCCAGGATCATTGAAAATTATACTTCTAGTGATCAGGTAACTGGCCCAAAGTATCTTGGACGGTTATCCAAAGAACCTGGTTTTGACTGGACTGATGATATTCGTCCGAACTTACCAATGGAGAAGTTAATGGTGTATCGATTAAATGTGAGGCGCTTTACTGAGCACAAGTCTAGTCACTTACTTCCCGACATAGCAGGTACCTTCTCTGGTTTGGCTGAGAAGTTGGGGCATCTTAAAGATCTGGGTGTAAATGCAGTTTTATTAGAGCCTATTTTCCCATTTGATGAGCGAAAAGGGCCATATTTTCCTTGTCATTTCTTTTCACCTATGAATCTGTATGGACCTTCTGGTGGTGCTATATCTGCTATAAACTCGACGAAGGAGATGGTCAAGCAATTGCATGCTAATGGGATAGAGGTTCTACTGGAAGTTGTTTTCACTCATACTGCTGAAAATGGAGCACTTCAAGGAATTGATGATTCATCCTATTATTTGAATGGGGTTGAGGATCTGGAAGCAAGAAATGCTTTGAATTGTAATTATCCCATCGTGCAACGAATTATATTGGACAGCCTTCGGCACTGGGTGACGGAATTTCATATTGATGGTTTTTGTTTCATAAATGCATCTTCCCTATTACGAGGGTATCATGGAGAATACTTGTCTCGTCCCCCTTTGGTTGAAGCAATCGCTTTTGATCCTCTACTCTCAAAGACCAAGATCATAGCAGATTGCTGGGTACCTCATGACATGGTGCCAAGAGAAACTCGTTTTCCACATTGGAAGAGATGGGCAGAAATGAACATGAGATTCTGTTATGACATTAGGAACTTTCTACGAGGTGAGGAACTTCTAAGCAGCCTTGCTACTCGACTTTGTGGGAGTGGGGACATCTTTTCAGACGGTCGAGGTCCAGCATTCTCTTTCAATTTTGTTACCAGAAATTCTGGACTTCCTCTTGTCGACCTCGTCAGCTTCAGTGGTGAAGAGTTAGCTTCAGAACTAAGTTGGAACTGTGGGGAGGAAGGCCCTACAAACAAAACCCTTGTCCTTGAAAGACGGCTTAAACAAATACGTAACTTCCTTTTCATCTTGTATGTTTCTCTGGGTGTTCCTGTTCTGAATATGGGAGATGAGTGCGGACAAACCACTGGTGGTTCTCCTGCATACAATGATAGAATATCATTTGATTGGAATGCACTCAAAACAGGTTTTGGCATTCAAATTACACAGTTTATCTCATTTCTGAGCTCATTGAGGCGAAGACGAAGCGACCTACTTCAGAAGAGGAAGTTTTTGAAAGAAGAAAACATAGACTGGCATGGAAGTGATCAGTCTCCTCCAAACTGGGAAGAACCAACCAGCAAATTCCTTGCCATGAGGTTAAGAGCTGATGAAGACACGGTGGAGAACCAAATAACATCCGAGTCATCTTCTTCAAAGGGTGATTTGTATATTGCCTTCAATGCAGCTGACCATCCGGAGAGTGTTATTCTACCACCGCCAGCAGAAGGAACGGCGTGGCACAGATTGGTCGATACGGCTCTTCCATTTCCGGGGTTTTTCTCTACTGATGGCGAGCCTGTGGTTAAGCAGGAGTCGGGATTATTTGCATATGAAATGAAGTCCCTCAGTTGCACTCTTTTTGAAGCCATAATCAGGTAGTGGAAGTGGACTCCACTAGCCTTTGATTCATAAATTCGTTATTGCTTTGCCTACCATGGTAGTTCTATCCTTTTCTTGTAGATTACTTTGGCTAAACTATACTATAGAATGCCCAAATAAGCGTTCAGGTGCACTAGAGGCGTATCTTTCAAATGCAGTTTGTAAATCCAAAGTGTAAATTCATCCGTTTTTCNTGTTATTATAAAAGGTGTTGTTTACAATAACAGTTTGAAGTGGAAGAAACAGGAATGATTCCTCCAAAATATAAGCTAATTCTCCACTCTTCTAATTATCATAGCCAAACCAAATATAAAAAATTGACCACGATATTAGGAAAAAAGGAAAAAAAGCTAAATGCACCCAACAACAGTATACCGTCGTCAATGCATTCGACTCCTAAAATAGGAGATTTTAGGTCAACATCCCTGACCTTATAGGAGAATCCCAACTTATGAAGCCTCCTCGCCTAACATTTACAACATAACTACCATGAGCATCTTTCTTGAATTGTGAGCAAGAGTACCAGATATTCGCGAACTTTATTGCATTGCTCTTCAGTAGATGCAAACACATGTAGTGTAGAGCAGCTTTCCGAAGGGGGAGAACTACACGTCTCCCTCCTTCGGTCTTCTTCTTCTTTTTTTCTCAAAAAATAAAAAATAAAAAATCCAATTAATAAGAAAAGGAAAGACACTATTTTGATAGTCAACTCCGACCTCCGTATTCTACCAAAAATCTTGCAAATGGTCTTATCAATCATTAGAATTTGTCATATCTATAAACTCATTATAAACACATAAAACTACAATTCTCTAAAGGTCATGCAAATTATAATTGCTAAAATTATACTACTTGTAAAATGATAGGATATAAGAAAAAATATATATATATCTATAAACAAAAAAAAAAGAAGTAAATTTTGTCAATGAACTCTTGCGATTTGTTTTGAAATAAGTTTAGTATATAATTAGTAGCATCGTTATTGTATGATAATTTCTTTTTCTTTTAAGGGAAAATTATTGTATAATACTTTTCAAGATTTGCAATAATAATAATAAAAAAGGGCGCGTCTATAGTAGGGGCGCCTCTACGTAGGGCCCTGTCTATTCACCGTTGGATGGGAATCTGTATATAAATAGATTCTCCACAGATTCCCGTTATTCCCCACAGATTCCCATCCAACGATAATTATGGCATGACCCTACGTAAGGACGCCCCTACCGTAGCCATCCCCAATAAAAAAAAATGTATTTTCCCCTTTAATCTTTGTTAAAACATAAATTCTTTTTGGGTGGCAGGTTCAAGCCACACCTGCTAACTAATATAACATCCAACCAACGATTATATAAAAAAATAATAATAATAAATAAATAAATAAAAACACAAATTCTTTTAACCGACTCTCTCTCTCTCTCCTTGTTTAAAATACTTGTTTACAATGATTTTGGCAAAAAAAAATTAGAACTTTATAAAAATTTAAACTTCCTTTCCCAATCATTATCAGGTAACAATACAAAAAAATAGGAAAGAAGAAGAGTTTATATCACTTGCAGTCCCTAATTTTTCTCTCAAGTATTAATCAGATCCCCAATTTTTTTTTAAGGTATTATTTAGATTCCCAACTTTACACATTCGTATCATTTTAGTCCCTTTCTAACTTTTTAGTCCAATTTAACCCTTGTTTAATATTCTTAGAATCACTTAGGTCCTCAATCTTTTTTTTTTTTTTTGATATTATCCCCTTTCTAATTTTTTTGTCCAATTCAGTCGTTATTAAATAATTTTAGAATCACTTAGGTCTTCATCCTTTACACAATATATTACTTTAGATCCCTATTATTTATTTTGTAGCTTTTGACTCCACAAACTACAAACTTTCATTTTTGTAACACTTAAGGTCTTTCTGAGTTAAAATCCAACTCTAATCAAATTGTACTAAATAAATTAATGAAAACTACTAAATTCAAAAGTAACACCAAACTGACTCAGTTAGATACCTATTAAAATAGGTACCAAAATTACGCATATCAAAACCCATATTTTTTTGTATAAATGTCCATTTGTCAGTTTTAGACTATTTTTCAAATGATTGCGAGTTCATAAAATTACAAAAAATGAATTTCATGACTGTTAATAAGAAATCATCATTAAATAGTGTATATTTTTTTCTCTTATTACATCCATGTATGTACACGATCGGTATATATTAACAAATACAAATTTTTGTATTATTAACCATCATCATATCAAAACCCATCATTTTCTATAAATTAATTTATATTTGTTATTTAAGAAGTTTTTAAAATTCTTTTATTATTTATGAGTTTTAACTTAAAAAAAAAGGGCGCGTCTACAGTAGGGGCGCCCCTACGTAGGGTCCTGTCTATTCACCGTTGGATGGGAATCTGTATATAAATAGATTCTCCACAGATTCCCGTTATTCCCCACAGATTCCCATCCAACGATAATTAAGGCATGACCCTACGTAGGGACGCCCCTACCATAGCCATCCCCAAAAAAAATATTGATAAGTTCATGGAATTAGAGAAAATAAACTCTACCACATTAGTAAGAATTCATAATTAAATCGTATAATATTGTTGTTAGTAAGAATTAACTAAAAATAATATTATTGTTTAGATTATCTTTTTCGAAAAATATCTTATTGGTATTGAATATTCTGTTAGTAGTTTTCAGTTGATAGTTTTTATTAATTTCTTTAGTATAATTGGATTAGAATTAGATTTTAACTCAAAATTAACTTGAAAGGACCTAAGTATTTCAAAAATAAAAGTATGAGGAGCCAAAAGTTACAAAATAAAGAATAAGGACCTAAGTGATATATTGTGTAAAGGTTGAGGACCCAAATTATATTAAAATTGTTAAATGACGGCTGAATTGAGCGAAAAAATTAAAAACGGACTAAAGTGATACGAATATGTAAGGTTAGAGATCTAAAAACTATAAAAAATAAAATAAAACTGGAGACCTGATAAATACTCGAGATTGGAGACAACATGTAATGTAAACCCAAAAAAGAAATATATAAAGAAGATTCATGTGTAAAAATATAAGGGCGCGTCTACAGTAGGGGCGTCCCTACGTAGGACCCTGTCTATTCACCGTTGGATGGGAATCTGTATATAAATAGATTCTCCACAGATTCCCGTTATTCCCCACAGATTCCCATCTAACGATAATTAAGGCATGACCCACGTAGGGACGTCCCTACCGTAACCATCCACAAAATATAAAATGAACATGCAAATAACAAAAAAGGAAAGAGGGTAGGGAGGTAACAAAGAGAAAGGAGTGCTTTAGACAATTTTCGTTGGGGTTTTCATGGAGTTGTCCCTTTTAGTCATTTTGTAAATAGTAGGGTGCCAATATAGGGGTATCACTATAATCCCTTACGAGCAATAATTGTATCTTCTTGTAAAATTACGAACCAATTTTTCGGAAATAAAATGTTTCTTCCCACTTTAATTAAGCTATGAGTCGTTTTGAGAAAAACAATTAAAGTTAATCTTATTTTAGTCCTTGAATAATAGCTTAAATTTCATTGTGGTTTTGATTTCTAAAATGTCGTATTCCTGAATTATGTTTTGAAGAGCGCTAATTGCACTCTTTTTTTTTTCTCTCTTATTTTTTTCTTATGCTTTTATGTATATTTGGTCATTAAACCTTCAAATTGACACACTTTATTACTCCGAATATTATATATATATATATATTAAGTTCTGATTGAAAAAGAAGAACAATTTAGGGTTGTCGCATGTGATAGTCAATCTCTACAATACTCACACTATTGCTTTCTTTCCCTTTTTTTTTTTTTTTTTTTGTGGGTGTAGACTCTCAGATACAATTGCATCTTCTTTCTGGAAAAGAAGAAGAGGAAAA
Organism: Trema orientale; assembly: GCA_002914845.1. Classification (NCBI taxonomy): domain Eukaryota; kingdom Viridiplantae; phylum Streptophyta; class Magnoliopsida; order Rosales; family Cannabaceae; genus Trema; species Trema orientale. The sequence continues at coordinate 90,252 of JXTC01000452.1, forward strand.
ATGGCAAAGAAACCCGTCAAATACTCTCTGGTACTCTCTCTTTCTCTGTATATATATATATATATGTATGTATATGTTGTATACATAATAGAGGAATGAATACTGAGTTAGATTGATGTGAAACGACAGGTGGATGCGTTCACTGAGTCACCCTTCAAGGGAAACCCAGCAGCTGTTTGCTTGCTAGAGGAAGACAGGGACGAGCAATGGTTGCAATCGGTGGCTGCCGAGTTCAATATCTCTGAGACCTGTTATCTGACTCGGGTCACTGAGTCAGAGGAGCCTCAAGACTCGCCTAATCACTCTTCCATTCCCAGCTTCCGTCTTCGATGGTTCACTCCCGTTGCTGAGGTCACGTCTCTCTCTCTCTCTCTCTCTCTCTCAAACTTCCTTAATTGAATTAAATAACCCAAGTTTGTGCACATTTTTACATCTTTTTTGGGTGGTGGTTTTTTTGGGGGGTGGGGAGGAGGTTTAAATTAGTTAATTTTGAAAACCCATCAATAGGTTGAAGGCAGATATAGTGTTTATTCATCTGCAATATGCTAATTATATCAGTTTCTTCTTCTATCATTTGAGTATGCAGTTGTACTTTGTTCTGTATTCAACTCAAGCAAGATATTTGCTTATTTCTTAGTAATCGTTGCTTGTGATCAAATTATCATGATTTTTGTTCCCTCTTGCAGGCTTGTTGGTAGGGTGTGTAAGCATCTTGCTCAAGCTCACTGGTTCGAGGGATATAAAGAAATTATCATGATTTTTATTTTCTTGGTCTGGGGTCTGTAAGTTCAGATCTCACGGATTACATGAATGATAATATACTTCCACTAATTATTTCAGCATCTCTATTTTTCATTTTTTGTTCTTATTTTAGAGGGTCACTGAGGCCTTAAAAACCAATGCCTATTTTGCATTTTTCGCAGGTTATTCTCTGCGGACATGCAACATTAGCGGCGGCGCATACTCTCTTTGCATCTGGAAAAATAGATTCCGACATTATTGAGTTTGTCACCTTGTCCGGTATTCTAACTGCTAAAAGAGTTCCAGAGCATGATGAGTCCTTAGATGGTGAAACACACAAAAGCTTCTTTATTGAATTGAACTTTCCTAGCGATCCCAACACTGAATTCAATTCCGCTGAGGTTTCATTGACATCTAAGGCCTTGGGTGGTGCTTCTGTGATTGATATAAAGAGGACAACTACTTTGGATTATCTAATTGTAATTCCTCCAACCTTTTCTGTCATAAAAAATTCGTGATTCAATATGTTTTTATACACTTTTCACTTCTTATTCACAAAATTATATTTATCTATATCTTCTAAGTCAAGCTTGTTAAATTTTGTAAGGTTGTGGTCCCATCAGCAAAAGCTGTTACAGATCTGCAGCCAGACTTTGATGCCATAGGAAAATTTCCAGGAGGGGGGACAATTGTAACGGGGGTTGCTCCTCCCGAGTCTGGATTTGATTTTTACAGTAGGTTCTTCTCCCCACAGTATGGAATCAATGAGGTAATAAACTTGCTTTTTGGTCTCCAAGGCAGTGCTTCCTTAAGCTACTGATAATCTTTAGGTGCTAGGGCTTGAGTGTATTTCGTTGAAGAGGAGTTTTGTTGGGAGGTTATTATGAATTGAATCTTGCACATCGATCATCATATACTGCATCATACTTCATACATCAGGCTGACTAACTCCACTGGATTTGAATTTGGAACATTAGCATTGACTGCTTAAACTCAACCTTCTCCTAGTCCTTTACTGTGTAATGTTCATACTTGAGAGATACTGAAAGTGAAAACTGGAATTAAAATGTGATTCATCAATAATTGTCTAGAATTGAGTTTCCTTTTTCTTTCCCATGTCTTTCAGGATCCAGTTACAGGTAGTGCACATTGTTCCTTGGCATCATATTGGAGTAAAGAACTGGGAAAGTGTGATTTTGTTGCATATCAGGTACATACTCTCTTGTTGTAATTTGCTTATTGTACTTGTTTTGGGCTGCAACATATAATCAAACTGTGTTATCGGTTCACTGTTCTCAGGCATCACCAAGAGGAGGGGTGTTGAATATTCATCTGGATGAGCAAAAGCAGAGGGTGCTTTTGCGAGGAAAAGCCTTTACTGTGATGGAAGGAACTATTTCAGTTTAAATTTATCATTTTCCATTATACAAAACTTTGAAACAAATGGCTCTTAATTTGTGGATGTAACCCTTGAAATTAGGATTAAACTTTGATATTGCATGCCAACATATGATAGAGGTTCTACCGTAAGTTGTTTTCACTCATGCCAATATAGAATACTTGTCTCCTCCTCCTTTGGTTGAAGCAGTTAATTTCGATCCTGACTCTTAAAGACCAAGATCATAGCAGACTGCTGGGAACCTCATGACATGGTGCCAAGAGAAACTTGTTTCCCACATTGGAAGAGATGGGCAGAACTGAACACGAGATTCTGTAATGGTATTGGGAAGGTTCTGCAAGGAGAGGAACTTCTTAGCAGCCTTGCTACTCTATGGTAGTGGGGACATCTTTTCAGAATGACGAGGTCCAGCATTTCTTTCAATTTTGTTACCAAAAATTGTGGACTTCCTCTTGTCGACCTTGTCAGCCTCGGTGGTGATGAGTTAGCTTCAGAACTAAGTTGGATTCTGGAGAAGAACATTCTACAAACAAAACCCTTGTCCTTGAAAGACGACTTAAACAAACATGTAATTTCCTTTTTGTCTTGTATGTTTCTCTGGTGGTCATGTTCTGAATATGGGAGATGAGTGTGGACAAACTACTAGTGGTCCTCCTACGGCATATAGTGAGAGCAAATCACTTGATTAGAATGCGCTGAAAACAGGCTTTGGCATTCAAATTACACAGTTTATCTCGTTTCTGAGCTCATTGAGGCGAAGGCAAAGCGACCTTCTCCAGAAAAGGAAGTTCTTAGAGAAAGAAACATTGAGTGGCATGAAAATTGAAAATGATGAGCCTCCGCCAAAATTGGAATCAAGCAAATTTCTTGACTTGAGTTTAAGAGCTGATGAAGGCAAAGTAGGGAACCAAATACAATCTTAACTTCTCCTTCAAAGGGTGATTTGTTCATAGCCTTCAATGCAGCTGACCATGCAGAGAGTGTTGCTTTACCACTTCCTGCAGAAGGGTCGACCGACTCTTCCATTATTGGGATTTTTCTAATTGACGGTGGGTCTGTGGTAAGCACAAGGTGGGATTATTGGCTTACGAAATGAAGTCCCTCAGGTCAGTTGCACTCTTTTTGAAGCCAGAAGCACGTAGCGGAAGTGGACTCACTTGCCTCTGGTTAATAAATTTGTTTTTCCTCTGATCACCGTGGAAGTTTGTTTGATCCTCTATTTGTAGATTATTTTGCTACAAGTGTTATTCTATAGATTACTCAAATATAATGCAGTTATCTTCGAGAAAACCAATATTTGTTTACAAATGGTTTATGCTGGAATTTCCTTATTCTACAAACTCTTTTTTTTTCCCAACTTACCTTTTTTTAAATTTTTTTTTTTTTTCAAATTTTTAAGACGTATGTACTAAATATGGATAAAGTAAGTCTCTCAAAGTACCCAGCATATGATATCACAATACTCGATAATTTTATATTCAAGAAAGGTACTTATAACAAAAGGCAAATATGATGTACAATTCAAAAAAAAAAAACAAATATGATGTACGAATATCAGTATATAAGCTCATGAATAAGATGAGAAACAGCATTCAATCTGAATCAATTAGCACCCTTTTTTCATTGCCAAAAAAAAAAAATAATAAATAACATAACAAAATCTTGGTGAGCAGTAATTAGTTACAAGGACAAATAAAGTAACCACACTAACATTTTATATTTCTACAGAGACATATTAATATATTATTATGATTATTATTACTGAAACATGATATATATATTGCTGAGGCTGAGGCTGTTTTGTCCAAGAAATTGTTGACTGTTGAGGCAGCTGGTTGAGGCTGAATTGAAGGACTCCATCATCAGTCATCACATAAGGACGTCCAACATGTGGTGGTTGAGGAGGCTGCTCTTCTTGATCATACCGTTGTTTCTGGAACTGGGTTCGCGAAATTCTCTCGTCCAAGCTCCGAAGTTGGGCGTTCAAGTAGTCCGACAAACCCATCAAAGAATTATTGGACAAACTGTCGAGTCCGTCATACCAAACTGGAAGGAATGAAAATCCCATAATATCATTATTCTTATTATTACCGACATTGTCGTCGTCCAAGAAGTGATTGTCGACTTGTTCTTGGAGTTTCTTCCTCTTTCTCTCCAACATGTCAGAGAGATTGAGTTTCTCTCTCTTTCTCTTTCTTTTGTTAGTATGATGATGATGATGATGATGATGAGGAGATGGTGGTGGTGTTGATGATGATGGGCCTCCTCCTTCTTCTTCTTCTACTTCTTGTTCTAGGGAAGACTAGTATTTGCGGATAACTGAGTGGGCCTTAATTTGCTGGGTCCTCTGGCCACACATCAACGCAAAACTCCGAGTTGCAGCGGGTAACAAGCTCTCCGGCTTTCTTTTTCAGAGTCGCTTTCCTTCCCTCATAAACTTTTCTTGATTTTTCCATCATCGTCACCGTCATCATCGTTATTTCACAACGGACAGTTTTGCAATATTCCGTCCGTAAGTAACTTTGAAAGCAAGCAAGCAAGCAAACAAACAAACAAACAAGGGTATATAATATTATATAGAGTATATATAGTAACGGTCTAATGGATTGGATTGGAGGGTTTTTGCTTTTTTTTTTTTTAAATGTATATTGAGGGTTTTTGCTTTAAAGAAAAAGTTCTGTGTTCTCGAGGGTTTTTATTAATGCTTGTTCTTCTGTCTAATAGAGGCGGCCAGGCGGGTCTAAAGCCTCCAGGACCAAAAGCCCGATTCAGTCACATGTTTTTTTAGTCGGCGTACCTTTCCTTTTCTAAAGTTTATATAATCGGTCAATTTTATATTATTATTATTATTATTATTTACTTTCTATTTGTAGTTCTTTAGAATGGAAAAGAATTTCCAAAAAATTAAAACAAAATTTTAATATTTAAAATAATGCAGGCAATCCAAACACGGGTGAACTAAAAAAAATACTTAGAAGTTAGTTTGATTGTTATCTAATTTAAATCCTGAAATTTGGATTCTTCAAAATAATATCTGAGATAAAAAATTTCTGAAAATTAAAATCTTGGACTGACCGTTTGACCAATTTTAGTAACAAAAAAAATAATAATATCATCCGTTAATACTAGATTAGACCTTTTTATTCTCTTTAATTTTGAGGATATTATTATTTTTTACTAGTTAAAGTTATTAAAAAAATCAACTCAGGATATTAATTTTCATCAATTCTTAGTTTGTAGAGTCCAAATTATATTAATATTCATCAATTCTTAGTTTGTAGAGTCCAAATGTCAGAGTTTAAATTACAGAACAGTTAAATCTCAGAATATTATTTTACGGTTTACCCTCCAAACATTTATTCCAATTTTTAAATACCAATTTTTGTGACAATTGTCACTACTCATTTCATAAATTTTATTAATTTATTTTTCATAGGCAAAATATTCAAATTGAACAGTGACGACTTATATGTTGAGATCCCTTAGATTATTTTAATCATCAGACATCAAGTTATCAATGACATAAATGACAATCTAATGTAAGAACGCACACAACATAATAAATAGACCATTTCTTATCACAATTTTTGTCCATAGATACAAGTTTTTATTATTAAGCTAAAAAATTAAAAGACCACGTAACGTTCAAGTTTAGTTTATCCATCATTTTCCAAACAAAAACTGATCTTCACTTAATGAACCAAATTATATCATCATAATTCCTCCCATTCTCCATGTGACAAAAAAAAAAATTCCGGTTATTTTGATCAAGCATTGTGTCGTCAAATTTTAGCGAGTTTAACTGAATCGAATGACAACCTAATATAAGAGTGCACATTATTGTATAACATAATAAATGGACCATTTCTGATCACAACAATTTTATGGCTTGTCTATAAAATATTATGGCTCTGCCACCGGTGCAGAACACCACTATGAAATTTTTTCTTACTACAACTGCCTCTGCTCTCACCCACTTCTTTCTCTTACTTAACACACACACATACACAAAATTCCAAAACATTCCTACCAATTCAAATTAACAGCCAGGTCTAGTATAGCCTGTACTTGGCGTATGACTCGCTGCTTCTCTTGTTGCTTTAGCTTACTGGCCACGGATTCAGGATCGAGTCCTTCTGCAGTTTGGGCTTCACTTTGTTCAGCCTTCACCTCTTGTAGCAATGCATCAACCTCTCTCACGAAGTCTACTCTCAACAGAGCATCATCAACTTCTTCGAGTGATGGTCGTAGCGGCCCTTGATGCTAATGGAGGTGGGCAGGGAAGGGGGAGAAAAAATGAAAGGAAAAAAGAAAGAAGAGTTAGCATGCATACAATGTGTCTAAAGATATGATTTGACTCCAAAAGTGAGCTTTGTTTTTCCACTCCCCCTAACAGAATTATAATAACAAGTGAACGACTACCCTGTTCAGAGAGACTGAAAAATAATCTTTTGTCCACGGAGAGTTTATTGTATTCAAAAAGGTAAGATACAAGAAAACTGAAACCTAATATCCAGGCTTTTAGAACATGGTGCAAAAGGGGAAATGAGTACAGCATCAGCAGACGTGTAATTTGCAGATTTACATCATACCTTATCAATGTCAAATCCTGCAGGAACAAAAATGCTAAATGGATCCTCTCGCGGAAAAGTATCAACCATGCGTTTTTTGCATTTCTTCAGCCAGACTTCATCATCAAACCCATCATGAATATTCAAAAGATCGTTGAGCAATCTCATGGCAGGGGTAGCCTCCCTTTTCAAAATTTCAGTCTAACATATCAAGTGAAACTCAAAACTTGTCTATCAGATGGTAAATATAGAGAAAAGAACTTGTAAAGGCTGATCAACAAGACAACACTCAAGGCTGTCCAGGAATTTTTCTTTTTTTTTAAAAAAAAAAAAAAAAAAAAAGGCTCAAAGCCTGCTCTTAACCATGAAGAGAGCAGTTCACACCTCAACCCTTCTGTACAGCAAATCCAGACTTCTAATAGCATCCTTTTCATCCTGCAAAGAAATGTGACAAATATGAGATAATAAGCCACACACACAAAAGGGTCGTGCACTTCTTCATGACGCTTTATCTGTTTCCAGCCTTCCATTAAAATATTGAAACTTCCCAATTTTGAATTATAAAGTAAAAACTTATCAAGTTTAGGTGAAAACAATTAACTTTGACCGAAAAAAAAAAAGACCCCTACTTTAATATCGTGTTAGGAAGCTTTCAGACATCCATATTACACAACTGAAAAAGGTTAAACTATATTATTGACAAGCAGTACTTTTTCACGTGTAAAGTATTATACACTTAAACACCAACTTACATCACGTCGAGCAAGATCAAGGCGATTCCATATGACCATAAGAACAAGTTCAGTAAGTTCTCCCTTTTCGGCAGCCTCTTCAATTTTCTGCATCAATTGAACAACCATGAACCGGCATAAATAGTCAGAACAAATTAATGTGTACAAAGATTGTCAATAAGAATATATCACATAAGGCGAATTGTGGATGTTTGCAATTGAAGTGACACGCCTTCAAAAGGAAGACGATAATTGTTCTCAGAATCAAAGCAGAGACGCATAGGCCACTAACCAATGAAAAGCTATTCCTATACGGAATATTTTCTAATTTATTTTATTTTGGGTTGCTAGAATCATAATTAGAGGGACTGCCATTTATTTTTCGGCGGGGTTGGGGGGGGGAGAAGAGTTACCAACAACTTATGTCAGCGCATGAAAACCCACTTCAGAGATGTGTTTCTGCAGGACACTATAGAAAATCACATTGGCAAATCGCCAATCACGTATTACTGTTAATTGTTAGCAACTTGTTAAAGGACCGCCGAGAACCAAGCTTCATACCATATGTTTGGGAGAGGTTAACAGAAATTTCCTGATTTACCATACTAAATTTTATTCTGTCCTACTCCTACTGACTAGTAATGACAAAGATTTCTATCGTACTTTCGTAACAATTGCGACCATTTATTCAAGGAACTTTGCTGAAATCATCCATCATCCTAAAGGTAAGAAGACAGTGAGGGACTCAACAAGACATCATCCTAAAATTAAGGCTTGCTCTATTGTAATACTAAAGAAACTCTAGTGCAATTTTCTCCATCAGATTATTTGTAATCGATTTTTACCTCTTCCACTTCTTCGGCAGATCGAATAAGGCTCGAAACCAATTGGCGCGCCTTTAGTACATCTTCTTCTGGATAACCCTTCAACCGCGTGCCGATTTCACGATACTCTTCAATTTTTCTTTCCTCTTCTTCCTGTTCCTCTTGACGTCTTCTGTGCAATTCCTTTGTCTTCTTCCTCTGTCGGGCTTGCCATTCCTAATCCAGACAAGGTCAACTCTACTAACCCTCTTGCAAATAGGATAATAATAATAACAACAAATCATATATATATATATACTGACTAATGTACATAAAACAGGAACAGCATAGCTCTTCTACTACCCTTTTTTGCAAATAGAAAATCCACCATTTTTCTTTTCTTCTTGCAACAAAAAAAAAAAAATCAAATCACCATAAACAAATTAATCAATGCTATTTAATTTTGGTGATAAGAATTATAAGCAGTAGACCTTTGATTTCATTAAGGGAAAAAAAAAAAACCACAAATTATATCTTTCATTTTTCAAGGTCGAGTAATAGTTTCAAAGAGAACCACTTACATCATCGTAGTACTCCTTGGGAAGCCCCTCTAGGAGTGGTTCGTCCTTGCTCACACAACTCCGTAAAACTGGCCATTAAAAACCATAAAGCAACTGATATATATATATATATATAGAGAGAGAGAGAGAGAGTAGGCAAATACAGAGTCATTAGCACCAGCGGGAATAACCTGCGCGGGATTGAGGGTTGAGTTTGAGAGGAGAGGTGCAAAGCGATAAAGGAAGCCTTGCGATGGTTGACGGCGCCGGAGTGTGTGACCGTATAGGCGGTGCACACGTTAGCCGGAGCACCTCGCACTCCATTTTAAAAAATAAAAATAAAAAAATTATCGGGGTCAGATGGAGGAGAGGGGAGGATTAGG
>JXTC01000452.1:99570-114065 GCA_002914845.1 Trema orientale
AAACATTCATTATAATGGACAGGAACAGAATCAGAATTGGTTTTTAGTAGAAGCATAACTTAATTAAGAAAAGAAATTCTAAAACAAGATAATAGCATAAAAATATTTAAAATATCACAATTTAGATACATTATAATTGTTCCTTATGAGTTTTTATCGTTTGGAAATATTACATGATGACCTTATTATTAATATTATCAAATACATCTTTCTCAATATAAACGACCAAATCATAATTCATTTATTGAACTCAAGTTCAATTGTGCAATCAATTTTGATAATATTCATAACAGAAAGTACTCTTTCTATAATAGCAATAGCAACGGAAAGAAATAATACTAAAATCATAACCAGGTAAACCAGTAAGTATACCTTATTTTTTATTATTTCACATAGAATTCAACGACGAAAAATTTAAGAAAACATTCAAATAAAGAATTTTATATTACGTAAGAAGAAATTAATAACTTAACTACTATTTATAACTAATAGAAATTTAAAAAGACACAAATAAAAATATGAACCAGGTGATAATCTACCAACAACAAAAATTAGTCTTGAAAAGAAATGGGCTTGGCTTGGCAAGACCAAGACTTAAGTAATTAGAAACTTAGAAGGATAAATTATAAGATAACTCAATATATTGCATACAAAATTTATACATAATGAGTTATTATCTATATATTATAACTTATATAATGCAAGTACATATTAATATATATATATATATATATAATTTTTTTTTTCAATAGTCTAGTGGGAGCAGTTGCCCCCACTGGCCCCTTAAGGGCGTCGTCCCTGACAATAGATATACTATTTGAATGGCATAAAAGTGATGAACCAAACAAGGGATATATATATATATATATAATTTTTTTTTTCAATAGTCTAGTGGGAGCAGTTGCCCCCACTGGCCCCTTAAGGGCGTCGTCCCTGACAATAGATATACTATTTGAATGGCATAAAAGTGATGAACCAAACAAGGGTATAATTTTTTAAAATAATGCTATGGGGCACATATGATATGTTAATCTGTTACTAACTAATTATGGTTATACTTCAGGTAGAAACTATGTGGGATTTAATTTATTAATTAGAACCCTAATAACATACGTCATTATGGTGTCGAACATTGCCCCTGAGTATTGCTCAATTTTTCGAGATAAGGAAAAAATGGTTGTAAAGAAACTTATAATGGACAAAATTTTGAAAAGCAATTTTCACCCACTTTTTATTGTGTTTTCTTTCCATATTTTGTTTGTGTTTTGTGAATTGTTTGTTTGTGCAAAATTATCCTAACCCAAAATACCAGCTGCTTAGGTGATGCAATAAAAAATTGAAACGTGTATCACATGCCACATCACCTCTCATTAATCACTATCTCTGGGCTCTTCCCTAACCTAACAAATGTAATTTTTTTTTAAATAAAAAAAAGTAAGAAATGTTAAGTAACAGTTGTGTAATAAATACTTAAATACGGATGATAATTATAGCTCGTTAATGTCATGACTCATCTTTTGAAAGAGAGAGAAGTGACGGTCAGCCGCTCATAGCCATTTACTGGAATGGCATAGGCCTCAGACCATCTAAATAGACACTTTAAATCAGCCCCCAAGGAAACTTTTAATTGATCAAAATCCATGCATTGCTGGCCAAGACCAAGATAGTCGTCTTTTGCACGAAAAAGGTTTCAACTTTCAAGAACATTTATATGGAACTACACTAGAACCTCCCCAAGAAACATATATAACCCTGATTGAAATTTACATGAGCTAAATTTTCCACCCATACGGGTGACAAAAGGAAATGAGGATAAATTCTGAGCCTATGGATAAAACAAACTACACATACGTGTTAACGAAATCAGGATTTCATGCAAGCATAGCCTACGTCCAAGCTCAAAAGTCGCTCTCAATCACTAGTTCTGCTGCAGCTCCCATTGCCCCAACACCACCGAGTCCCAGCACAGCCAGAGCCAATTCTTCCTCGTCCCACTGTCTCAACCCCTTGCTTAGCCTCTTCAGTATATCCACGTCAATTTCCATCATCCAATTCTGTGTGCAGCCCACCAATAAGCTCACCAACCCTGACACATATGCACGCCAAGTAGCCGAATCGCAGCCCAGTGAGATTTTCCCATCTAGTGCACTTGCAAGAAAATCTAAGTGGGCTCCAAGAATCTTCGATCGTCGGTTTGATGTGGGTGTTTCTGGATCAACTCCCCAAGCAAATGTCCCAGAAAGCACTGCAAAGTATGCAAGTGCATAGCCCCCAAGAACAGATACCGTGACTCCGGATTCTTGGCCTTCCTGCTCCGATCCATGTGCCGATATAAACCACGATGGTAGCGTTTCTTTGATCAAACATTGAACTAGGCTTGATCTGCCAGTTAGCCAAACTAGCGAAGCACCAAGAGACGCCGCAAGCTTGATGCGTGCCATAGCTGTGGCCATAGAAACATGCCCGTATCTCAACCCGTATTTGGTCCTTTTCAATTTCTCCACTTTTTCTTTTGGAAGCCCACAACTTGCAATCTCTTTAACAGAGAGCATGAGAAGGGATAAAATCTCTTCTGTCAAGAAGACAACGTCTCTAACAGAGCGATGCACACGCAAGTAGAGAAACCCTGGGGCAACTGGAGAAATCCCAGCAGAGAAAGAACCAAAACCATGGCCAAGGAGGGAACCCACGCCGCCATTGCTGTGAATGTGAGAGGAACTGAGGCCAAGTGTGGACGTAAAGCAGCTCTTGAGAAGCTGAACTACAGCATCACTGTTGTGGTGGAAGACTGCTTGGGAAGCAGAGAACACTAGGAAGTCGCCCCAGCGCTTTACCTTCTGGGCCCATAATGAGGCAATAATGGGCATGCATGGCCAAGGGCAACCAGTAGCTAGGGAATTCAAGGCTGGTCCAATTAGCTGGAGGGCCCGTTCAGAGGCTTTATCAAGTTTAAAAGTTATTGTGAGGCTAATCAAGGCAGCTAAGGGTAAAGGAATTGTAGCTGGAGAGCTCCCTCCTGTAAGTAATGATTTAGAAGCTTCGTGTTAGCAGGTTAATCATCAGAAATTTTCAGCACTGATAAGAGTCCAACTGACATAACTTTGCTCAAGAAGGTTGGAACCTGTCCCGAGTCAGTGTAGATGGGTTTCCCATTACATAACAGGCATCTGTGAAAATATAAAATAATATGCAAAGTTATATGAAAAAGGGGAAATACCAACTGAAAGGCTTGGAACATCAACACCGGTGGCAGCAAGGATTTTTTTAATCTGCTGCTCAACAATGGACAAGTTTGCAGCAGGGCTTGGCCAATCAGTTCCATTCATATGAGCTGGCTTCCATATTCCCCTTGTTACTTCAGCTGAAAAATAGCTTACTATAGTCGCCAAAGTTGCAGGAAGATAATCAGCAAGATCTTTCAGTCCTGACAGCAAATAAAAACAAATCAATCTCATTCATTTTCAAAAGACACAGAGGGCGCTCAACAAAGCCAATCCTTAAAATCACGGCAACAGGGTACGTAAAAAATTTTGGGAAGTCCTCTAACAAATTTTTTATCCTTTTTTTTTGACAGACCTGTAGCCAGTTCACGGGGAAAGAGTCTTCCATGGGCACAAGCTGTAAGAGCAGCATCGAGCACAAATGGAGTTGCTTCCAGGATGTTCCATGCAGGCACTTTGAGTCTAATTGAGGACTCGTCAGTCCCTGACACTGATGAAGTACTGCTTCCTGAAGTTGTTGGAGTCAAAGGTTGATTGCCTCTACCTATTTTTCTGAACATCATGTTTAGGAGTGCATCAACGATTTGATGAACAGGGGTCCCAGGTACAAGTCCAGAGAGTGTGGAACAAATACATTTTTGATGCTGCTGGTACCAGAGTTTTAGTTTTGGAAAAGAATCCATTAATATAGGTTCAGTAGAAAAGGTGATAAATTTTGAAACTCTCCTACTTTTAATTCGATCTTTGGCTGAAGTTCCAACAGAAGCTAATCGAGAGTTTCGAACCACTAAGAGGTATTCAGGACTCAGTTCGGATCCCACTGTTGGCCGCACATCTCCCATCATATGTTCAAGAGGTGGATGATCAAATCGCCATGACCTCAGTAGAAGTGTAAATGCATTTGAGAAAATTGCGTGACAAGAGAGTTCTTCCCCTGTTGGAAGAGTCCATGAGTTGGGCACACTTGACCCAAAAACCTCACAGATTGGCATCAATGCTCCTGCAAGTAGTGGAACCTGGCGATAAATAACAAATGAGTAAGATATGAAGGCCTTAGAAATTTCATTCTCAGGTACGTTTCATTAGTTCGTTTGGTAGAAAGGTCTCATTAAGAGCACAAATACGAGTCAAAGGACTCAGATGATAATTACCAATAACTTAAAGAAAACAAGGAGAAGGAATTTTCCTCTTTCATACTTGCAGAAGTCTGAAATAAGATTAGCAAATTTACTACCCCCTAATGCCAAGCAAAAGACCGGAAGCAATTTCTAGCCTCAGAACTGGGAGCAAATTCTTGGCACCCATGAAGACACTAACTAATTGATATTTTTCCTTATACGGAGGATAGTGTTTTTTCAAAAATTGCCTCCTCAAAACTCTATAAATTATTACAACATTCAAGTACAGAAATCAGTAAGTAGATAGCTTTTTAAATAAAACCTACCAATCCATGCAAGGAGAAGATCTGAACACAATCTATAGATGATATCCCGACCAGAAGAACATTGAAGAGTGGGGCATAGCGGATCAAATGGCTCTCACTTCCCGAGTAATCCACAGGAACTGGTGGTGACAATAATCCTATGATAAAAAGACAGGCATTCTCCTGCGAAAAGCGGAAAAATTAATAATCTTAGCACAAATACCCAATAGGTACAGGCAAGACAAACAGAGATATTTAGTAGTCTGCCTTCTGCATGAAGTTAACTGAAGAAGAGATAATGGCTTCCCTCAAATTACCTGGATACTCCAACCACGAACAAGAGACGCCCCACAAAGAATGTTAGCAGCAGATATCTTCTCATCATCTGAACCATTTATTGCAATCTCATATATTTTCTCGATCTCTGCTAAGCTTCCATCAAATCCATGAGCTTAAATTCAGTTGCCATACCACTGGGTAAATTTATAAAAAAGACCATCTGAAATACCTGGCTTCAGGAAAAAGAAGGGTGTAACTGAAGACCAGGTCATCATGGTCAAGAAATATTGCGGGATTTTATAGTTTGTCAGATTATTTATTTATTTTTTTTAATTTAGTCATATATGTATACTGACATAGTCACTCTATTATAACTTATTTTATAATTCTACGAACATCATATAAACTAAGCAAAGTCCCACTTTCAAAAGCAAAGTCCCACTTTCAACTAAATGGAGTTAGCTTAAGACTCATCTTTACAAAGTGTCAACATAAGTTCTACATGAACTATAACCCTACTACAATGTCTAGGGACTTAAAATATAAGACAGTATAGATAGTTATACGAAAGAATAACACAAAGGAAGGAATAAAAATAAAAATAAGTAAAAGAATTGTCTCCCTTATGAAGGGGAAAAAAATTATAACAGTATAAGGAGCACGATTGGAACTAACGCTCTGAGTCATTTATCATTCTAGTGAGTAGTGATACAAATTTTCATTTAACCTTCTAGCTGATTCGAAGAAGACTTGTTTACAAAATCAACCATGTCAAACAATGATGGTACAACACATGGTATCAGCAAAAAAATATATATATATAATAATAATAATAACTCCACCAGCACACCATTTTCTTCCTGCACCCACCAACCTTTCCGTAGAGGGAACAATGAATATCTAAAATATGGTACTAACTTATACAAAAGGAGCATACCTAGAAGCCGGAGTTGCAATCAGAGCATTGACCAGTGCTGGAGTTAGAGGGGACCCCTTCATCAAAGATGACCAACCAGTCACTTGGCTGGGTATATTTCGAGACAATTGATTGCTGCATGCATGCACATAACCTGGCCAGAAGTATGCTGTTGTGTCTAGTAGATTCCTAGCAATACAAGCCTCAACAATTAGATGTCGCATGTTTCCAACTGCAAGAAAGAAAATATATCAGGATAAGGATAAATAATAAACAAATTTCCAACTACAGGAATTTACAATATATTACGATAACTCATAAATAATCAACAAAAAAAGCACCACCGACAAATGTCAAAGAACCGAGCTTTGCTGCTATATAACCACACGGAAGGAAAGATAAAAAGGGAGTTGTACGGATTATAGCGATTAAAACAAATAATAAGACCAAATAAAGTAGAGAAATTATCAAAAATCTACGATGACACCTACAACAGAAATGAAAGAATAGCTAATAGCGTGATAGTCAAAACCAAATCAGTAAAACCACTGGACAAGTTAACTTGTTCTTTTTTCTTTTCTTCTTTTTTTTTTTCCTTTTTTTTTGGATAAGAAACGAAAGAAGTATTATTACTGATAAAACACCAACTTGTTTTGGAAAAGAAGAAGAAGAAGAAGTTATAATTCTGAAATGCACAGTATACAATTTATACATAAAACATAGTTGAGGAGGAAAAAAGAAAGAACAGTAAACCAGATGCCAAGGTCAGACATCCACAAATATGAATAGAAGCCAAGATATCGGTGTTGTACTTTACCAAAATCTATGTATATATATATATATATTGTATATCAAAACTAAGATTCTAAAAGGAAATTACTTACTACAATTTATAGGCACGTCATTCACAGTACTGCTTTCATAATAACCATTGCTAACAGTAAGCCCTGAGATGAACATCATTGCTTTGGCTGCAGCCTGATTGGCTGCTGAACTAACACATTGAGGTGGAGTCAACAAGCCCTCATAATCACCTAGCAACTGTAAGCTAATAACTAAATCTTTGCGACGCTGTCCCAAAGCCTGTTTGTCTATCCTTTGGTTAGTAGAGCTTTGTTCAGTTTCCTCCATCAGTTCACTTTCCTCTTCCTCAATAATATTAGTAATCGCTAGTGTCGAAATAGACAACAACATGCACAAGCAGGTATCAAGGCGAGGCACAGGACCTTCCCTAGGATCCCTTTCCTAAACTTTCAAAAGGAGATAAAAGCAAAGTAGATCAATGTGGTTATCTTCAAACCAAACACATAAAGCACCAATGCAAAACCCAGAGAATAAAACTATTAGAATTCAGTGCTCCCATTAAACTGGATGTTTAATCAAAATCACTTTAACAGCCTAAACACTAGAAAAAGGCATTATCTTGGAAAACACTGCACAAGCCTCGATTGGAAATTGCTGAAGTTTACCGTTATCTACACTTTAAGGCGTATTTTAAAGAGCACACATTCAGATGTCCCCTTCTAATTTATTCCCTAAGCAAAGGACTTTAACTTTGGCACAAAACAGAACCACAGTAATAATAGTATTTTATAAAGGAAAGAACCAGCAAGCTACATGGGTTCTTGCACATGAGCAAGCCTAATATGCCTTCGCTTGGCCTGTTCAAATAAAAAAGAGAATCGAGCGCTGATTTAGCTGAAACTGACTTTATCTGACAAGTTTGATAGGTACGGCTAATCTAAAATAGTAAAATTGCAGTCTTTGCCAATTAAAACTATTTTTGTGTCCCCATTTACTAGTTCATGAGCCAAGAGTTCAACCAGGCTATTCAATTACAGCCAACACATCAAAATACGCATGAACACACAGATACACTGAATTGTCTCTTCTAAAGAAAACAATCCAGCAAGCACAAAAGAAGATTTGAACTTCATGACAAAATTCACGTTAAAGACAAGTTGCCATCAACTCCTACCCTTTGAATTAGGCGAAGGGCTGAAATCCATAAACCCAAGAATGTATTATGCCATGCAGCGCTGTTAACTGCCTGCAAAGCCTTTACCAAACCTACAAGAAAAGCAGTGTTTCAATAATGCTACTTCGTAGAATCTAAGCTTATCCAGTCCACATATTACAATAGGGAAAGCATAAATTGGCTCATACCAATAAGAGTGTCAACGGCACTAGTAGCTGCCACTTGTGACCCATCCATAGCATCTTCAAGAAATAGATCAAAGGGAAGCCAAATGGAAGAAGAACTAGCTCCATGAGATTGACGAGCAGGAGACAAAGTATTTCCAGAGGCCAAGACAGCATGAAAATCATGCTGCGATATCGTTTTGCATTCCCTTGTTAGTAACCTACGAGTATCAGATGTCAACTGCATAAAGACCTCTGGAGTAATGTGTTTTAAACTCCTCAAAACTGATGAATTTGCTGCAAGTAACTGCAGTTGCTGAATCAAACATCCCCAGTGTGATGGCCTAAACAGAAAGTTCATGTGTAAGATGAATATGTCAAGATACTCAATAAAACATTTTTTTTCTACATCTCCCTTACAAATATGTAGTAGAATTAGTTCCAAAATGCATAGAGAGTGAGAAGAAAACCAGTAGCCAATATCTAGGGTCCTCACATGTTTCTACGTGCTAAGTAAAGAAGCCTTGAGGTGACTTTGTTTTTCAGAAACTCTACAATGATCTCAATAGCCATTGCAGTATTTGCTTTATGCAGGACTTCATTGTCACTTCTTTTCTCGCTAAAGCAATCTTGACCATCTATTTCCATATCTTGTGGCCTGGTTGGCCATCTAGATTTCTTTTCGGGGGTGAGTTCCAGCAACCCTTC
Organism: Trema orientale; assembly: GCA_002914845.1. Lineage (NCBI taxonomy): Eukaryota > Viridiplantae > Streptophyta > Magnoliopsida > Rosales > Cannabaceae > Trema > Trema orientale. The sequence continues at coordinate 108,260 of JXTC01000452.1, forward strand.
ATCATCTAATGATGCATCAAGTAACTGCCAAACAATTGAAAAGACGAATTCAACAAGAAGAAGTCCAGGTTCAGACACGTCAAGGCCAAATAACTCGGAAAGATGAAGAACTTCGTCAATGGATTTCATGATCCTGTAAATGCACCCAAAAAAAAAAAAAAATTAAAACACAACAACAACAACATAATAAAAGTCAGTGGTTTTTCTTAAATAAGAAAGAGACGCTTTAAGTTTAAGGTCAATAATAAAGAGAATTCTTATATTAAACCTTACTTTTGATTAAGTACATTTGTCTGAGAAGTGAATGAAAATGAATGTCTCTTAAGGAGCTCCATGTAAAGCCTGTAAGCCGTGGGGTGTAGCTGTCGATTTGGTATGACCCTTTAGAAAACAAACAAAGCTCTAGATATCAATATTAACCAGTCAAATTAAAGCAAAAAATCTAGTATTAGAAAAAGATGAGGCAACCCGTTTAAAGATTTTCACAAACTATGCCCCAGATAACAAACAAAGCACTATACATCAATATTAACCAGCCAAATTAAGCAAACAATCTACTACCAAAAAAACAAAAAAAAAAAAAAAAAAAGCAACCACTTTAAAGAAGTTTGACAAACTATGCCACTAAATATTCAAATCTCAATAATAATTAACATTGATAAACTCCATTACAATTCAGCGCATAACCAAATTTGCTTAATACTAACTAGTTCAAAACAAAAAGCTTCATACCCATTGACCAGTTGTCCCTAAAAATGGTGAAAAGGAGGGTATTTGGTTACCTAGTAGAGAGAAGAGCAAGGACGAGCATGGGAGGTGCGATCTTGACAGTCAAGGCTTTCTCGAGGAACTTCCACGTGATGGGCACGTGATTGGCCCAGCAGATGTGGGAAACGAGGAGGTGGGCGAGGTCGACCGAGGGCAAAGAAACCCCGGCCGAGTTGAGGTTCGAACTCAGCTGAATCGCCCAGAGAAGAGGATCGCTGTTCCTGTCCTGAGCTGACTTGGTGATTTCGAGCACGGTGTCCCACAGATGACTCGTCGCCGGTTTCTGTACGGACACCGCCATGACCGGGCCTCTGCTCTCTCACAGCTCCGAAGCTTCTGGTTCTTCTTCTTCTTCTTGTTCTCCTTCTGGTTCAGAGTAGAGAAGAATCTGAAAAAAACAAAATGGCCAAGAAAAGTGAAAGAGGGAAATAACCAATCGAAAATAAGACTTTCTTTTTTCTTCTTTGCATACTTACTTTTATTTATTTATTTTTGCAAAATTATAAAATCTGGTTGAAATATTTTTTCTTTTTCTTTTTCTTTTTCTTTTTTTTTTTGGGAGTGGTAGTGGGGAAGGGTTTACTTTACGTCTTTACGACACGGAAGTGTTACTGTTTGAGTTTTTGTCTTTGAGAGAAGAAAAAATAAATGAAAAAAAAAAAAAAAGTCAGCTTAGACGGCTCAATGTATGCAATGCGTCTTTATGATTTGTTGACTTGGAAAAACATGTGTCGTTTTCCTTTCACCCATTTGCCCTTTTTTTTTTTTCTTCCTTACGGAAAAAGAAATGAAATTACGGTGGTCTTTTTTTTTTTGGGGGATGTGAACATAATATGGTAGAGTTTGGTTGGTGTAATTAGAACCCATATTACATACATGGACTTAGGTATACTTTTTTCCCAACCATTAATTAAGAATCAAGGAATCAAAGCAAAGGTTAATTATTTTGTTCTTTATAACTGTTTTAGTTGAGGATGCGTCGAATATAATTGAATAGTCAAAGAAAATAAAATATTAAATAGACTAAAGGCATGTTTGGAACCCAGATTCTAGGGGGGGAAATAAATTTTTTGGAGGGATAGTGTACTTTTTTGTGCTTGGAACTAAGAAAGAGAGAGGGAAAATTAAGAAGAAAAAATTGAGGGGAAAATTTATAAAAGAACTGAGGATTTTAATTTGAAAAAAAAAAAAAACGAAAAATCAAGGATTCTATTTCTTCGTCTTCAACTCGCTTCGACTTCTCCTTTCTTCACCTCCAATTCCTCCGGTTATGGCGACCAAAGCTGCCATTGACGTTTAGTTTTTTCTTCTCTTCGTCTCTTCTCCGCAGCCGAGTAGCCTCGCTAGCCATAAGCGTCGATCAGCCATCGAGCTCGATTTTCAGTAATCGTCAAGCTCACATTTATGGCCATCCTACAATCCACTAGGAACGGCCGTTGGCATCCTTTTTTGTCACCAAATCTCGACGAAGGGTCATCGGTACCTCCATTGAGGAAAGAAGCTTCTATTTGAAGAAAATCATGTAATTTCGTCTCCTATTGAAGAATTAATTTGGATTTTTGTGAGTTTTCTAGACAAAACTCTTGATTTTATTAGTAAAGAATATAAACAACAAAGGAGCAACGTTTTAGGTATTTTTTTATTCACAAATACATGTGTTGATTTCACCATGGCTGACTTGATAATAAGTTGGAATTTCTCAATTAAGTTCTGGTTGATGAGTTTGAGTCGAGCTTATAGATCCTATTGAGGTACTTCTTTCAAAATGCATCATTGTTATTAAGATTTCGGGTTCCAGTGAACTTATCAGTGTAAGTTTATGAACTTAAAAATGTCACCTATTATTGGATGCCTTTAATCAGATGGTTTATTTACAATAATGAAGTATAAACCTGAATTTAGTCAAGTAAATATTACTTAACTCTACTCATGTTAGCCTTAAGTTGACAATAATTAGTGATTACATATAAGAGTGCTCTTTTCTCATCCACTCAGTCTTATGAACTGGATTCCTTTTATACATGTATGTAACATTTAATTTCCTTCGTGTTGTTCCAAAGGAACCGTTCTAGTTATTTCAACCGTGAAATAAAAAATAAGAGAAAGTGAAAAAGCAGGACCAGTATTATTGTGAAACTAGCAGTACTTTATTATGGTCTTGTGTGATTTGAAGAGTGCAAATCTTACATTAGTAAAAACTATCTATTTTGCTTTTCAAAAGTTGAGGATACAAAGAATCAACCTATGTAATCTATGACACTTATATTGAACTTGCTCTCTCTCTCTTGTTTACATTTTGATCATGTTACCAGCCATAGTAGGTTTGATTTCCGGCAGGGACAGTGAGCATAAGAATTATTTGTTAAGTGTTGTGATTTAGTATTGGACTTATTACATGTAGACTTTGAATTGAGTACAGTGAGCAGCAATTGTAGTTTCCTAGGCAGTATATTACTGGTATTCATTGGAATAAAATTCTGGAAAATATTTTCGTAAAATCATTTTCAAGAATACCATAATTTTGTAAAATCTAGAAACGAAGCTGAATTGATCGTTTAAATTTTTTCTATTTACAAAACTTTTCTGATCGTGATCTAACATAAATTAACTCTTGATCTAGACAAGAGCAATACTCAGATTCGCTCCACAATCTTCTTGTCTTTCTGTCTATTCTCGAAAGCCGTTTGATTGATCCGGTGGGTGGTCACCTTCTTGATTCCCAACAAAGAGATCCGTAGACGAACAAGAAGACAATCTTCTCAAACTGATTTCTCTGGGATGGCCGAAACACCAAGGACAGTAAATCACTAGTGGTGGCCGATTTTTCTCTGCTCTCTCTCTCTCTCTGTTTTTCGTGTGACACTCTCTTCTCAAGAGGTTTTTCATGTATAGTTGATGTAACTGGCAGCTAGAGGACTTTTCTCTTAATTATAAAGATTAGTATATCCTAATGGACTTGTTGGGCTCAACTGATCATCAAATAACTATTGGGCTTTAATTTGAGCTTAACAGGGGACCAGGTGGATCTATAAATCCCAAGCTCCAATAGACCATATGCTCACAAGCAAAATTAACTCATAATTATGGTTGGGTCTTATCCATTAATATTGGGACACACCACTATAGGCCCAATATTGAACTCTTGGACTAAATATCATTTATTTCTAGTGAAGCTTATTATCAAATAATTAGCTTGATCTATTTAGCATATACTATACCTACAAATGTACGCCCAATGCAATGCCGTACTAGCAGAGTGAAATTACCGTATTACCCCTCTAGTACATATTTACCTTTGAGTTGTCATTTTTCATCTAATGGATAATAGTTGAGTACGGTGTTTGTATCTGCTTATACTAACACAGTCAAATTCACATAGTGAATACCAGGGCCCTAGTTTATATTATCCAAGTACTTGAAAAAACTCAAAGTGACATTATATGCATGGCGTCCATCATGAAAAACGTTCTACACATTTCATAAACCTTATCTTCCAAGATACCGGAGTTCGAACCATAAATCGGAACTAGTCCTTTAGTAACTCAAAAAGATAAAACACGTGAAAGTAAGTTCGTTAATAACTAAGATTAAGATTTTCTACAATAATGCTAGAATAGTGAAATTAGAAATTTAAGTTACGGTACTTAACCTTAAATTCTAATTCACTCGGTCCTATTCGATACTGTTATAACTTTCTTATAACACGCTAGTGTTTCTATCTGAAGACTCACTTCGATAATTGGAGTCTTCATTAATCAAATAGACAACACTATATTCTATGGCATAGTAAAGTATTCCATCTTCAATATACAAAATGCGAACAATTTAATTTAGACATAATGAAATAAAGAATATAATGTCTCCCACATATGAACTCATCATACGAATAATTCTCTATTACTCATTATATATCTCAGAATCTTTAAATATTTGCATAAGATAATCATACACATCACATGTATATCAATGGGACATAAATAAAATAAAAATTCATAACATGGAATTTATTAATAACAAATAGATAACAAATAATCTGATAAATATTGTTTATAATATCAAAATAATAAACTATTTTATAGAACATTATTCCAACACATATTTCACAGATAATCTATGTATTAATTAGGTGATGGTTATATTCCTATCTTCATTTTTCTTTCTTGCATTGATCCTCTGTTAATCTTTGTTTTACCCAATGTTCATTATGCAAATTGTTACTTTACTTGAAAAAATCATTATCATTTGAAAAATGAATTTCATGTTGAAGCATGTAACTTATAGTTATTTAGTAGTAGCTCCAAATGGTAAAACTATCAATGGTCTAAGTGGTGTGGTTCATTTGTTGTCCTTAATTCTTATGTTTGTTCACTTGAAATCCGAGTAGACTCTATACTTTTAATTAAGATGCTAATTGCTTTTAATATTAATTATCATTTCAGGTTAAAGTAAGAGAAGATCAATATGAGAGATCTACACAAAAGGGTCAGAGTACTTGATAATCGTGGAGCTCATAATTTATTTCATGGACTTAAGACATATAGCTTCTAGTACATATCTATGATTATTTGTACCATCTATGAGTTGATACAGCATTTCCTCCATGTTTATAAGAATATTGATATAAATCTAAAATTATAAATTATTAAATATTAAGACACGCGTATGTGAGATTTTTTTTTTTGAGTAACATGTATGCAAGATTCTAAAGTTGTAGATTAAAATTAAAAAGTCAACATTTATATTTTTTTACATTTTTTTTCCTTCAATTGCCAAACAAGAGGAAAAAAATTTAGTGAGAAAGACATTTTTTTCTTCCATATTTTCCTTGACTTCCAAACATGAGAAAAATTTTACTTCTTTTTCTCCTCTTTTTTTTTTTGGATTTTGGACATTTATACCCACATTTTGAAAAATAATACCAATTTATGACCTCCCCAGAAAAATTATTCTTTCATATGCCATTCACTAGTATTTTTTTAAATATTTCAGATAGAAAACACTGTGGCATTTTTAATTTTGGTCGTCATTTTTAGAAACA
>JXTC01000452.1:115063-153733 GCA_002914845.1 Trema orientale
GGCTACTCTTAAAAGTAAGAACCAAATTGGTTTCTACTTGTAACTAGAAACCAAACTAGTAGTTGGTTACTAATTTGGTTAGTAACGAGAAAATCATATTTATGACTATTTTTTTTAGAAATAGTGATTGGCTACTCTTAAAAGCAAGAACCAAATTAGTTTTTACTTATAACTAGAAACCAATCTAATAGTTGGTTACTAATTTGATTATTAACGAGAAACTAATTTGAGAAACCAATATAGTTTCTGAGAAACTAAGTTAATTTCTGAGAAACCACATTGGTTTTTGGCTTCTTTTTTTTTTAAGATATAGTTATTGGCTACTCTAAAAAGCAAGAACCAAATACTCTTGAGAGATGCTCATGTGAGGAGCATGTGTATGTTTAACGGCAAAAATGGACAGAAGATGTTATAAAGGACTTAAGTGGTACAAAATTATAAAGTTGAGGAGCTAAACACTACAAAAAAAAGAATGAAGATCTAAGTAATACACTGATGAAAGACTGGGGGACTGCAGGTGATATTAACCCTTATTTTAATGCACCGTATATTTGTAATATTGTTTTCTTATTACGTAAAAGCCTTAAAAACCCTTTTTTCAATACTCGCGTTACTGAATTACTAGTTCCAAGTTACTAGCATAGATGATGGGACTTGCCTATATTGCAACTGGGCCCAATCCTTCTTACTATGGGCCCATCCAATTCGCTACGATTCCGAGAAACGAGAAGTCCTTTATTTAGTCATAAAAAATTATTTTTTGAGGTAATGTTGCCAAGCGTAGCGATGTAAACCAAGATATTTTCATAAGGTATTTGGACTTTGGTAGTGATATAATATACGTGTCTATACAAATGATAGAATTCGTTGTTCTTTTCTAGCTAGGAAAGGATAAAAACATCGACTGAGGCTTATTAGGTAACAACTACAAGGACGGCAGACATGAGACACCACCAAGAGAAGGTCGGCAAATATATAAAAGCACACAAGGTTGCGAACATATATACTCAGAAAATATGTATATATGTGTGTGATTATGTGAAGTAAGCAAAAACAATATGCATCTATATATGTTTATATCTCTGATGCAGTGGATTGGCTTAATGGTAAGAGTACCTATCCACTGGGATCATGGTCCTGGTTCGAATCACAATAGGGAAATGAGGTAAACCCTTTAATCCTCTTAGAAGGAATAAAATATATATATATATATATATATATATATATTATATATATAGGTTGCCAATCCAGTAAGACAAATATATATATATGTTACATATATCTATAGACAAAGTACTGAGACAAATAGCTTAATGTTACATCATAGAAAACATGCATTCTTTTTTGGACTGTATTGAAGCTATAATTCAAAAGTCCAGTTAAACTGTGTGTTGGCCCTGGTGGAATGCAATGAAGTGAGATTATGGATTCACCCTAAAATGTTTGTAATTGTCTCTTTTACTTTTCTGAAAGAAAAGGGGAGAAAAGGGTAAAACATAAAATGTGTATGTACATATTTTATAAATGTTTATAATAAGTTCAAAATACAATATACACGCGCTATCCCCTCGGTTTGATGACTGATTCACTAACAAAAGGCTCCAAACCAGAGCAGCTACGTTTCAGGAAAAGATCAATTTCGAACAATATTCACCATCTGAACCAAACATAACATCAGTAACTCACCTTCAAAGTTTCGCAAAGCTTTATATTTCCAATGGTTGAAGTGAGAGACTAGTTGGTATCTGTATTCTGGCCTTGATCTAGGCACCAGCACTTGTAGTTTGATCTAGACACTTGATAAAGCTCATCTGGTGTCATCATCTCCAGTTCTTTGGTTTTCCCTGAACCAAAAACATCAGGAAAGTACTCGGTACACCGAGTAGCAAACGACGCCTCAATGCTTTCTTGATGCTTTAAATCGCGCATTCTTTTGTACAGTCTCATTACAGACACGCAATCTTCATAGGGATCGTGTGTGCCAGACTGAATTTCATACCTGCAAGCCAAAAAAGAAACACTTGATAAACAGCACATTCGCATATAGAGCTGCTTATAGCAAGGAAGTCTATGTAAAGTAGATGAGTTAATGTTTATCATAAACTTTTTGATGTTTGATTTCTTGTTGCAATTGGAATGTGTGCTGTCAAAAGAGAATGAGAAAGGATATTTTCTGAATCCTTTTCCAGTTTCCAGCGTGACCAAATGTCCACAACTCTTCTGATAATCTATTTGATGAGGAACAGGAATGAAATAATTAGGATTCATATTATTTTACGGAGAGGAACATTTGGAACATTCAAGGAGACGAATATTTGGAAGTCTCAAAATAAAGGAATTTAAGGGGACAAAAAATGTAAAACACAGCGTTTTTATCCATTTGGTAGATTCTGTGGAAAGTAACTTACTAATATTCTGAGTTTAGATGTGTAATCTAAGTCAACATAAAGGAATAAGCCAAAGAAATCAAGATTGATAGTACTTGCCCTAGATATGTTTGGGTGAGGTACTTGAGAGAGTGGCTAACCAGATTTGTCTTCATCAATGGGCGATAGTTTGCAGTATCCCTGAATAGATTTAAGTCAGAGTCAGGCACAAAAGTGAGGTGTATTGGGCAAAAAAAACTGTGTACCCCTGCCAAATAAATGGCCAAGGGTAAGATGTGGGTGAGCTTTTAAAAATTAAAAACGCTGCCTAAACTTTCTAGATAGTAAATGGAATAATAATCAAGAAAGATTTCTTGTACCTCAGCAAGTGATCAGGATAAGTCATTCTCAAGCAATCCAAATCATGCTCTAAAGAATGTCCCACAAGAAGCCTAGCTTTTCCACCCACCACCCGTACTCTCCCAACAGACTCTCCATTATACAGAATTTGCAGAATTTTATCATGCACTTCTTTAAGTGGCATAGAATTTCTCAGATGCTCTTCTGTTAACCCAGTTACTTCATATCTGTTGGGGGGAAATGTAAATAATCACCAAGCACTTCCATTTCCCAAAAACATAATATAAGCAAAGCAATGATTTTTTTATCAATAATCCGGTACCTATAATTAGTGACAGGAATTTGAGGCTGCACATAAGTGTGAAAAAGCAGATTCTCATCTTCGTCAATGAGGCATACCCTAGCACAGAGGTCCAGTGATCCATCATCTCCACCACCGACCATTTCACAATCTATAGCTACTGCTTCAGGACCTCTTCTAATCAGATTGTCACCATTTAAGTCTGAGACACCACTCTGAGATTCTGTGTATGACATGTCAACTGTTCCCTGAAACAATTAAGTACAAGATAAAACCAAAACATGTAATGTTACATGCCCAATAAACTGAACGGCGCAAGAGATAGAATAACTATCATAAAAAATTTAATCCTGGTCAGCTTACTAAAGGAACCGGTGCGGGTAGGCGGCAAATTTTCTTATGCTCATCGAGAGAACTGGGGCTATCAAGGAGTTTCAAACATAGATAGCAACCCCGTTCGGAGAAAATCATTGAACACTTCGCCTTTGGCAATGGACCTAAAAGATAGAGGACAGAACACAATAATCAACCATGATGAGTAATTTAATAGACAACCACAAAGACAATGCACCAATACAATTAATAATACTTTGATCATATCCCACCACTGAGATGTTCCCTGAGTGATTCAAAAGACTTGCAATGCTTTTTACACACCCCACATCTAGGTTGATGGACAGAGTGGAATGAACACTTCATGTGCTCAACTAAATGTTCCTTTTTCTTATACTGCTTATAGCATGCAGAGCATTTGTGCCTGTAAAAATATGGTTCAAGAAATTCTCAAACATACATACCAACACAAATTGGATGCTTTTCAACAGTTATCAAATCACATAAGGACACACTACTCAAATGAAGAATAAATAACCCATAACAAACGAAGCTTCAAAATTTCGGCATAGTAAGAAAATTATGAATCGAATTACAAATAAACGCACTCCAAATCCGCTACCCAAGTAAACGATTCTCAACATAAAAAAATTAGGAGGTCGCCATTATTTCCTTCATTTTTCTCAAAAACCCAGAAACCCATTTAGGGAATTGTAAGAGATGATTCAGTAGAAAGCCCACAATTTGCAGAAAATGAAGAGAGAAAGAGGAATGGAACCTGGTGGACGGCGTTGTGGGAAGGTCTGATTGGGACTCCATGGTCGTCAAAGCAGAGCTCAGAGACTAGCCCAGTACTGAAGCTTGAAATTTAGCGGGAAATGGCAGTTATCATAGTAAAGAAATGGGTATACGACTGGGGCTGGGACCACTTGGGTACCGAAGGAGACCAGACCAGACCAGACCGGACCACCCAGAGAGAGTGGTCGTTAGGGTTTATACAAGCGTAAAACCCTCAGCCTCCTCCTGTAAGCGCGGTCATGTCGTTTCTTACCATGATAAAAGAAAACGATGTGAAATACAAGAGAAATATGCACGAAAATAGTCATATTTTGGCCTATATGTACTGTTTAAAAAATCTGAAAAAATATGCATGCGGACGAAACTACCCTTAAAAATATTAAGAAAAAACTATGCATATCACATTTAATTGATCCGAATCTCTCTCTCTCGCACAAAGATTCTCTTTCGACTGAAAATCTCAGGTAATCTAAGAATTACGGTACTCCATAATCCATACTCGTACAAAATATCGTTCTCATCTCTTACAACATCGTCAAACTCATTATTTTTTTATCTAATCTCTTCATTCTTCTCCACATGGTTATGGGTATAGTCTAAAATAACATATTATCAAATTTCGAGCTATTATGAGGTAATTTATGTGTGGAAAAATCATTTTGAGGGTAATTTTTGGGAGTTTAAAGAAAAATCGCGATAATTTTCGATGATTTTCGATGTTTTTTCGATGAAAATGATAATCTCAATTAAATTTCGATGAAAATGGTATTTTTGACAATTTTCGATGCAATTTCGATGATATTTCGATGAATTTTCGATGGTTTTTCGATGATATTTCGATAAAAATGATAATCTCAATTAAAATTCGATAAAAATGGTATTTTTGACAATTTTCGATGCAATTTCGATGATATTTCGATGCATTTTCGATGCATTTTCGATGATATTTCGATAAAAATGGTATTCTCAGTAATATTTCAATAAAGTGGCATTTTTGACAATTTTTGATGCAATTTCGATGTATTTTCGATGATATTTCGATGAAAGTGGTGTTTTTCATAATATTTTGTCGAAAATATCACTTAAATTATATCAAAATTCTGTCAAATATTATGAAAAATACCACTTTCATCGAAAATATATCGAAATTGCATCGAAAATTATCAAAAATACCACTTTATTGAAATATTACTGAGAATACCATTTTCATCGAAATATCATCTAAAATACATCGAAAATACATCGAAATATCATCGAAATTGCATCGAAAATTGTCAAAAATACCATTTTCATCGAAATTTAATTGAGATTATCATTTTCATCGAAATATCATCGAAAAACCATCGAAAATTCATCGAAATATCATCGAAATTGCATCAAAAATTGTCAAAAATACCATTTTCATCGAAATTTAATTGAGATTATCATTTTCATCGAAATATCATCGAAAAAGCATCGAAAATTATCGCGATTTTTTTTTAAACTCGCAAAAATTACCCTCAAAATGATTTTTCCACACATAAATTACCTCATAATAGCTCGAAATTTGATAATATGTTATTTTAGACTATACCCATAACCATGTGGAGAAGAATGAAGAGATTAGATAGAAAAATGATGAGTTTGACGGTGTTGCAAGAGATGAGAACGATGTTTTGTACGAGTATGGATTATGGAGTACTGTAATTCTTAGATTACCTGAGATTTTCAGTCGAAAGAGAGTTTTTGTGCGAGAGAGAGAGATTCGGATCAATTAAATGTGATATGCATAGTTTTTTCTTAATATTTTTAAGGGTAGTTTCGTCCGCGTGCATATTTTTTCAGAAATTTTTTAAACAGTGCATATAGGCCAAAATATGACTATTTTCGTGCATATTTTACCTAATTTCTCAAATACAAACGGAATCTCTCTTCGTTCTACAGAAAAACGACAGTCGAACATACGAGTTGTCGTTTAAGTTCCGAAGTGAAAGACATTCGAACAATTGACACGTCGTTTATTCATTTTAGAAAGCGACACAGAAAGAAAATATACAATGAGAATACATGACGTGTCGTTTGTTAACATACGACATTGCAAAATAAACGTGATTGTTTCAAATTTGCGTGAATTTCGACAGCTGAAATAAACGACATGTTGTTATCTTTTGAGGGACAAACGAATTGATTTAAACAATACGTCGATTGAAGGAAATTAAAAATTGCATCTAACATACAACATGTCGTTTAGCAATTTAGGTAAAACAACATTGAAGATAAATGATACGTCGCTTCTTGCAAAATGTGTACTGAATAAATAGGACAAGTGCCCTGTTAATATGTTTTGTCCCCGTCCCTTATGTACCTACAAGTTGGGGTATGATAAGAAAATCGAAACACTATTTTTTTTTTCTAGAAAAAAAGCTAGAACTAAAATAATTTTGTAAATATAAAATGTGAGAAAATACTAATGACATTGATAATAATTGGACGAATTTTAAAAACAGAAAGATCAAAAAATAACTCAAGGAAATTAATAATACTAATTATAGTTATAATAGTAATTGAAATAGAAGACTTAAAATTGTTCTAAACAACATGTCAAACCTCAATGTCACAGAATACACGAGTGAAATATTGTCCAAACCACATACTTTGTTCACATAATGTTGCAAGCCGAAGTGTTCTCATCACTAAAGGAATCAAAGACAGAGTTGCCGGTCGTCATTCTCTGCCGTTGACCATTAAAACGGTAAAAAGGCAGCATGCGACGATAATAGCCATAGGAAGACGGCGGAGGCGGCGGCAGTCGCAATGGCAATGGCCGAAAGTAGTTAGAATAATGGGACACATAGGGCCTTGCCCTGTGATCATATTCTGACGAAAATGACCTTAAAGGGAAGTGGTCATAATTTCGTTGCAGTGGCGGATTTGACTCGAGCCTTTCATGGACATCATCATCATCGTGATGAGTATGATTGTGATCATCATGATTGAGATCTGAATCATGTTTAGTGCCAACGTGACATGAGTCTTTGCCATTGGCTTTGGCTTGTTTTGGAACTTGGGATTTTTTGGCTTTTTTTTTAAGGTTGTTGTTCTTGTCGTAGGATATAAGCTCTGCCCTTTTTCCAACGCTCAAAATTGTGCTGATTATTGTAGCTAGATTTGCCTCACCGCTAACTTTTACTGTGTTTTTTTCAACATCTACGGTGACGGATTTCACCCCTACGGAGGAAAAAAAAAATGTAACATTGACTATGCAATAAAATATATATCCCAATATATATATATGTGTGTGACAGAAAAACATACTTATATGTTTACATACCATTGATTTTGTGCAACACTTTGGCTATTTTCATAGGACATGCCTTGCAACACTGGAAATTCACCTTCAAAACACAAGTCTACCCAAAAAAAAAAAAAGAAAAGGAAAAATGAAAAAAAAAAAGTAAAATAATATCATGATCTTAGGTTAACCGATTTAATTAGAGTGACAAAGTAACATACTTTAACCAAAAGGAGTAGATGATATGTACGTACCGGACCAGAATCAGAACCAGGACCAGAAAAAGGTTGCTTCTTCATTTAAGAAAAATATATGGATACCTCTATGGAGAAGTGTTTGATGGAGGTGGTAATTCGAGTTTGTAGAGAAAATGAAACGAAACGAGCCTTTGCCTTATAAGAATACTACACAGTGTAGGGCACACCGACACAATACTATTGGTTGAAAAATCATGCAAAATCTTTAGTTTCCATTAATAATGCATGCCAAAAATATATGTTTATTATCTTTTAAGAAAATTCGGAAAAACATTTTGACAAGAGTCAAGATACGAGGAAGCATTTATGCTCATATGCAGTCCCAACTTCCAATCTTATAAATAATATCACATTAAAAATAAAAAATAAAAAAAAATTCCTGCTTTATTAAAAGACCATATAAACTACAGCTAGTACTATATCGGTTACCAAAAGAAGATATCGCCAAACTAAAATCTTTAGTTTCCATCAATAGTGCATGCCAAAAAAAACCAACCAATAGGAAAGCATCCATAATCCAATCCTGTAATTCGCACACAAAAAACTCTTTTAGGTCGTAAAAATTCATGGCAATTACGAATAGCAGAATAATATCTTTCAAATTTTCAAATCTCTAGACATAAATGCGTGCGTTTAACACATTTTCTTGGTAATGTATTTATTAAATGTTTCTAAAAACAAGTCTTTAACTCTTCCGACAAGTTTCTTTAACTCTTCCGACAAGTCATACCAACTATGCACTTTCTAAAAACAAGTCTTTAACTCTTCCGACAAGTCATACCAAATATGCACTGTCATGAATTTTGCTACAAACTGTTAAGACGCTCTTCCAACCATTTTGCAATAACACTTTTCCACCTTCCCCACCCCTCCATTTTTTCGTTACAAGAACTAGGTAGAAGAGCAAAGAAAGACAAGGAAATTACAACCACAATTACATTGCAAACCAACATTCCTTACAATGACAAAACTAAGAAATAGTACATTATTTCTAATCATAGAAACAAATTTTCTCACTCTCCTCTCTCGTTCACTTTCGCATTTTTCATCTTCTTTTTGTCTACACAAAAAACGTGTAAAAAGCAAGCTATTCCTATAACCTTTGCTTCACCCGCCGGCCATTGATGTCGCCACCATCAAGAATAGCTTCATTCCCGTGCCTGAATATGGTAGAATGATGCTCACTGGCTACGTATTGCAAGAGGTCAGTTATGACAGAAGGACAGCTTTCCTTCAAGTATTCAAAACCATCGGTTTCCATCACAGCTGATAAACCAAAAAGACAAATAAACAAATCAACATATAATAACTCAATTAATGACATGATAAAGCATAGAGAGGGACAAAACTTACAGTACTGCATAACTATGAAGGCTAGAAATGAGATATCACTTGTAAGTTTTTAGCAAGTCCAAAGTATTACATATAAATAAAATAAGTAAAAAGTATTTACAACAAAAGGACAGGAGAAAATGCTTGATAGAATCAAACTTGAGCAATGTAGTAATAGAAGCTCAACCAAAACTAAAGACAGAAGAAACTAAACAGAAGGTCTATCGCACAAAAAGAACTTACCTCCCAGATTTTCAGGCATTGAAACAAATCTGAGGCACACAGCTTTCAATTGGAAGCAGTGATGCTGTTCTGCCAATGCTAATGTTGTTGCCACAGTGTTAATAGCAACATGCTCACAGAGATTGGCCTCACATATCAGCCTGAGCCTCTCTAAGCCATACCGATCTGCTGCCGCAAGCAGATGCTGGGCCATCAAAGTAGAAGCCCATTTTGAGTTCAAGCCAGTAAGCTCCTCTATGTCAGGCAGTGAGTCCCAATAAATGAAATGAAGTAAAGCCTGAACATGGGAAAATAGAGTAAAATTGGCAAGTTATTCTTCATGCATAATTGTCAAATTACACCAAGTACCTCAATACATGGAGGCTAGACAGTCATGGGACAGTCCACTGCCAATCCACCTCCCCCTTTTCTCAGGTAAAAAAGGAAAAGAAAATATCAAAAGACCAAATATATAATAAACGAATGGTAAGATGCATAGGAGGATAAAAGTTTGAAAATGAAAGAGCACAAACAAAATACTTTATAAGGCAACAATTAATGGAGTGAAACTAATAATTAACCAGGGAAGAAACATCCTAATCTTTTCTTCGAGAAGAAAAAAAGACTAACCACAACATTTCAAGAAAAAACCAATAAATAAATAAAAACCTCAATTTTGATATATGATAGCCTATATTATTTAATGAAATAAAGAAAAGATGCATCCAGCAACAGAATCTACGTTGACCCCCTAAAACTTGAGTTATCCAGATATACAACTATATAATCCAAAAAGCAAAAGCAAATCACTTCCACGAAGACTACGATATCATGAACATCAACCAGAATATCTCCCCTCAAAACTTTTGTCAAAGTGTGCGACAAAGCAAAAAATCTCATATTTTTGAGATATTCATAGTTTTGGTTAATACAATTTCAAATGACCACAGCAGTCCATTCCCATCAATACAAAAGAAATGACAAACAACAAACATTTATTCAGAACTTCGGTTTCAGAACTTCAGATGATGTATACAGAAAACAAAATAGGGAACTATGTCAATTCAAACCTTAAAGACTGGCGGCTCCATGTCTTCGATTTTTATGGATTGAGTATTCTGATCCTTCATAGGACCAAAAAGTTGGGCCCTGAACACAGGTGATCGAGCTGCTAGTACTAACTTGTGAGCAGAAAAATTTTCGCCATCAACTCCAAAATTTACATCGGTTCCCTTCCCACTTTCCAGTAGCTGCCCAAAATGCTGACCAATGTTAGATGGTGGTACTGCTATGGAGTAGATCTTAGGCCCTTCTGTGCGCGACTTCACAACACCAACAATACAGTTGACTGAGAGACAATCATCTTTAAGATAGTCTGAAGTCTCCAAGGCAGTTCTTTTAAAGAACCGCTTATAACCCCTACAGCATCCAAAATAGCCCATTATAACTGTACTCTAGATAAACCGCAGTAATAAACCATTATACGAAAAAAGTGAAGTGAGGGAGCTAGATGCCAAGAGCAATTGCATACATAGGACTGTAGAACTTTATACGGACAATTCATTACCCCTAACCCTGAGATATTTTTCTACGTAGTTGTCACGTACCAAATATCACAAACAACAATAGCATCATAATCACAATACGAACATACAATGTGAGATGAACATAATAATTAACTGGTGCCTTATATAGCATATTAAGTAGACCGTACTATAATACCAAAGAACTGCACCTAGGTTGCTCAAGATTTACAACCAAATAAAGCAAGTTCACAATAGGTTAGGCCCTTTCAATGTCCCCTTCAAAGGACAAAACCACCAATCAGAGCAAACTAGGAAACGCATCTTTTTATAGAATCAAGCCAACAAAGATACCAATTTTAGAAAGAAACCATAGAGGTTTGACTACCCAAAAACTTAAAAAAGAAAATTCCAATCAAAGAAATCAAAGAAAACCCAGAAAAATGCCGCACTCACCACATGCTACCGCGGTACTTGAGCGTGTAAGGCCCGCCATCCAACGTCCTTCCGAAATGGGTATGTACCTTGTGCCTATCCCTTCCACTCTGATCCAAAAGGGTCAATTCAAACAACGCCCTCACGTCGGTTCCTTCGCTGGCGAGCGCGATAAACAGCGATACGTAGGCGGCATTGTCCTCGGCGCTCTTGCCATCGGGGTAAAAGTAGATTGCCCAGGAGTACCCTCCCACATTAAACGTGTCAGAAGCTATGTACTTCCCAATCCCAAGCCCCTTCGAGAGCGAGTACCCATTAATCTTGAAATGGTGCGTACCGTTCACGGTCTCGGTGACCGACGTCGACGTGGTGGTCGGAGGAGAGGAAGAAGGAGACGAAGACGACGACGACGAAGACGACGACGAGGGCTTGGGGGTTTCCCGGAAAGCCCTACCCATAGCCCAGTCAACGACAAATTCGACTCCCCTGAACTCGAATCTTCAAGAAATGGGATCGGGATCTAGGGTTTGCAAAATGTGAAATTCAGAAAATTGGGGGGGCAGAAGAAGAAGGATCGAATTGGATAACCTGGGATTGGGATTTGGGAGATTCTCGATTAAGCGTGAAAGGGTCTAATCGGGAAAACGAGAGGTAGGTGAGAAAATCTAGGGTTTCTTTCGGAAAGGTAATGAGGTTCTGGAAGCTGAATTTATAGAGTCTCGGCACACAGAAAGAGAGAGAGAGAGAGAGAGAGAGAGAGAGAGAGATGGCAGACGATGATGACTTATTATTATAATGATGAGTTAAGGATTTTGGGATATTATTATTAAAATCAAAATTAAACTTGTTTTTGCGCCAGTACAATTATTGATGACAACCCTGGTAAGCCCACTCGCGGGCTCAGCTTAAATATATACTACTCGCTATATTAGATAGCCACGTGTGCTCTGAGTTACCTTCTCGGATCTCGAAATCAGGTTTCCTTCAATGTACTTTGTAATCGGAATAAGTAAAGCCAGAGATGAACGGAAATAAAAATCTTGTATTTTGTCAAACTTACGATGAATGCTAACAGCATTCTTTTTTACACTCTTTTTTAAACTCTTTCAACTGCATTACTTGACACGTGAATTTCATTATGTTTTAATGCATTATTACAATATTAAACTGGATAATGAAATCCACGTGTCAGACTGTGAGACTAGAGTGTGTAAAAGATAGTGAAAAAGAGAATATTAAACTAGATAATGGAATCCACATGTCAGATTGTGTCAGACTATGAGACTAGAGTGTGTAAAAGAGAGTGAAAAATAGAATGTGTTTAGTATTCTTCTGAACGTATTAGTAAAGCAAGAGAAGTTCTGTCTTCTTTTTAGATTTCTTCGGTGGGATCTTCACCAGCCCAGCGCTCTTTCTCTTCCATTAGCAGGTATTGTTCTTATAGGACTTTTTCTTTTTTAGTTTTTTTTTTCTTTTGTGGTTTTTTTTTTTCTACATTTTCCTTATTTTTGTGAAGATGGTTGTCCATCTAGATTTAGAGTTATGGTATTTTAGGACGTTTTTTATTTTTCTTTTTATTTATAGTAGTGTACACCCAGATTTAAATTTATGTTTTTTTTTTTGTTTTGGTTGTATTTTTTGTTGTTAAATTTGTAGATCTGGAGTCTTCGAGAGCCAGAATTGGAAGATTTTGTATGGCATTCGTCGATGAATGTCATGTAGAAGGTGGCATTTATTGATAGATATTGTGACGAGGGTGGCGTTTACTGATGAACACTGTGACGTGAGTGACATTTACTGATGAACGCCGTGTACTCGTGTAGAAGTGGCATTTACTGACAAACGCTGTGAAGAGATTTGTTTGTCTCTAGAGAGAGTGAAATTTGTTTTATCTGCTTTTTACTGGACTGAACCCACACACATTATTGGTATTTGTCTCACACTTTCAATAGTGGGTGTTGATATAGTTGTTTTTTCTCTTAGGTAGGGTTTTTATGACCTTTTTATATACTCATTGTAATTGATTAAACCATTTTAATCGGTTTTTAATACAATTCCTCAAGGAAATTCATTCAAAAAAAATTATTAGTAAATGGATTTATATTCATATAAACACCATTCATTCATGTGTCAAAAACTGAAAAAGTACAGAAAATGCATTAAACTTACTAAAATGTCATTTTTAAACGTATGTGTATTTTAAAGTAAATAAATTTTTTGGGTTAAAATTATATTTTATAATTTTAACACAAAATAAATCCTATAAAATATTTTATCATATAGGGATAATCGAATGACTAATATCTTTTTAGTAATAAAAAGTCATCTCTTAATAAATAAATAAATAATGTAAAAGGCCTTTAGCATTGTATCACGTATATACTATTATTTTGTACACCCAAATCATAATAAATTAATTATAAACAAATATAAAAAAGAGATCAGCCTTTGACTAGCCATATTTTTCTTGGGTTAGTTTAGTAGGGCTCACCTTGCTAATGTATCAGTGCAAGTGGGAAAATACGGATCAATGATCTTGCATACAGTTTCACTGTACCCTATTTAGTCGAGATAGAATAACTCACACTCCGAACCTACCACCTCTTTTTAACTATAGTCGTTGAGTTGTCCAAGACTACCCACTATTGGGGTCCACCCCAAACTAGTTTAGCTCTGCTTCTATATATAGTTGAATAGACAATGACCAACTCTTTCAAGTTTGATTTGAGTTTGACAAGTATTGAATTTGAAGATCAATAAGAATATCAAGTTCGATGAAAGAACAACCCATTCTTCATACGTCAATAGTTGATTGGTGAAAGATTAAAAAGAATGGAATTCTAGAGTTGGGCAAAAAGGCCCATCCTCCTCATTTTGAGAATTCTATCTTGACTACTTCCATATGTCTCACTCTTTTTATTGGCATCGTCGTGTCTGAAATTGTATTTTCTTCGTTACCCTTCATGTTGAGAAAAGTTTTTATTAGCTTCAAAGTGGCTCTTCTTCTTAGAAAATAGGGCCATCGGAGAGATCAAGGTGCAAAGGCATTGTACTGACTTTGGTGGTGGTGGCCATCAGCTATATGACTGCTATTCTTGATTTCTTAAGCTTTAGCGATAACGCCGATGAGGATCAGAGAATCCTCAGCTATACTGAGGATTGTTCATGTGGTCAAATCTAGTTTTTCGACCAACATGCATTTGTTTTCAACTTTTGATCATTGTTGAGTATAGTGGAATGTTAATTATCCCACCATACTGAATGTCCTACTCATAGTCATCCTTATTTTCTTATTCATGTTACCCTTACTTTCTAGATTTACCTTGACAAAAAAAAAGATCTCATAATATCTTCCCGATAGGATTTTCCATTTTTTTTAAAATGTTTGATAATCATACATTCACAAATTCCATTAGATTTTATATATATATGTGTGAGTTTTGTTGGTTTTGTATACCTTTTGTGTGTTTTTATGGTTGTATTTAGATCTAAAAAGCTTAAGAACGTCAAAATCAATCTCTGTAAAATATACATCATGATATTAGTCAAAGAGTTAACTCAAGTAAAAAAGTGATTTGAGATAATTAAAAATGCATCTCTTACGGAATTTAGTTGTGTATGTGCATGTTATTTATATCTCGTGCATAATTCCCTATTTTTCTTTCTTTTTATGGGGACTAGGAACACAATTTCTCCTTCTTAGTTATTAGGATGACATAATAATTATTTACTTACCTATATGAACTATCTCACATATTTGTAATTTGATTTTTATATCGAGTTCATTATCATACAACATTGTTTGATTCCTCTTTATCCAAAAAGTTTCGAATAGTCCTTTTCTTGTTTCTATTTTTTCATATTATCTAAATTTCTTTTTGGTCTTTTTTGTTTTTCTTTTATATTTCATAATTACAACCAAATAATTAAAATATTAAATACTCAAATTTATTCATAAAAACTATATACAATTTTCTAAAAAAATAAAAAAAAAAATAGTTGGGTGTTTGTTAATGAATTTAGGGATGGTTTGACTATTTAATTAATTTTGTAAGGTAATTAGTTTCATTTTATAAAATAATTTGACTAAATCACAGAATAATTTTGATCTAATTTGGCATCAGTTTGGTATTGCTATTTATGTTTGCAGAATTTATAAGGATAATTATCTAGTATGTATTTTTTTTAACCTATCTATATATCTATAAGTATTTTTTTTTTAGCCGTTAGATCATTATCTGACGGCTATCATAATTTGAGTAATTTGAAAAAAAAAATAAATGTACATTATTTAATGTTTTTTCTCCTTTTACTTTTTACTATGAAAAAAAATGTACATGTTAAATTTAATTGGACAAAACAATACCTAAGTTTGGGAAAAAAAAAAAAAATTTTTTGGAGTGGTGCCCAATTTATAATTATGAGAAAGCTTAAAGTTAAAGCCAAAAGGTAGAATTTTTAGCTTCTCAAAACTGACGTCGGAAGAGGACGAATCATGGACCAATCATTTTTTAATTTTTTTATGAAATAGTTTGTTTACAAAAGTTACTTTATATATAACAAAAAAGCTTGTTAGAAGCATGAACTCTAATGGCGTGTTTGGTTTGGTGGAATCAACTCTATAATGAAATCTTCATTCCCATTCAATTGTTTGCAAAAGAATAGAATTCTTTTGGAATCATAATTCCATCATTTAGTGGAATAACAATTCCACTAAAAAAACTATGTAATCATAATTTCAATTTTTTTTGTTTTTTACTTTTAAAACATCACTAATAAGAGTATTTTGGTCAATATTATACTTATTTAATTATTCCATTCTATTATACTAAATTAATCAAACAATATAATATTACTTCTATTTCTATTCTAATTTCACTTTATTACAATTCTCATTATCATTTCTATTCTATTCTACTAATCGAACATTCTATTCTACTAACCAAATATGACCTAAAACTATCCCAAATTGATCAAACGGATAGATTTTACAAAATAATATGTTTTTCCATTCTTTTTTATAATTAACCAAACTACACCCAAAAAAAAAAATGAAAACAAGTGCACTTTATCTTTTTCTCAAGTTGACCGTTTGTACCTTCGGCTTGGGCTACTTGGCTTGGTACTCGCTCATGTGCCATCAGCGTTACCCACGCTCGTATGACTATTTCATCAGATCAGAATCTGAATGATAAAGTGTGGCTGCTGCAAAGCCATGAGTCCGTGACAAAAATAGTATACATGCTGACCACAGTAACTACAGTAGTAATTTGGAACACGAATTAATTATTTACAAGAGGAGGGGTTAATTAGCCAACAGCAAAAAACCACGTTTTAAGAAACATTGATCAAAGTTAGTCTGATAAGAAAAACATACATTTTTGTAAAGAAAAAAGAAAAAAAAAAAAAGGAAGAACCAGTTTAAATAATAAATAAGGGGCTCTTTGCAAAATGGCTAAATTTCAGGCCTCTTTGGACCATATGTCCAGTTTCCAAATACTATAGCTATTTTGTGCACAAATAATGATAGAAACACCAAAATATTGCATAAAAAACTCACACCAGATGATGATTAGTATTTCAATCTTATTTATTCCAATCTTATTGACACCCCACGACACATTGAGGCACCCATTTTTATTTTTATTTTCTACGCATTTACTTTGATGTGCAAAGGCAAAGTACTGTATAGAGTATAATTATACACTTTTTTTTTTTACTTTAAATTTTGCAAAATTGGGTGGTATTAACAATTGACCCTTTTTGTTGAGATAAAATTAACCATTGACCTTTATTAACTTCATACACGTCCTAAATGTTTTTTTGGAAACTTTTTTCCTTCAACCTTGTTAACTAATTTTATAAGTTCGAAAATAATGTTCATTAATGGACTAATATGAGGATGGAATAGAATTGAATGATTGGAGAATAAATATTACCGATTGACCTCATTAATAGAAATTTGTACATCTTAGATTGGTAGGCGACCGAAAAAAAAAGAGAGAGAGAGAGAGATCGGAGAATAATATCTTGAAGAGAAAAATGAATGAATGGTTCTGGAATTTTCTTAAGAAAAATTAAGATGATAAGATGCATGGGGTGTGAGAATGGAATAGTTAATCGGGGGGGAAAAAAATAATGGTTGGAGAATAAGATCTCAAAGAGAAACATAAATAAAGATCGATATTGGAATTTCCCAAAAAAGGAAAAAAGAAAAAAGAAAAAGATATGCGGTGTGAGAAGGAAATACTAATAATACAAAAAAAAGTTGGAGAACAAGATCATGAATTGGAAAATAATGAATAAAGATTGTGAGATTTTCTTTTTTAAAAAAATAAAAAATAAAAAAGGTAACAAATAATGGGGTGCGACCGTGTGAGATTAGAATGACAACGGCGAGGATCCTATGCGTTTCCTTTGCTCCTCCAGTCAACGTGACTTGACAAGCACAAATATGAAATAAGTGCAAGTGAATGCCATAAAAATTAGCTGACAATGGGTTGTTCCAATGCCATTCATGACTACTAGTACTAGCTACACTATTGTTTAAGCACCTTTGACCTTCAGAATCGTACATTGGTACTTCTAAATTGTTTACTACTTATAATAATTTGACTACGGTTTTTCTTCTTTTATTTTTATTTTTTTATTTTAATTTTTTTTTACCTAGGTTAATTTTCAAAGTAAATTTCCTCATTTGGGGTCTGATAAATGATAATCCAAATACTTGGAACATTTTGTCTTTTAATAACAATGTATATATATGCGTGGTTAATAGCTTTGCGGGTGCTTGAAGCCATGAATGGTTAAGGCATTCATTTTATGAGATTGACCAAGGACTCGAAGTAAATAAGAGATTGACTAATTGACCGAAGAAAAAAAATCACATGTTATGATTTGTAAAGCAACGGATCATTAATGATAAGGTGGGTGAAGTTAACATTACATCAATTAGTGTGGTCAAAATATCAAGTTTTGACTTTTCCCAAACTGGATAATGGGAAACTAAATTTTGGTTCCTTTAATAAACGTACTTTTTTTTTTGGCCGAGTTTCAATTAATTATTTTGATATATCTATATATAGATTTGAAGGTATTCGTTTTAAATTCATTTTAAGATAAAACAAATGTGGAATTCAACTGAGACTATAATCAATATGTGCCCAAATAATTTTGAGCAATGCTATGGGACACTAGTGATGACCAACACCACGACATGTCAGTCTATTACAAGTGATTTTAATTAATAAATTGGATCACACATAGGCCCTTCACTTGAAATGTAATTATAATTAGCTAGTAACAGACTAACACATCATATAGTGTTGAACATCACTAACGTCTTATAGCATTACTCTAACATCTTGAGTACCATTGTTCAATAGTCTTTTTAAGAGTAATCATTTTAATTATGAACTCTCATAACAATGGAAAAATTCGTTCTAAGTTTGAAATGTTTTTTCCTGTCCATTGCCTTCAAGGATTTCTTTCTTGGATACCTCATCCTCTTTTTCTTTTTCTTTTTTTTTTTTCAATTTTAAAGTAAGTTTTCTTTATGCGAAAAATAAAATGCCAAAAATTGGCTATGAGATAATACAATCCTTCAAAACAACTACTCAGCATAACTACCTGTTTTAAATATTGGGGGAATGGACGGCTCTGGGATTTCTTTTCTTTTTCTTTTTTTTTTTGGGAGAAATGACAGTAATCATGGTCATAAATATGATTACAGATCATTACGGTTATAAAAATATAGAATATTTATAAAAAAAATGTTGTGTTTTCACGTCCATATAAAAAATATCTGTCTGTACACCTCTTTAATAAACGGTCATTTTTTCATTTTATTTTGCAAAATAAACATTTTTTTAGTAGATCAATTTTACGTTTCTATATAAATTTTATGTATATTATACTATTTTTTTTGTATATCAAATTTTATATAAAATATATAAATTTTGATAATGTAATATTGATATATTTTGATAAATTCAAACCATTTTTAATAGTATTTGAAAAACAACCATTTTAAAATAATGATCCAGCCATTTGGCTGTGCTACCAAAGAAGAGTATTTATAAGAAATGTCATTTTTTTAGATCAATTTAAATAATGATTGTTTTTAACACCAATTTAATAAATGACCGTTTTATAATTTTATTTTGATAAATGACCTTTTTTAGTTGGTCAATTTTTAAAAACTAAAACAATTTTTTAGAAAATAAATCAATACATTTTGATCTATGAAATATGAAAATGGTCATTTTTCAAATAATTTTCAAAATTCGGTTATTTTTAACAATATTTGAAAAACGACCTTTTTAAACAATGATTCTGCCATTTAGCTAAAAAAGGGAAAAAGACACGTAGTACTACCTTTTGATAAATAATACCAAGAATACTATGTCCAAACTTTTACTTATTTTTATATTTTTTTTTTTAGAAAAATAACAAATTCTTGCTAAGAAAGACTAAATAACGTCTTAAAATTTATATCTTTTCTTGTTTCTTTTTGCTACTAGTTTACTTATAGCTGATCACTCTTAAAGCTAATTACCAATTTATTATTAGAAATCATAAACTAATTGATTTTTGGAAACTAAAAACTAAATTGGTTACTAAAAACCAACAACTATATTGGTTTTCACCATAAATATCATAACTATTTAGTTAATAAAAACTAAAAACTAAATTAGTTTCTATCATAAAAAGTAGAACTATTTGGTTAATTCAATTATTGATTACTAGAAACCAATTTGATTATTGGAAACTAGTTGCTAGAATTCAAAAACCAATATATATTTCTATTGCTTTTACTTCAGAAATATAATTACTTAATTTGAAAATTTGATCATATTCTTCAGCGTCCTTGTTCAATGCCTCACCCAATTCCTGCTACATGCTATTTTTCAAAAAGAAAATCACAATAACTTTCAGGAAACTTTCATTATTTCCTGTGATTTGAAAAAGAAACCACAATGGTTTCTAGGAAATTTTTGTGGTTTCCTGTTATTTACTTAGCTACAGGGTAATCTGCTAAAAGGAAACCACGATGGTTTCCTGTAATTTATTTAGCTACAGGACATTCTGCAAAAAAAAAACCACAATGGTTTTCCGGAAATGCTCATGGTTTTATGTGATTTACTTACGTACAGGATATTCGGAAACCACAATAGTTTTCTGTGATTTATTTAGCTACAGGACATTTTGCAAAAAAGAAACCACAATGATTTTCCAAAAATGTTCATGGTTTCATGTGATTTACTTACGTACAGGATATTCGACTAAAGAAAACTAAAATAGTTTCCAGGAAACTTTTGTACTTTCCTGTGATTTACTTACGTACAGGGCTTTCGGCTAAAGGAAATCAAACTGGTTTCTAGGAAACCTTTGCGGTTTCCTGTGATTTACTTACTTGCAGAACATTCCACTAACAGGAAACCAAATTAAACCAAAGTGGTTTCTAAGAAACTTTTGTGGTTTTCTGTAAAAAAAAAAAAAAAAAAGATGACTTATTTACTAAAATTCTACTGCGTTTTCTAACTTTCAAAGTATTTAGAAAAATGCCATAAAAAGATCGTACGGAATTTTATTATTTTTGAAAGGTCGTAAATTTAGTATTATTTTTTGAAAAATAGGTATAAGTGTCCAAAATCTGCTAAAAAATCCAAGAAATTGACCTGGGTAGTACTAATTTAGCAAAAATGACTTTTTTAGTAGTTTTTTTTTAAATTAACATTTCTAGTAGTATGACAAATTGTGTAAGAGAGACAACACAATTTGCGACTATAAAATTATGGCTTTTTTAGGCCTAATCAATAGTCACAAATTGTGTGACCTTCTATCACACAGGATCATACAACATTAAAATACTACTGAAAAGGTCATTTTTCAAAACACTCATAGAAAAGTCATTCTAGTCAAAATTATGACTACTTATGTGAATTTCCCTAAGAAATTTATACCTTGAACCTGTTTTTAAAACTTATTTTCATAAATACTCGTTTTTACTTTTTTTTTTTTTTCAAAAATACACATTTTTATGGTCCATATTTCATATGCAAAATATAAGTGATCCACATTTACAATGTAAATTTTATCCATGAGGTACACATTTCATGTGTAAAATATGAATGGTATACATTTACAATATAAATTTTTACTACGATTTATTATTTTAAATATAAATTTGACCTATAATATACATTTTAAAATATGTGCTAATTTTTAGTGTAATTTTTATTCATAAAATGTAGACTATTGTATATATTTAATGTATAAAATATATACCAGTATATATTTCATGTGTAAAATAGTGATAGTCTATATTTCTCAAAAAACGAGTATTTATGAAATAAAAATTAAAAAAAAAGATATTTATGAAAATATAGTTTTGAAAACTAGCCATATTTTTCTTGGGTTAGTTTAGTAGGGCTCACCTTACTAACGTATTAGCGCAAGTGGGAAAATACGGGTCAATGATCTTGCATATAGTTTCACTGCATCCTATTTAGTCGAGATAGAATGACTCACTCTCCGAACCTGCCACATTTTTTTAACTATAGTCATTAAGTTGTCCAAGGTTACCCACTATTGGGGTCCACTCCAAACTAGTTTAGCTCTGTTTCTATATATAGTTGAATAGACAATGACCAACTCTTTCAAGTTTGATTTAAGTTTGATAAGTATTGAATTCGAAGATCAATAAGAATATTAAGTTCGATGAAAGAACAACCCATTCTTCAAACGTCAATAGTCGATTGGTGAAAGATTAAAAAGAATGGAATTTCAGAGTTGGGCAAAAGGGCTCATCCTCCTCACTTTGAGAATTCTATCTTGACTACTTCCATATGTCTCACTCTTTTTATTGGTATTGTTGTGTCTGAAATTGTGTTTTCTTCGTTACCCTTCATATTGAGAAAAGCTTTTATTAGCTTCAAAATGGCTCTTCCTCTTAGAAAATAGGGCCATCAGAGAGATCAAGGCGCAAAGGCATTGTACCAACTTTGGTGGTGGTGGTCATCAGCTATATGACTGCTATTCTTGATTTCTTAAGCTTTAGCGATGATGCCGATGAGGATCAGAGAATCCTCAACTATATCGAGGATTGTTCATGTGGTCAAATCTATTTTTTCGACCAACATGCATTTGTTTTCAACTTTTGATCATTGTTGAGTATAGTGGAATATTAGTTACCCCACCATACTAAATGTCCTACTCATAGTCATCCTTATTTTCTTATTCGTGTTACTCTTACTTTCTAGATTTATCTTGACAAAAAATGAGATTTCACACTATCTTCCCAATAGGATTTTCCATTTTTTTTTAAATGTTTGATAATTATTCATTCACAAATACCATTAGATTTTAGATATGTGTGAGGTTTGTTGGTTTTGTATAACTTTTGTGTGTTTTATGGTTGTATTTAAATCTAAAAAGCTTAAGAACATCAAAATCAATCTCTGCAAAATATACATCATGATATTAGTTAAAAAATTAACTTAAGTGACAAAAGTGATTTGAGATAATTGAAAATGCATCTCTTACGAAATTTAGTTGTGTATGTGCATGTTATTTGTATCCCGTGCATAATTTCCTTTTTTTTCTTTCTTTTTATGGGGACTAGGAAGCACAATTTCTCCTTCTTAGTTATTAGGATGACATAATAGTTATTTACTTGCCTATATGAACTACCTCACATATTTGTAATTTGATTTTTATATCGAGTTTATTATCATACAACATTGTTTGATTCCTCTTTATTCAAAAAGTTTCGAATAGTCCTTTTCTTGTTTCTATTTTTTCATATTATCTAAATTTCTTTTTTGTCTTTTTTGTTTTTCTTTTATATTTTATAGTTGCAACCAAATAATTAAAATATTAAATACTCAAATTTATTCCTAAAAATTATATACAATTTTCTAAAAAATAAAAAAAAATAGTTGGGTGTTTGTTAATGAATTTAGGGATGGTTTGACTATTTAATTAATTTTGTATGGTAATTATCATTTTATAAAATAATTTTGACTAAATCACATAATAATTTTGATCTAATTTGGCGTCAGTTTAGTATTGCTATTTATATGTTTGCAGAATTTATAAGGATAATTATCTAGTATGTATTTTTTTTAACCTATCTATATATCTATAAGTATTTTTTTTTAACCATTGGATCATTATCTGATGGCTACCATAATTTGAGTAAGTTGAAAAAATAATAATAAATGCACATTATTTAATGTTCTTTATCTCTTTACTTTTTACAATGAAAAAAACGTGCATGTTGAATTTAATTAGACAAAACAATACCTAAGTTTGAAAAAAAAAAAACTTTTGGAGTGATACCCAATTTATAATTATGAGAAAGCTTAAAGCTAAAGCCAAAAACTAGAATTTTTAGCTTCTCAAAACTGACGTTGGAAGTGGGTGAATTATGGGCCAATCATTTTTGAAATTTTTTTACGAAATAGTCTATTTCCGAACGTTACTTTATATATAACAAAAAACTTATTTATCAAATACTAGTTGTAGTAAAAATTATTCCACAGTTAGAAGCATGAACTCTAATGGCATGTTTGATTTGGTGGAATCAACTCTGTAATGAAATCCTCATTATCATTCAATTATTTGCTTTGATATTTAAACAAAGGAATAGAATTCTTTTGGAATCATAATTCCATTATTTAGTGGAATAACAATTCCACCCAAAAAAACTATGTAATCATAATTCCAAAATTTTGTTTTTATTTTTAAAACATCACTTATAAGGGTATTTTGGTCAATATAATGCTTATTCGGTTATTTCATTCTATTATACTATATCAACCAAATAATATAATATCATTTCTATTCTTCTTTCAATTTCACTTCATTACAATTCTCATTATCATTCCTATTCTATTCCACGAACCAAACATTCTATTCTACCAACCAAACATGACCTAAAAGCTATCCTAAATTGATCAAACGGATAGATATTACAAACTAATATGTTTTTCCATTCATTTTTATAATGAATAATGCTATAGGGCACCAGTGGTGCCCAGCACCACAGTGATGTGTCAGTCTGTCATTGAATAATCATAATTATAATTTAAGTGGGGTCTATGTGGGACCTAGTTTATTAATTAAATCATCCAGTGACAAACAGACATGTCACTGTGGTGCTCTTTTATAATTAACCAAACTATACCCAAAAACCAAAAAAAAGAAAGAAAACAAGTGCACTTTATCTTTTTCTCAAGTTAACCGTTTGTGCCTTGGGCTTGGGCTACTTGGCTTGGTACTCCCTCACGCGCCATCAACGTTACCCACGCTCGAGAATCTGAATGATGAAGCGTGGCTGCTGCAAAGCCATGAGTCCGTGACAAAAATAGTACACATGCTGACCACAGTAACTACAGTAGTAATTTGGAACGCGAATTAATTATTTACAAAGGGGTTAATTAGCCAATAGCAAAATACCACGTGTTAAGAACCATTGATCAAAGTTAGTCTGATAAGGAAAACATACATTTTTGTAAAGAAAAAAGGAAAAAAAAAAAGAAAAAGAAAAAGGAAGAACCAGTTTAAATAATAAAGAAGGGGCTCTTTGCAAAATGGCTAAATTTCAGGCCTCTTGGAACCATATGCCCAGTTTCCAAATACTATAGCTATTTTGTGTATAAGTAATGATAGAGACACTAAAATATTGCATAAAAAACTTACACATGGTAAGTATTCCAATCTTATTGACACCCCACGGCATATTAAGGCACCCATTTTTAATTTTTTTTTACTACGCATTTACTTTGATGTGCAAAGGCAAAGCACTGTATAGAGTATAATTATACACTTTTTTTTACCTTAAAATTTTACAAAATTGAGTGGTATTAACAATTGACTTTTTTTTTTGGTTGAGATAAAATTAACAGTTGATCTTTATTAACTTCATACACGTCCTAAATGTTTTTTCGGAAACTTTTTTCCTTCAACCCTGTTAACTAATTTTTTAAGTTCGAAAATAATGTTCATCAATGAACTAATATGAGGATGGAATAGAATTGAATGATTGGAGAATAAATATTACCGATTGACCTCATTAATAACAATTTGTACATCTTAGATTGGTAGGCGACCAGAGAGAGAGAGAGAGAGAGAGAGAGAATAATATCTTGAAGGGGAAAATGAATGAATGGTTCTGGAATTTTCTTAAGAAAAATTAAGATAATAAGGTGCATGGGGTGTGAGAATGAAATAGTTAATCAGGGGGAAAAAAAATAATGGTTGGAGTACAAGATCTTAAAGAGAAACATAAATAAAGATCGATATTGGAATTTCCCAAAAAAAGGGAAAAAAAAAAAAAGATATGCGGTGTGAGAAGGAAATACTAATAATACAAAAAAAAGTTGGAGAACAAGATCATGAATGGGAAAATAATGAATAAAGATTGTGAGATTTTCTTTTTAAAAAAAATAAAAAATAAAAAAAGGTAACAAATAATGGGGTGTGAGATTAGAATGACAACGGCGAGGATCCTATGTGTTTCCTTTGCTCCTCCAGTCAACGTGACTTGACAAGCACAAATATGAAATAAGTGCAAGTGAATGCCATAAAAATTAGCTGACAATGGGTTGTTCCAATGCCATTCATGACTACTAGTACTAGCAACACTATTGTTTAAGCACCTTTGACCTTCACAATCGTACGTTGGTACTTCTATACTGTTTACTACTTATAATAATTTGACTACGGTTTTTCTTCTTTTATTTTTATTTTAATTTTTGTTTACCTAGGTTAATTTTCAAAGTAAATTTCCACATTTGGGGTCTGATAAATGATAATCCAAATACTTGGAACATTTTATCTTTTAATAACAGTGTATATATATATATGCGTGGTTAATAGATTTGCCGGTGCTTGAAGCCATGAATGGTCAAGGCATTCATTTTATGAGATTGACCAAGGACTCGGAGTAAATAAGAGATTGACCAATTGATCGAAGAAAAAAAATCAGATGTTATGATTTGTAAAGCAATGGATCATTAATGATAGGGTTGGTGAAGTTAACATTTCAGCAATTAGTTTGGTCAAAAAATATCAAGTTTTGACTTTTCCCAAACTGGATAGTGGGAAACTAAATTTTGGTTCCTTTAATAAACATGCCATTTTTTTTAGGTCGAGTTTCAATTAATTATTTTGATATTATTATATAGGGATAATTGTAAAAAAATACTCTCATGTTAGGATATTCTGCAATTTAAACCCTGAATTTTGGATTCCGCAAAATAATATCTTGAGATTAGAATTTCTGAAAATTAATACCCTTTGTTGATTTTTAACTGATAAAATACAATAATATCCTCAAAATTAAGATGAATAATATGGATTAATCTAGTTTTAATTGAGGATATTATTATTTTTTCGTACCTAAAATTGGTCAAAAAATCTGTCCAGGGTATTAATTTTCAAAAATTCTTAATCTCAAAGTATTATTTTGCAGAATCCAAACTTCAGGGTTTAAATTGCAGAACACCCAAACTTCAGGGTATTTTTTTGCAGTTATCCCTATTATATATATATCTAAAGTTGAGGAATAAATCACTGTAGATGAACAGTGACACGCCTTTTGGGTTTTTTTTTTAAAAAATTTAAAAAACTACTCTTTAAGGCTTTGCAATTACGCTTATGTCCTTGAATTTCTGTCTATAACCTCCGTGTGGGTGTGGGTTTTGAGTCCTTTTAGTGTTAGTGTTTGTGATTTACTGAAAGGCCCTCGAATGGATGCTTGGCTAAGTGATTTCGATTTGGGCATTTGATAGGATTTTCACCCTTTAGTTGCTCTGCCTGATGCTCTTCACTCTCTTTCTTCTCGAATGGTCTCCTTCTCTCTTCTTTCTGAACCAGATGCTCTTTTCTTCCTCTTTCTTGAAATCTTTTCCTTTTCTCTTTGTCTTGGTTTAGTTATTGTCTTCTTCGATCGTCCTTCTCTTTGTTTTTCTATTGGATCTGTTATAAACTATAAATTTTTTATACCCTTTCTTCCGGTGCTTCTTCTCGATCCTCTTCGATTTTGGGGTGTTTTCTTTTTTCTTTTTTTTCCCCCTTTCTTCCTGTCGTTCATCTTTGTTCCTTTGCTTTTGATTCTTTTCTTTCAGTTTTTGTTTTCGAGTCTTTAGTTTGTTGATGTAGATCTAGCGGATCTTATTCTCGGTGTGGTGCTTACCTCTTTTAGTCTGGTATTTTTTCATCCTATAATTATATTTTGCATAATTATTTTTTCTCTTTGATGTTATCTCTGCTATGGATCATTGTTCTATTATATTCTTGCTCCTCTGGATTTTGTTGTGTATTTTGCTCCTCAGGATCTTATTGCGGGTATGCTGTTCTCCTCTTTTTGTCTGGTATTTTTTCATCCTGTAATTTTATTTTGTATAATTATTTCTTCTGTGTGATATTATCTTTGTTATGAATCATTGTTTTCTTGCATTCTTGCTCCTCTGGATCTTATGGATGGTGTGGTGCTCTCCTAGTTTTTTCTTTCGTTATCTATCACAAATAGTTACTGGTTATTTTTTTTGTTTCTATTCTTCTTTGTTGTAGGGAAATTTGTTCATTATATCTTTCTGTTGTACTTCAATATGTGTATGCTTTAGATTTGTTGGTTTTTCGGCTATTGATATGCGCTTCCAATTAATGGGCCAATGAGTCTGTCAATTTTGGGTTTTATGATTTTTGGGCTGGGTTTTATTTTCTGTTTATTTTGATTAGGCTTTTTGTTGTAATTACTACAAATATATACATATATACGTATATATATATGTATGTATGTGTATACATCTATGTCTGTCGTTTTACAATCTGGGCTATTCTCTGGAGTATTCTCGGGACTTCCTATTTTTTTTGGTCCTTTCTTTTTTGGCTGTGATATTTATTATGTATTTACTATGTGTTTAAGATTTTTTATCCTAATCATGACTTCTGTTTTCCTTATTAATGCTCTGTCTTTTCGTATTTATAGTCTTAGTACTGTATATATACTTTAATTAAAAAGAGATTAGAACAATGAAGATATTTCTGTTTTTTTTTTTACTCTAAATATATCTCTGGAAGCTTTTTTATATGTTAGGAAAGTAATATTGGAATTTACTGTTTGTTAAGTTTAGGCTTTTGTGTTGGATAAGTTTCTGACCTTTTTTTAAAAAAAAATATTTATTTTATTATGTATTCTATTGGGGTATTGCCACCTGTTTAATATTAGTCCAGTACCTCTTATACAGTTTTTGATCTTATTTGATTATGCTTGCCTGTTCCCTAACTGTGCTCACCACATTTTACCTCTCTTTATCATCCTTCCTGCCTATAGTTCACTAAGATAACGGTTACCTTCTTTTACTGTATCCACTGTGTTTAAACCTGCTTTCTGTGCTCTACTTACAATCTGTACTTTGTTGAGAGTTGGTTGCAAGAGCTGTCTTTCTGTGAAGTATTTCAGGTATTACATATATTTATTATGTTTTGATCTCTGTCTTCATTTATATCTTCCTTCTTCAACTTATATCTGTATTTTGTTCTTTTGTTAATTAATGTGTACTTCCTGCATTGGTGATATAGTATTGATGCATTTATTTCCTTACTATTATGCTAAATATCATAAATTGTTGGAATATTTTATTAAATTCTGCTATATTTGAATCTGGTTGGATTTTGTTATGTCCTTCATTAATATACACTATTCATGTTGTATTTAGTATATGTAAGCATTTAAGTCTTTCTTTTTGGATTGGAAATGGTGAAGTGTGGTTGTGTCTGTTTTGTTACCTCTCTCTGTTTGATATCTTTCTTTTCTTTGCTTTGTGATTAAGTTATTATTCTTACCTTTTACTTCTTTTTGTCCCCCCTTACCTCATTCTGTGACTTCTTTTTTTAATTCCTGTCATTCACGGTTCCTTCTTTCTGCCTTCCCCCCTCCGCTTTTTTACTTAGTTCTATTGTGGTCCCTTCCAAGTCTACTTTATAATCCTTCACATTTGGCGATGATGAGTATTTTTTTTTTTTTTAGGATCATGTAGAGTAATATGCTAACTACCCAAAGATTGATGTGTCTAATAGTATCTGTTATCACAGAGTAAACTTGGTTTGCTGTTAAAGAGTAGTTTCATGGTATTTATGTCCAAGGTATTGTAACAGTTGGTTGTTGGGTTAGAGCTCCTTCAGTAACTTTATTTCGATTTTAGTTTTCAAATTCTTTAGAACAAACTGAGGACATTACTGTTATAGATGAAGAATTCCTACCTTTTCTTCTTTTTTTCTTTTCTTGGGATTCAATGGTTTTTATAGGGCTCTGCGATTACGCTTATGCCCTTTAAATTCTTGCTGTAGCCATCCTGGGGTGTGGTTTTAAAGTCTTTTCATTATCAATGTTTGTGATTTTACCCAAGGAACCCTCGGATAGATGCTTGGCTTAAGTAATTCTAATAGGAGTTTTTTGGTTATTTGCTTGGGTTTTCTCTCTTCGTTGCTGCCCCTGATGCTCTTCACTCTTGCTTTCCTCTCCAAACATCTCCTTTTCTCTTCTCCCTAGACTTAGTGCTCTTTTCTTTCCCTTTAGTCAGATGCTTTCTCTCTTCTTCTATTTTCATTTGATTATTGTCCTCTGACAGACACCATCGTTAGTTCTGTTTTTCCCTTGGATCCATTTTAAACTCTTAGTTTCTCTCATTTTCCTTCGGTGGTGTGGTTTTTCTTTGTTTTAATTATTATTCACCTGGTAGTTTTTGGGCAGTCATAGGCTAATACTATTTTGATCCATCTGTTGTTACTTAATTGATATAATATATATGGCAAGTTTTCTATTATACTAATAATGTTATCCGTGTTTATCTAATTGCCAGAAATATACACTCTTACATAAGGAGAAAATGATTTATTAGGTAGTTGGATAAACACTTGCTGTATATTGATAATACTGTTAAATATCTGAGCCAAATATCTTATATATTCATGTATTAAATCAGCTATATTTATCCAGATATTATTACATAATTATAATACATGCAAAAAATTATATATATATATATATACATATAATCATTGGTGAACAACTTTACTACCTTGATTGACAAAGAAGAAGATGAAGGCTTTAATATGAAGGAAAAGAAAAGAAGAAGCAGAGTATATTATAATTATCATCATTGTAAAATTATCATATTATTGTAAAATTGTTAGATTAATTTTACTCATATTATGTATTCGAATTTGTTCTACATGTAATGTAATACCTTATCTATATAGATAATATTTTTATTCTCATTTATTTTTTCATTTTACATAATATATAATGAAAGCGTGATTACGATAAATCCGATAGCATATATATAGAGCGTACAACTTTTATTGAAAAAAAAAACCATAAAATATTACAAATATAGAAAAGCTATAAACATAATCTTAACATTACCATAGGATATTAAATACATCATACAAATTAATGAACTTAACGATTTAAATCAATTTATATTTGACCTTTATTCATAATCATTAAAGTGTATGTAACACTTAATTCCATTTATTAAAAAATAAAAAGAAAAAAAAGAGAGAGAGAGAGAGTACAAAAACAATATTAATACTATAACAAAAAAAATAATATTACTACTATTAAGATATTTTCCATAACTAACATAAATTAATAAACTAAGTTACTTATTAGGTTAATTATAAAAAGATTAAAATGCAAAAAATCCTAATCACATACATTATAAAATAAATTTTGATATAAAATTTTATTTTGACAACGAACAAATAAGCTCATATTCTTTTCTTAAAAAAAAAAGGCCATACTTTCGTTCAAAGCCAAGAAAAATAACGATAAGAAAAAATCTTATTAAAGTTGAAAAAAATTAATCAAATTAAAATAAGTAAAAAACTTAGGATTAAACCCAGAAAAAATATTAATATATACTTATTAAAAAAAAGGAAGAAAAAAAACTATGCAACTAAGAACAAAAACTAATAAAATAAAAAATAATATAGTTGAAAATATCAATGATATAAAAAATTGAAACGAAAAAAGAGAGTATAAATCTTATTTAAAACTTAAATATCTATAAAGTATAGAAGTGATAATTAAAAAATTTTAAAAATTATTAAAAAAAACAAAGATCCTAAATTTATATTACATGAGGAAATCATAAACAATAATAAATAATAAAAATTAAAGTACACACTTACAGTATATCTTTCCAAAAAATCTCATATTTTAAAAAAGACAGTTTATAAAATATATTTAACAATATTGATGTACAGATAATACCACAACAATAATATTGAAGATAATAAAAACAATATTATAATATAATATCAAAAACTTAAGAACAAAAATATTTTAAACAGCTCTGACATAGTAATATCTATGTATTATTTAATTATCGAAAATCAAATTTACCTAATCTAAACAAACCAACTTAACAAGTAACAAAAAAAAAATGTGAAAAAAAATATGATAAATAATATTTTGTAACTATTTTATAATATTTGAATAAAAGTTATTAGCACACTAATATTTTCTTTTATTTTTGCCAGCTCAATAGATAATAAGAAAATGCCAGAAAATTTCTTACTATCATGACGTCAGTGTAAACGACGTCATCACTGTCTTTTGAATGAAGATTCTTCAACTGGCTACGATAATGATTCAAATCATTAATATGACGGTCCCAGCATTATTTCAGAAAATTTGTATCAATCAAAGCTCACTTCAGTGCAAAGCTTTGAAAATTCTGACAAATACATTTTTCACTTAGCTGAGGCATCATCATCAGCTAATTCCAGTGGACAAAGTAATTCTTCTTACTCTACATAAAAATTGGAAAAAAAAAAGATTCCTTCACTGTTATAAACTAAACTTTGTATAAATTTATTAATTTAATATTCCTACTCCATATTGTATCATGATCTTGAAAATTGCTCCTGCGTCTGCAGATATTATGGCGCAGCCTTTTGGTTTGATGAGTTCATCAAAAAAATACATCTACCAAAATATAACCTATGTTGTAAAGACGGAAAAATCAAACTCCCTCCAATAAAGAATCCTCTTCCATTCCTAGATCAATTACTTGATTATTATGCAGGACTCTTAAGTACATATTTCCGTAAAAATATTAGAACCTTTAATTCTACGTTTGCATTCAAATCTTTTGGAGTAAATATAGAGCAAAATACAACAAACTCATATGGTCCATACATTTTTAAAATAAG
The DNA here is from genome assembly GCA_002914845.1 of Trema orientale. Lineage (NCBI taxonomy): Eukaryota > Viridiplantae > Streptophyta > Magnoliopsida > Rosales > Cannabaceae > Trema > Trema orientale. The sequence continues at coordinate 147,496 of JXTC01000452.1, forward strand.
TGGCCAAATACCCCATCTTATGGGGTCACTATTACCAACTAATAACAATCCTCCAAGATTTGCTCAATTATATATATTTGACACAGAAAACGAAATTGAAAATCGAATGTCAATATTTCAATTCGACGATACATCCAAAGAAATGACAAAATTAATTACCGAAAACTTAATTAAAATGCTTAATGAAAATAATAAATTAGTAAAACTTTTTCGTATAGTTAAAGATAGGTATAATACAAATAACATCCCATCTATGAAACTAAAACTAATAGGACGATGACCTACTAATAATAATCAATACGAACTACCTACATCAAATGATATAGGAGGTTTAATTGTTGGAGATATCGGTGAATATGAATAAGAAAGAGATATTATAATTCAAGATAGAACAAACAATCTATAAAGAATTACAAAATTACATCCATCTTATATAGCCTTACAATATCCACTCTTATTTCCATATGAAGAAGATGGTTATAGAACTGATATAAATTGGAATATAGACAGATCAGGCAAACAATCCTCAACAAATAGAATACCTATGAGAGCATTTTACTGTTATCAACAACAACAACATGAAAGTATAAATAATATTTTGTTAAAAAGTGGAAGACTTTTTCAACAATATGTAGTCTGGAAATCCTGATTTATTCATAACATTTACATGTAATCCTAAATAGCCCGAAATTACATGTGCCTTAAATAAAATTCCTAGTCTAAAGCCTGAAGATAGGCCAGATATAATTGTTAGAATCTTTAAAAAGAAATTAAATCAGATTTTATCTACTATTAAAACTGAATTTTCGGAGCAATTATTGCATGTAAGACCATGTCATTGAATTTAATAAATTAAAATACATAATAAAAAACATTAGTTTCCATTGTTAACAAATACTAACATCTTTCCATTGTTTTCTATGTCTACTTTGTAATATAGATCTATACGTCGTAGAATTTAAAAAACGAGGCTTACCTTATTGCCATTTTTTATTCTGGCTATATCCTGATGAAAAATTATCTGAACTATCACAGATAGATAAATTTATATCCTCTGAAATACCTGATCCTAAAAAAGACCTAGAAATTTACAACATCATAATAGAATTCATGATACATGGGCCATGTGGTGCCGCAAAAACAAATGCTCCATATATGAAAAGCTCAAGTTGTTCCAAAAAATTTCCAAAACGATTTAAAAACGAAACAACTATTGAAGAAAATGGGTTTGTCAATTACAAACATAGAAATACAACAGTTTATGCACAAAAAAAAAAAAAAATCAAATTAGATAACAGATATGTAGTTCCTTACAATAAAGACTTATGTCTAAAATTTCACGCTCATATAAATGTTGAAATGTATTCACAATCAATGTTAATAAAATACTTATTTAAATATCTAACAAAACGCCTAGATAGAATAAGAGCAATAATAGAAGATAACGTTTGTATAGAACAATCAGGACAAACTATTTTTAAAGAAATAGATGAAATAAAAAATTATATTAATTATCGATATATAACGCCATATGAAGCTATGTGAAGATTGTATGAATATCTTATACATCATAGAAATCCGGTAATACAAAGCAATTCATTTACTGCACATGCAAAATGTAATATTTCGTTCAAATCAACGTCTTGATAATATAGTTAGATAACCAAGAATTCAAAGAACAACTTTAACAGAATGGATGGAAATAAATAAAATTAATTTAGAAGCCAGAAAGCTTTCATATATACAATTTCGTACTAAATGGGTATGGAATAATAAAGACAAAATTTAGACTCCTAGAAAGTCAGGATATTCAATTGGATGAAATTTTTATGTCCATCCAAATTCTGGAGAGCAGTATTACCAAAAATTATTATTAAATTATCAAAAATGTGCAACAAGCTTCGAATCTATACGAACTATTAATGGTATAACAAACTTAACAAATGAAGTAGCATGTAATGCATTAGGTTTACTAGGAGATGATAAATAATGGAATGAATCAATATTTGAAACATCATTTTGGTCAACACCGCATCAATTACGACAATTACTTACCATAAGTTTATTATTCTGTAATGTAAATAATCCAACAATAATACTTGAAAATCATTGAAAACTTATGACAGAAGACATTTTACACAGAATTAAGACTTTATTCAATAACTTAAACTTTCAAATTCCTGAAAATGAATTATACAACTATGTACTATATGAACTAGAAAATAATTAAATCTATATTCATCTACTTTAACAAATTTTAATCTACCTCTACCAACAGGAACATTAATCGATGATTTAAATAATAAACTTTTGCGAGAAGAACTAGACTACAACATTAATAAATTAAAAGAAGAAAAAATTCTTTTAGAAAGAAATTTAAATAACGAACAACGCTATATTTATGAACAAATTATAGAATCATTAAACAATAAAATACAAAACTTATTCTTTATCTAGGGGCATGGAGGTACCGGAAAAACTTATTTATGGAACACAATTATTATAAAAATTAGATCAAATAATGGAATTGTTTTAGCTGTTGCGTCATCTGGAATAGCATCGTTATTATTACCAAAAGGTAGAACTGCACATTCAAGATTTCGAATACCTTTATCAACAGATAAATTTTCTACTTGCCATATCAAAAAAGGAACTCAATTAGCAAAATTAATCGAAAAAATGATATTAATATTATGGGACGAAGCACCGATGAATAATAAATATTGTTTTGAAGCTTTAGATAAAACACTACAAGATTTAAAATGTAATTTTGACAAATCTTTTGGTGGAATGACAATTATATTAGGTGGTGATTTCTGACAAATTTTACCTGTTATCCCTGCTGGAACAAAAGAAGACATAATAAATACAACTATAAATAACTCTTATCTATGGCCACATTTCAAGTTATTATGCCTAACAGAAAATATGAGATTAAAAAATCCAAATACCACAGTAGAAGAAAAAAATGAAATTTCATAATTTTCAAAATAGATATTAAATATTGGATATGGTGATGCAGAAGGAATAAAAGATTCTGAAAATGAAGATATCACATGGGTCAAAATACCAGAAAAATACATAATACAATATGAATCAAACCCAATCGAAAAAATTTCGAATTTAATATATGATGAATTTGCAAAAAACTTTGACAACATTAATTATATACGACATAGAGCAATAATAACTCCAAAAAATAAAATAGCCGACGATATAAATACATATATATTATCTTTAATATCTAATGAATCGAAAACTTATTATAGTTATGATACCATAATAGCTTCAACTGAAAATATTGATGAACTTAATCTCTTATATCCCCAAGAATTTTTACATACTTTAAATTTCAACGGCATACCACCACATGAATTAAATCTTAAAATTGGAACTCTTTTAATGTTATTACGAAATTTAAATCAATCAATGGGATTATATAATGGAACAAGACTTATCATTACACAATTAACAAATAGAATCGTAGAAGGTCAAATTATAAATTCAAATAATGAAAACGAAAAAATATATATCCCAAGAATAGAAATGACTGTAAACGAGTCTAAATGGCCATTCACTTTAAAAAGACGACAATTTCCTGTAAAAACCTGTTATGTAATGATAATAAATAAAAGTCAAAGACAATCATTGAATTAAGTCAGTATTTATTTAGAAGATGAAATCTTTACACACGGTCAATTATATGTAGCTTTATCATGAGTAACAAGTCCTAAAAGATTACATATATTAATAAATAAATCCATCAGTAAATATCCAAATCATGTTAAAAATATAGTTTACAAAAAAATTTTACATGGCATTATGTACGTATGAAAATTTTATTTTATTAATAATTCACATACTAAAATATAATTTTAATATAAATTTATATTCATTCTTATAAATCTTTTATACCTAAACTTTTTGAATACTCTTCATATTATCTACATTTTACAATTTTTTGTTTTTGTTTTTGCAGGTAAAAAAAGAATAAAAAAATGGTAACACCAATACAATTTCTTAAACCAAACGAGAATTATGCAACAATTGAAGTACGTATCAGCAGACTTTGGCACAATAATGATTACACAATAGGGTGCTTAATAAGTATCGACTGTATTTTAGTCGATCATGAGGTAAGAAAATAATATCAAATTACATGATCTCATACTTTATTCCAATTTAATATACCAAACGCACATATGTTCTATCAGCTAATTCTAGCAAAACATTGTATAATAACTAAATAATTTTTTGTACAATACAGCATGAAGTAATCCATGGAACAATTAAAGCTCGAGATGTAGATAATATCCTACAACAAATAACAGAAGGAGAAATATATCGAATCAGCAACTTTAATGTTGCGCCCAATAAGCCAAGATAAAATTGTATCCCACAGTGCAATGTTGCAATTTGCCAGAGCAACATCTTTCATTCCAATAACAACACTCGCAACAAACATCCCAATGCACAAATTCTACTTTGTAGACTTTAATCACCTACCTTCAAGAACAGACATACATAACATATTATCAGGTATTATTAATTATAATCTTATCATTCTACTAATCTTTATCAATAATCATTCAAAAAATTTTCAAATTAATATCTTTTTTTCCCCCTCTATTATACCAGATGTTATAGGAATGCTAACAGAATTATAAGACTTAGAAGAAACTAACATCAGAGAGAAACTGACACCGAGACGAACATTAACAATACAAAATATCAGGTAATTGGTTTATTTACTACCGAAATTTATATATCTAAAAATATTTTATATTTTATTTTAGTCATACATTAACACTATCTTATTTCAATTACAGGAGTGAAAAACTTCAAATCACATTATGGGGAGAAACAACAAAAAACTTTAATATCGATATTGTAAAAACAGTTGAAGAACCAGTTAAAACTTTCTTTATATCTATGACAATAAAAAAATATCTAGATAATTAATAATCTTTTTTATACCTACATATAAAAATATCCATATATTCAAATGATCACTAGTTCATATGAATTTTTATATCAAACAGGGAATACATATGCTGCAAGTACAGGCGCAACAATATATTATATGAATAAACATACCTGAAACTAATGCATTAAAAACAAGGTAATAATAACTTTACGTATCTTCTTTTATTAAAAAAAAAAATATCCTACTTTATTTATCTTTATTACACATCACTATTTTTTTTTTCTCTTTTTACCAATATATTATTCAGGTTCCAGCACACAACAAAGCATCTCGAATTTCTCCCAGCTCCTATTCTAAGAGACATCCAACCACCGGAGCAATAAAAATTACAAGACAGAAAAATAATTACAGAATTAAATCAATTAGATCAATTGGCACAACAGGTTAGTATAAATATAATAATATTTTTAAAAAGATCACTATATACTATAATTTAAACTAACATCATTTTCTTTTTTATTCTTAGGGAATAAAATTTACAATAAAAGCAACAATATATAAATTTGAGACACATCAGGGTTGGTACTATAACTCTTGCCCATAATGCTCTAGACAAGTTCGTGAAGCAGGGAGCGGATGGTAGTGCGACACACACGGTCATCTCACATCAACTCCAATTCTATGGTACAAAACATAATCAAGTAATTCTTATTAATATTTTTCGAATTAATTCAGTTATTAAAAAAAATAATTTCATTTATACAAAAAAAAGTATATAATTTACTATGTTAATTATTAATTAAGATATGATTTTTTTTAATTATACTAAATAATTTTTTCACATCACTAATCCAACAGGTACAAATTAAATATAAGAATTGAGGACAAAACAGGATTTACAGTCATAATCATATTCGGAAAAGCAGCTCAGGTTCTGATTAAAAAGCCATGTACAGTATTGACCATACAAGAAGGCTATACTGATCCAATAATATTGCCACCAATAATCGAAAAATTATGTGGAAAAACAAAAATATTTCAAGTTTATTTCAGAACCAGAGGAGCATTAATTGATACAATAGTATCAAAAATATTCGATGACGATGAATCAATTCCACTGCCTCTTTCAGCACCACCAACCATCCCTGAAACAAAGATAATACCAACCCTACCCCTAGATCCAAAAACACCTGATCCAAAAAAAATTACAGAAAGATAAAAACTAATCATAAATTCATAATTCAATAAAATACAAAATATTATTATCTATTATTTAACAAATAATATATTTTTTTGCTTTCAGATCAGAAA
>JXTC01000452.1:153738-164634 GCA_002914845.1 Trema orientale
AATATTATCCTACTGTTAAATATTACAAACTATTATAAATAATATAATAAATACTATATTACTAATTTATTATACTCCATATCTAATCCGCAGCAAAAGCACAGGCACTAGTACTCGTATCTATATTTAGATTTGAAGGTATTCGTTTTAAATTCATTTTAAGATAAAACAAATAGGGAATTAAACCGGACTATAATTAATGTATACCCAAATAACATTTTGAGTAATGTTATGGAACGACGTATCAGTCTGTTATAAGTGATTCTAATTAATAAATTAGGTCACCACACATAGGCCCTCTATCTGAAATATAATTATAATTAGCATATAATATAGTGTTAAACACCACTGATATCCTATAGCATTACTCTAACGTTTTGAGTACCATTGTTCAATAGTTTTTTTAGGAGTAATCATTTTAATTATGACCTGTCATAACAATGGAAAAATTCGTTCTAAGTTTGAAATGTTTATTCCCGTCCATTGCCTTCAAGGATTTATTTCTTGGATACCTCATCCTCTTTTTCTTCTTCTTCTTCTTTTTTTTTTTTTTTTTTTTTTCAATTTTAAATTAAGTTTTCTTGTAGTTTTCTTTATGCGAAAAATAAAATGCCAAAAATTGGCTATGAGTTTAATACAATCCTTCAAAACAACCACTCAGCATAACTACCTGTTTTAAATATTGGGGGAATGGACGGTCCTGGGATTTCTTTTTCTTTCTTTCTTTTTTTTTTTTTTTTTTTTTTGAGAAAATGACCGTAATCATGGTCATAAATATGATTACAGATCATTACGGTTATAAAAATATAGAATATTTATAAAAAATATTGTGTTTTCACATCAATATAAAAAAATAGCTGTCTTTGCACCTATTTAATAAATGGTCATTTTTTCATTTTATTTTGCAAAATAAACATTTTTTTAGTGGATCAATTTTATGTATCTTATCCCAATTTTTTTGTTCATATTGATATATAGTGTAATATATTGATATGTATTTTACAGTGTAATATTGATATATTTTGATAAATTCAATTATTTTTAATAGTATTTGAAAAACAACCATTTTTAAATAGTGATCCAGCCATTTGGCTATGCTACCAAAGAAGAGTATTTATAAAAAATATCATTTTTTAAAATCAATTTAAAAAATGACTGTTTTTAACACCAATTTAATAAATGACCGTTTTATAATTTTATTTGAATAAATGACCTTTTCTAGTTGATCAATTTTTAAAAACCAAATCAATTTTTTAGAAAATAAATCAATTATTTAAAAGTAAATCAATATATTTTGATCTACGAAATATGAAAATGGCCATTTTTCAAATAATGTTCGAAATTCGGTTATTTTTAACAATGTTTGAAAAATAACATTTTTAAACAATGATTCTGCCATTTAGCTAAAAAATCCAATAAATTGACCTGAGTAGTACTAATTTGGCAAAAATGACTTTTTTAGTAGTTTTTTTTTTTTTTTTTCCAAATTGACATTTTTAGTAGTATCTCAAATTGGGGGAGAGAGATCACACAATTTGTGACTATAAAATTGTTACTTTTCTAAGACTAATCAATAGTCACAAATTATGTAACTCTCTATCGGACAGGGTCATACAACACTAAAATACTATTAAAAAAGTTATTTTTCAAAATACTCCTAGAAAAATATGTGAATCTCCCTAAAAATCCCCCCAAAGAATTAAGAAATTTACACCTTATACCCGTTTTTAAAATTTATTTTCATAAATACTAATTTTTACTTTTTTTTTAATAAAAAATACACGTTTTTGTGGTCCATATTTCATATGCAAAATGAGTGGTCTACATTTACAATGTAAATTTTATCCATGAGGTACACATTTCATGTGTAAAATATAAATGATATATATTTACAATGTAAATATTTACTACGATTTATATTTTTCATCATAAATTTCACCTATAATATACATTTTAAAATGTGTGCTAATTTTTAGTGTAATTTTTATTCATAAAATGTAGACCACTGTATATATTTAAACTGTATATATTTAATATATGAAATATATACCAGTATACACTTTATGTGTAAAATAGTGTGGTCTATATTTCTCTAAAAATGGATATTTATGAAATAAAAATACAAAACCGGTATTTATGAAAATATAGTTTTAAAAATGAGTATTTATAAACTTTTCCCAAAATAGACACTAGATGTAAATTTCTCTAAAAAGTGGGCTGCTCTTAGTGGGCCCACCTAGATATCCTCCCCAACCCGCATGGGTATTACACACCGGTAACCGGTTCCCGTTTATGTCATCATCAGCTTCCTAGTTTGCATCATCGTAAATTCAAAGTCAATTCATGGATATCCGACAAAGTTGAAAAGGTATCCAAAATCAACGGTGCAGGTTACTCACCAGGGAAGCCACGAACAATAGAATATAGCGAAACAAGGCACAGAGGAAAGGAACCCAAAATCCCGAGGTGGAGTCAAATCCAAGGAGGAAGAAAAGGATTCTTTTTTGTCTTGTCTTGAATAATCCAACTTGGATTGTTGAGGGGCCATTCGTGCCACACAATCTTGTAATGGAAAAAATCAGAATTTTCTCGATCAGGGAATTGGTTTGGATCAAATAAATCCCATATTTTGATTTTCGAGATTTTGTGGTTTTTTTTTGGGTACCACCCAAAGGGCTAAACTGTGAAAATCTTTTGGTTTTTGAGGTCCAGGGATGGATAAGTTTATGGTGAGCTAAAAAAAGGTCACAAAAGGGGAGAAATTTAGTTTCAGGTACCTGTTTTCTGAACTGGGTTCTTCTCAGGCATGGTTGTTAAGCTCTGTTTGATGGCTTCTCATGGCTACCCTCCTGGTGGGGTTGTTTTACACCAAGAGCAGGGCATGAGCAGGGCCATCCAGGTAAAACCTCTAGCTTAATTGGGTTTTGTTTTTTTGAGATGATGGAATTCTTTTTTTGGGGTTTTAATCTTTGTGTTTAGATGCTTGTTATTCTATCTTCTTGTTGTGCTGGTTTACTATCTGATTGGTGCTTTAGTTGTGAATTGGGCTATGTACATAGTATGTGTTCTATTTCCATTAGGTGGTCATTGGGTTCATATCTTGTTACTATTTTGGTTTGTTAAAGAGGTCTTTCCAAGCAATTTTATGCTGCTGAGGTAAACTATGATCATACTGTATATATGTATGTATGAAGATGGTTGCTTTTGGAACCCGGTACTAATCCATGATTAATTGCTTTCTTTGGCCATATGTACTAATCTGGAATTGGAAACAAAAATAAGGGAAGTGTTGTTTTTTCTTTTTCCCCCTCTTCCTGAAAGTGTTTTCCTTTCTTATTCATTCAGGTGTTTACTTACACATATATGACACATATTTTGGTGATTCTCGCACATAATTAGTGAAATTTAGTTAATTAGAAACGTAAACTTTTATTCCTTCGTATTTCATTACGGATTAGTAAAAGTGCCAGTTAAGTAATGACTAATTCTTGATTTCTGATGTTAACGCAGGATTTTCAACCTCTTTTCCCGTGCCATGGAGCAAAACATGAAATCATGAGACTAGGATCCCTCAAATTGAGACCACAAGAGTGTGAAGAGCCATGGAAACCCATAAGCGGGTTGTCTGAGTCTAACCAGTTTGTCAAGATTGACTCAACGGTTAATAGGCCCCTGCTCCATGATGTGCAAGGTATGCAAATCATTGTGCTATCTGTTGAATGATATTCTTGTTTGAATCTCTTTTTCCAATTAGTTTAAGATGTTCACTATGATATATCATTTAGCATAGTACAGATATAAAATATTGCAAAATCTACCAACGTATTTCGTGTTCCTTGCTGTCTTTTTAAGTATGTAATTGTTCATTCAGTACAGGGCGTCTTTTTTTTTTTTTTGGTGTGAGTTTATGGTATGTAGAAGTATTCCTAGAAGTTTAGTACAATCTGCGTTTCTTAGTTTTATTTAATCATGTCCGTGATGGATTCCTTGTTGCATGCAAACTACTCTAAAGCATACTAGAATAAGTTTATCTGTCACTTCCTCAACCTAACATGATATGATGATTTAGTCTCCGAGGTGTTGGCTTGATGTTAATTTCCTTTTAGCACGCTTGTTTGAATTGACAAAAGTAGGTACGTATAAATGTAAGAATGAGCTGGATCACTGACTAGGATAATAAAGTATAGCCCGACATACATTGGTTTAAAAGGCTGGGGAAGGAAGATTTAATTAGATTTGAAGGCTGAAGAAAAAGAACTAAATGTGAGAAACATTGTTAGCAAGTTATTTCAAAGTTTTTCTGTATTTAAGATTTGACTGGCTGCCATGCAATTAATTTAGGCATTTATCTCCTCTTTTCATAGTATCATTATGTCTTTGCATTGTGGCAGCTTTATTTTATTTATATTTTTCCTATATCTGACTGCAGATGGTCAGCCAGGTTCCATGCTTTTCGGCTCTGGAATAGCCGAACATTGCATAAGACATGAGAAGATTTTGCAGTTCCTCATGTCTGCAGCAAATGAACCAGAGGGAGGTGGAGTGGATTTAGCTTTACTTTCTGAGGTCATGGGCTTACAAGCATTGAGAATTGATTCACAACAACCACCAACACCTCTTATCTACCCTGGCGAGGAACTGTATGCCCAAAAGCCTCTTTTGGACTTTGTTGGGGATCTGGTGGGTAGTTCAAGAATTACAATTCACCCAGATGGTCGAGTCTTATTCAGTGGTACAGGGACTGAGGTCAATGATATACTTTCAGTTGTTGCTGAGTTTTACTTGCCCAAAAACTCAGCTAAGTGGAAAAAGCAGTCAATGCTGGTTCCACACTATAATAGGTATGCAGAATTTTTTTTTCCTTTTATGAAATCAATATTCTGTGTAGTGTGAATATATTGATTCATCTGTGTTATTAGATTCATGCAAGCATCTTCCAATTTCCTCGCTTCTTCTTCTTCTTTTTTTTTTAATTATTATTTTTTTTAATGATCTTTGTTAGAGGTGATGGTTCCAAGTACAATGTCCTATTTAGCATGATTCATTTAGTTGGTTTTTGTAACTTGTTATTATAGCATTGACATAAACCTTTAATAGACTAGCGTTTTTTATGTACTTGAAAAATAAATATTTTGCATGTTTCCCTTCTAATTTCATGTGGTGCTCTTATGAATTGAAATGCATGGTTTTTCTTTTTTGACATTTTCTAGTTTGTAGATGAAAGGCAGATGTAATTATTGGGCAATGGGTCGGTCAAGCATCACTTGTTGTGCCCACCGCCACTGACCCCTTTCTCAAGGATATTTAGTGGGCTTTTTATGATCAGTTACTCTTGACTGCGATGAATGTTTCAATTATTTATATGTTTTCGTCTAAATTTTTTCTTCAAATGTTACTATTTCTGTTTTGTTTTTTGGTTGTAAAAACCTGACCTGCAATCAATTCTTTGGACCAGGCTGAACAGCAGTGATGTAGGGGTTAGTCTGGATGGGTCTTCTTTGAAGCTCCAAGCAACAACCATTGCTCCTGTGAAGAGGTAGATGAACAAATACTAGTTTTCTGTACTTCTACCAATCACCATTGCCAGCTTTAGTTTTGAGATTATATTTACGAGACAGCTGATATGACAATTTTGACTATATTCCTTTTTCCCCAATTCCTAAGCATCACCTGGTTTTGATTTATTGGATCATCGAGATTATCAGCTAGAACTTCCCCCTCTTGATATTATCGGTGTTTACACCTGTATAGAACTCTTGAATCATGGTATTCTTACTAATCTTTTTCTCATCATGTACTCAACAGTCCTGGAAAGGTCAAGGTCAAGTCACCAAAAAAGAAGATTGGCAGAAAGCTGGGTAGGGAACGAGATCTCTACAAGAAGAACTATTTCCATGCATGTGAGAACCTTCTATCCATAATGGTTGACAAGAAGAAGCACGGAAAAACAGCCATCCTTTCACTAAAAAAATCTGGTCCTGAGCTTCCTGAGCTCCTGACTCAGTTCTCAGCCGGCATTGCGGGAACTGGATTGGCAGTTCTATTCTCTGTCATCTGCAAATTAGCTTGTTCAAGGGTGCCCCTATTTTGCACATCGAAACTCGTCAACACTGGATTAGGATTTGGTCTGGTTTGGCTTTCGTGGGCAGTTAATAAGCTGAGAGACACAGTTGTCTACATCAGCAAGAATGCAGGTAAGTTGGGATTGAAGGAAGAGGAAATGATGAACAGAATGGATAAGAGCGTGAAGGAGATCTATTTCAGAGCTGCAACGTTGATGGCAGTGGCGGTGTTGAGATTTGCTTAAGGATCAAAGGAAGCAATCTATCTGGGCCGAAAACGAATGGTTTGGAGATCAGTTTGACTGGCTGTGTATTTGACGGTAACTGTATGTGTTCTATAGAGCTGGTTGATGATTAGATGGGGTGAAGCTCATTGGCTTTGATGTTGTGGAGATGGGAGAGGCTTAAGTTAGAGAAATAATCACCAAAAGGACATGAAGGTGGAATCCAAATGATTTCCTGGTAAGTTTTGACATGATGCAGAGTTCGATCGAGGTTGAACTCTGTCTGATCACCAGTCAGCATGTAGTAACTGATGTTTCATAATTAGATTGTGTATTATATAGCCGAACGGCAACTTGGTTAGTTGATTCATAGTTTTGTAACAGACGATAAACAATGTAAATCAATTTTGTGGGTGAAATTTCCTCTAAAAAGTATGTGCATGAAAACCACTAACTAGTAATTTTATTGCTGTAAGCCTGTAACCAGTGGTAGACCAGGTTTATAGATTTTAGTGTTTGAGTAATTATAGTGAATGTTCTATGTTGACCCCTTGCTTAAGTAAATCTACGGTTTTTATTTTTTATTTTTTATTTTTTATTTTGGGTAAATGGCCAAATATATTATTTTTGATACCTATTGACTGATATTTTTATCCAATTTATATACTAGATTTAACAACAATGTACTGAACATAGTTATCAAAATACGGGACAAGACTTAAACAACTACTAATACGGAGTATAATTAGGATTTTTTATGAAAAATAATTTTGAAAAGTCAGGCCAAAAATTCGTAAATTTATTTATTCGTGTAATACAATTAATTGTGAGAAATACGTCTATAAAAAAAAATGCTAATAAAAACTGCGAGTTTTCTATTTAAAATTAGATTTGTCATCTAGGTTAATTTGGATGATCATAAATTTTATATACTATTTATTGATAATTGAATAATAATTAAATAATTAAAAAAATCAATATTGTAGATTTAATTAAAAAGTCAATATTGTAAGATAATAATAACAAAAATTTTAATAAAGAAAATGAAATTGGTGAAAAACATTTTATATGGCTGAAAGATACTTGCATAGTTGTTATTATAAATGTTAAACTACGAGTATAATAAGACTATTATTAAATAAAATTGCTAACCATATTATTGAATTCGGTTTTACGCTTGACTAAATTAGTTTATTTATTAGATATATCAACTCATATATTCGGCTCCTCTGAAAAAAATTATATATCTGGCTATTTTGCTATAAAAACTATAAAAGTAAATATTTTTAAAAAACAATGTGTCTGTGTCATTTTTTTGGCCCTTTTTTCTTAACAATACTATAGCACTAGGAACGAAATATTGAACGGTAAAGATTGAGACGCCAAAATCTTATACAAAAAACTTACGCCAATTATGTGGCATTATTTTTGATCACATAACTAATTTTAAATAGTGTGATCTCACTTTCAAAAAAAAAATGTGATTAAAATGAATATCACCTTATATAGTATAAGTATTTAGTGTAAAATATTAGTATCTCTAATATTACTCAATATTTGAAAGTCGGGGTAAAAATCTCCTGGTACAAGGGGATGTGACGACTCATCGCATTTTATATAGACAATTCATTCTCTGAAATGAAATTATTGCTATGAGAAATTATCTATCACATTATAAACGCTAAAGATAAATAACCTCACTTTAGTTCTTAAATTTTAAATTTTGTTATTTTAGTCCTAACAATATTAAAAAAGTTTTTGTCCTTTTTGTCATATATTTGGTTTTATTCTTAATAGAATAAGCACATGGAACACATGCTCTTCTATTGTATTTAATATTCAGAAACATAATCTAACACTATAATAAGACTAAAACAAGAATTGAATCAATTTAAATATAATTTGTTAAACAAAAATGAGCTACACATGAAACAAAAATATAATATAAAATTGTCAAAAATATAATATTTTGTTAGAATCAATAATACAGAATAACAAATACATCTCATATGCTCATTCAATTACGAATAAGAGCAAATTATATAGCAAAAAAGACTAAAATGAAATATTTTTAATAGTTTAAAAGACGAATTTAAAGTCTAAGAACTAAAACGAGACTTTTCATTTTGCCGAGGTACCAATAGTCATTTAACCTATTCCAAAAAAGGACATGAGTCTTAAATCACCAATAATGATAAAGCATAGCTAATGCTTCTCTCGTGAAAAAATAAAATAAAATAATTATTTGAATCTAAATTAAATTGCAATTTGCAGATTCCATGCTAGCAGCATGCCAGCGTGCACGACACTGGTAAAGCACCTGTACTGTTTGACAGGAAAATTATTTTATGATTAAAACTACTAAAAGAAAAAAATCAGATGGAAAAGCGCAAGGCTTAAAAAGCTGCCGAAGATTCCTCGTTCCTTCAATTTACTCGATTTTGTAACATCAAATATCCTCTTTGAAAATGCCTAAAACTACAACTGCATCAAATGTGGACTATATAAGCAATTACCACATGGCATGTTGTCCAAGCGAATAGTTCTTTTTGGTTATGAAGCCCTTTTTGCTAATGACCATACAGAGATAAAAAAAAGATCGGGCACATCAAAATTCTTAGCCCAGTACTTTTGATACTACTCCTGCACCAACTGTTCTACCTCCCTCCCGCAGGGCAAATCTTTGTCCTGTAAGTTGAATCAATGTTTTAATATCAATAAGCGTACAAAAATTATGAAACTCTGATTATAACAACTGTCTCAGTATAAACATTGTTTTGGAAATATGAAAACCACGAGAAAGTATCATAAACTGTAACCTATATTTACCCGCTCTTATAAAGAATAACTATAGGTGACATCTAGTAACATGCTTGTGGGTGTGCCTAAACTAAAAGTTGCATGCAATATGCAGCCATGCATACATTAGTGCAAACCACTTTGTCAATAATATATGCAATCAAAAGAACACAAACTTAAGATAGTTGATGCATGAATGAAGTAGCACAATCATCAAGGGCAAAAGAGAACCATGCAAGGTATGTGTTACAGTGATAGGAAACTCCATCTTTTCAAGGGAGTATGCCAACATACCTCCTTCAAGAGGGACGGGTTGTATCAACTCAAAAACTGCTGTCACATTGTCCCCAGGCATAACCATCTTAACATTTTCAGGCAATTCTACTGTTCCAGTAATATCTGCAGTCCTCATATAAAACTGAGGCTTATAGTTTGAGAAAAATGCAGTATGACGTCCTCCTTCAGCCTTTGTGAGGACGTATATCTCAGCTTCGAACCTCTTGTATGCTTTCAAAGATCCTGGCTTGGCAATTACCTGTGAAATAAACAATCTTACAAAGTTTTACTATTCAATATGAAACTAAGTTCAGTATTACTCTCCATCTTACGCAGTTACAAGTTCCCCCCCCCCTCTCTGCTGTGGATAATCTTGAAGCAGTAGTCATAATTGTATCAGAAACTCTGAATTCAGTCAACTTTAAAGGCAAACAAACTGATAACTAATAAACCAAATTAGTAGTGCTAAAGTCAAATAATACCAGAAGAATCAACACTTGCCTTACAAAAATTTATAGACTACCTGATGAAAACAAAAGGATAGTCGGCAATACAAAAATTAATAACCTAGGTGATTGCTAGAAGTTTTATGTGATACCACAAGAATCCAGGAACCAGGATTCATAATTCCTGGGGTGCAATTTGTGTGATATACCTGTCCTCGTTGCACATCTTCTCGTTTTAGGCCTCGAAGAAGAAGACCCACGTTGTCACCAGCCTATTTAAAAGCCCAAAGCAACCATTAAATGGAAGCACATGCAAAAGAAAAACGATTGGTAAAGTATCTTATTTGGCACTTACTTGTCCTTGATCTAATATCTTCTTGAACATCTCAACACCAGTCACCGTAGTTTTCACAGGAGCACCCTGCATGCAAAAACTAGATGTCAGCACCAGCCATTCTTAAGAGGCAGATTGCTTACAGAGAAATTAACAGAATGCTTTACAGCACCAGAAATACAAGAACTACATGTACATATTTACCTGCCTTAACCCCAGAATCTCAACTTCCTCACCAACTTTAATGGTTCCCTGTTCAACACGACCAGTTGCTACAGTTCCACGTCCCTTTGATACAAAAACAAAAACCAATACTGCAAAGTCAAATTGTCATGATACTACTTAACCACACAGAACCATAAAGAGTTCCAAGAAAGGAAGGAGTGAAGCAGATCAATGTATACCCCATCTTCAATTTGAGAATGTGGGTAACCTTAAGATAAATAACTTAATATATTTTTGCGGAAAGCTGATAAAAAAAGTTGTGCAATATCTTTTTTCTAAATACAAGTAAATAGAGGAAACAGAGGCACTACAACCATAGAAAACTAGATACTAAAGAACTCATGCCAATTTAAAGGAAACTACATGAATCTTATGTCCCGAATCAATGTAATTTATAGATTATACCTTATCATCTTTTGTATTTTCTACATTTTTCTAATAAAATCTCATTGGGTTCTTATCACCCCCCCCCAAAAAAAAAAAAAATGCAGTACACTTCAAGCATAAATAAACCACATGCAAATTTTACC
>JXTC01000452.1:164643-257132 GCA_002914845.1 Trema orientale
AGGTTTGTCAAGTTGGCGTACAGGATCCGGAATGTATTCATCGACAGCATCCATCAATTTGAGAATAGCTTTCTTTCCAATCTCTTCATTTGTACCTTGCAAAGCCGACAAAGCTGAACCACGAATAATAGGAATCTCTTCCCCAGGAAACTTGTAGAAGCTCAGAAGCTCTGCCAAAAGTTTGAGAAATTGTGAAATAATTAGAGTAAACATAATAAGAGAAAGAGTCAAGATAATCTCAAAAAATACACACCACGAAGCTCCATTTCGACAAGTTCCACCAATTCTGGATCATCAACAGCATCAATTTTATTCATAAAGCACACAAGGGATGGCACACCAACCTGTTAGATATTTCAGTTAAACATTGTAGGCATTGCTTTACATCATAACCCAGACATGGTAGCTAAACTTTTCTCCTCAATTACAATAATGACATACACACCTGTCGTGCAAGCAAAATATGTTCCTTAGTCTGTGGCATGGGGCCATCAGGGGCAGATACGACCAGGATACCCCCATCCATTTGGGCCGCTCCAGTAATCATGTTCTGCATAGCAATTATATTTTTATTACATGGTTCCAAAGGGGAACATGAGAACATCCAGCATTAGAACATTCCCACTGGATTGCAAGTTTAAATTTAAAAAAAAAAGTTCTTTTATTTACAACTAACAACTTATAAAGTAATTCGCACTTGTAACATGAAAAAAAAAAAAGAAAAAGAAATGAACATTCATCAGAAGAGTATATATTCATGAATCAGGATATCTCTAACTTCTGAGCTCCCAACTCATGTAATAGTTACATTTGAGCCATCTTTACAGCTTGATATCATGAAAAGGCAATCGACTCAAACAAACTAATGTCAATTTATCATATACATGTGAGTCATCTTCACAGCTTACTTTGACATAATCTGCATGTCCAGGGCAGTCAACATGTGCATAGTGTCGCTTAGCAGTCTCATACTCTACATGGGCCTGAAAAATTAAGGGAAAACCCATGTTGCAAGAAAAAAGCGATTACAAAAGATGAAGAAGAATCAACATGAAATCTACACTAATCTACATTCTACAGCCAAACAAAATGGCAAAGCTCATATTGATTACAAATATAACCACATGCTAACCGTTGCAATCGTAATTCCTCTCTTTTTCTCTTCAGGAGCCTTGTCAATTTCATCAAAAGCAATAGCCTTGGCTTTACCTTCTTCTGCCAGTACCTAAGGAAAGTCAAATAAATTCAAGCTTCGCCCAAAAAAGGAAATTAAAAAAAAGCATGTTTCACGTAACAAACAACTTGTTTCGAATATAAAATCTAACATAGATCTACAAAGAGGAACAAGCATAAATATCAATAACCAAACCTTTGTAATTGCGGCAGTTAATGTCGTCTTTCCGTGATCAACGTGTCCAATTGTTCCAACATTAACATGAGGTTTTCTGTTCGAAACAAGATCATGTAGATTTAAAATTGTTAACCACTTTTCAAAGAAGTTGAGGTCAACTAAAGCAAACATTAATGAAAGTAACATCATCCTTGATAAAAAAGATTTGGGTAATAGTAACTCAGGAGATGTTTCTAAAAAGTAATCAAAAGAAATTAAAGGAATGAGTGAAAAGCAAATAGAGTGAGAAGCAACAACGGTGGAAAAGCCTAGGATTCCCTTTCGTGTGTTTCTAATTGGTACGTTGACACATGAAAAGGAAATACTTTCCCATTCTTCATTCCCTTTGCTCTCGTTAGTAACCATGCCCTCAATCCAAGAGAAAGAGAAGAAAAATAAATAAATAAATAAATAAAGGGAAATTCAAAGTAATAACTCTTACAACTCCGTACAACAATACTAATCCCATTCTCGATCTCCCATTACCGCAAGCTGATTCTAATTATACTAACCAAAAAAAAAAAAAGGTTGATTCTAACTAAAACATCAAAACAACTACAATCACAAACTTATTACCATATGATTTGTGTATTACATAAAAGCATACATGTAGAAATATATAGAGAGAGAAGGGTTGAAGAATCAGAAGCTGAGCTTACGTTCTCGTGAAGGTGGCCATGGATCTCCACCATGGATTCGGAGTATAAGACTGGTCATTTCCAGCGATCGAGTCGGATACAGTGACACCGGGCAGCGCCGATCCTCGGCAGCAGGAGTAAATTTGGGATGAAAATGGGAGAAGGCGCTTGGATTTAGGGTTTCTGAGAGCGACCGAAGCCATTGTTGAAACCCGAAGAAGAAGGAATGGAAATGCCCTAGAAGAAGCTCGAGGGAACTATAAAGCTTCGCTCGCAGAGTGGCGGAGACTCGGAACTTCGGATGAGGGGTTTAGGGCTTATGAGGGTTTTACTCCCTGGGCCTTTGTTTCCCCCAGCCAACCCCTCAAATTACCAAAATATCCATTACCGGGCCATGAAGAAACGACATGTCATATAATGAATGTGCCCGAAAAATGCATTATTATTATTATTATTATTATTATCCTTTTTGGAATCCAATTTTAGTCACTGAGGTTATATCACTGAGGTCACTGTATCATATATTTGTTTCAGTTTGGTCTCTCAGTCTTAGTCTTAGTCTTAGTTTTGGTCTCTGATTCAACTTGAATAATTTTGTTATAAATCATTGACCAAAACTTAGACAAAAATATGGTTCAAAATTATTTAAAAAAAATGTGAAATTTGAAAATTCATAAACATATTAAGACTAAAGCATAATTACAAAAGTTAGAGACCAAAATGAGATTTTGCTAATTATTTATGCAACAATAGCAGAAGTAAATTTTCTTTAACAAAAAAAAAAAAGAAAAGTACCGATGCTTTCTTTCTATACGGGTACTAAAAAAAAAAAAAACAATTTCGTTTACAAAAATTGTCATGTTGTTCTCTGGATAAACGGCATTTTTAAAATGCATGTCGTTTAACGACTGATGTGGTATCATTCTTACGTATACCATTTCTAGAATGAGATTTACTGGTAACCAACGCATCGTTTTATTTGCTGTATATAAACGACATTGGACATAAAACAATTCTGTTTTTCCATACAACAAGCGATAAACCATTTATTCTGTACTCTTATCTCACTTTAGTATCATTTGCCTTGTACTTCTCAAACTTAGGGATTTATAAGTTTTAAGGCTTTTGCGTCTCAAACCATAGATTATGTATCTTTTAATTTATTTACCTAAACTTGCAAGCCAAGGCACCTGGCTATTTTTCACCAAACATTGTCTCCATCAGTACGTTCCTAATCGCTATAAGAAAATTATGGACTCAATTGGTTTCACCCACCTGAGTTCCATCATCCATGGCTACAATACTCTTAACCCTTCAAACATTAGCCTTGATCTTATCATCCTTGCCTCTTATAAGCCCCATTGATTTCAAATATCCCGCCGTTTTCAACTTCGGCGATTCGAATTCGGACACTGGCGGCCTAGCTGCCGGAATCGCTTTCCCAGTTGGGCAACCCAACGGCCAAACCTACTTCCAAAAACCCTCTGGGAGGTTTAGCGATGGCCGTCTGATCATTGATTTTCTCGGTGAGTGTAGATTTCATTGTATCATTTCGATGCGTGGCAACTGTTTGTGAAAATGCGTCTGAGACTTTTGCTACGTAGTCTATATCTTAGATATTTGTTTGTTAATTTGCATGGTGCAGTGGATTCAATGAAGCTACCTTTTCTCAATCCATATTTGGATTCAGTTGGTGCACCGAATTTTCAGAAGGGGTGTAATTTTGCCACTGGGGGTTCCACCATAACTCAGGCCAATGCAGCCTCAATAAGCCCGTTTTCCTTTGGGGTTCAGGTGTCTGAATTGGTCAGATTCAAGGCTTGTGTTCTTCAACTACTGGCCAAAGGTATATATATGTCTATATATATATATATATATATATTGATATCCTAATTTAAGAATCAGATACTGAAATATATCATGTGTTAGATTCAGGTAGTTTTTACTTTTTACATGGGTTTACTTTACTGATATCAAATCTTGGGTGGCTTTAGACAGTAGGCTTCGGAGAGTTCTTCCTTCAGAAAGTTACTTCAGGCAGGGTCTCTACACGTTCGATGTGGGACAGAACGATCTTGATGGTGCATTTTATTCAAAATCAGAAGACCAAGTGGTTGCTTTAATCCCAAGTCTCCTATCAGAATTTGAGACTGGATTAAAGGTAGATCTATAGACACAAATGCAGAATCAATATCCTAATTAGAAGCAAGTTCCTCCCCCCACTAATATTTTTATTCTGCTTTTCCATTCTTACAGAGATTATACAACGAGGGCGCTAGAAATTTTTGGATACACAACACTGGTCCCCTCGGATGCCTGCCAAGAATAATTGATAGATTTGGAAAAGACCCTTCAAAGCTGGACCAGTTTGGATGCGTTACTTCTCAAAACAACGCAGCCAATGCTTTCAATTCACAACTACATGATCTTTGTCAGAAGTTCCGGGGACAATTCCCTGAAGCAAATGTCACTTTTGTTGACATTTTCTCAATAAAATATAACCTCATTGCAAACTATTCCCAGTTTGGTAAGTTGTTATTTTCCCGCTCTCATAATTTATTGCGTATTGTTTTCTCGTTTCCCCTTTTCTCGGAGTTGCTTATTTATGGTTCTCTGATTTACATGTACTCTAGGATTCAAGCAATCTATAGCAGCTTGCTGTGGCTATGGAGGGTTGCCGTTGAATTTCGACAGCCGGATTGCTTGTGGCGAAACTAAGAATCTGAATGGGAGCTCGGTGACAGCAACACCGTGTAGTAACACAACGGAATATGTGAATTGGGATGGGAATCATTATACAGAAGCTGCAAATCAGTATGTTTCATCACAGATATTGACAGGAAATTTCACTGATCCTCCTCTCTCTGTACAGTTTCTTTTGGGGTCTGAGGTTGCAAGTTTATAGGAACAGCTCATTAATTATTAACTTATACAAGCACGTAAAAGATACGTATACGTACATATTTATATATATATATATATGCGTATATGCATCTCATATATTCATGAGCTTTACGTGTAGATTAGTATATGTTCATGTGTAAACTGTGTATAAATGTGTATATTACTAATTTGTTTGTATAGATTTATATGTATTTCCTATTTAATCTGTTATTTTTCACTTTTTATACTCCTCCAACCGGAGCAAATATTAGGATCTTTTAGTTATATAGGTTTAAATGACCTTTTTTTTTAAAAGTTCCATAACCTTTTAAAAGTGATAATTAGTTCAGTAACTTTCCTTTTAATGAAATTTTTATATTCTCAATCATGCTATTTCTCCAAAGACTTCAAAATCATCTCAATCGAGATTTCATGTCTAGACAAGTTAAAATCTTGTTTATAGTTTGAGTTTTCAGATTTGCGGAATTTAAATCGAATTCAAGCATAGACATAGCGATTTCAAGCCTGAAATCGCAATTTGGGGAAAATTTTCATCGAGTCCAATCGAGAGGACTCGATTGGAGCATTTTTGGCTTTTCAACGTCATGTCAGCAAAAAAATGAAAAAAGAAATAAAAATAAAAATTAAGAAAAAAGAGAAGGTCAAAATTTAAAACTAAATAGTTCTAAATATTACCAATAGAAAAAAGAAAGTGTCAAACAATTACTCAAAATTTATTGAAAAAAAGGATAAAGTACCCAAACAATCCTTATTAATCCAAGAAGAGAGAGAGGTTGAGACTCAACTCTATCGCATCTTTCATAAATTTCTATCACCAAGGGGGAAGCCATTCTATCTACCATTTTTTTTTTTTTTTTTGGGAGGTGATTTTACATAATCCTCTTCTAGACATCTAGTCGTTTTCCGCAATTAAACCATCCAAATTGCCACACTAAGGAAATAACATGCATCACTGCCCAAACTCAACCTCAGTACTACTTATTTACCAAGAATTTAGAAAGACACAAAAAGCTTCCTTTACCAATAAGTTTGGGTAGCTAAAGGGACAATTGAAAGTTTGGGGCTAAAACTATAGAAAAAATAGTTCGAGGTAGTAAATTGACCCATTTTAAAGTTAAGGTGCTAAATTGAGATTGACGCCAAAAGTGAAATCAACCCAAGTATTAAAGAACCATCCTCTTCAAGAATTAAAGGACAACCAACTTAGTTATGAACTACACATCGTTTAATTGTCTAAAACCATAGTGAATAGGGCGAAATCATACAATAGTAAACTGTGAAATATAAATATTTATCAAAACAAAAAATAAAAAAAAAAAAACACTGCAAAATATAAACGATGCATAGTCTTTGAACAAAACGACAACAGTATTGAAAACTAGAAACTAATTTCTTCAACCAAAAAAAAAAAAAACAACAAATTATGTATTTTACCTTAATTAATAACTCGTACGTATTATACTTAAATAATAACTCGTTGTTTTATCTGAAACAATATGAGACAAGTAAACACATTTCACAGTTTACTTCTCTTTAGTTGTAAAAATTACCATCGTCTAATAAAGTTATTGACATGATTAATCTTATTTTTAGTCTCTGAAAAATAATATAATCTTACTTTGGTCCATCCATGGCTTTCAAATACCTCGTATTTGGTCCCTTAAATTATGTTTTGTTCCAACTTGTTCGTTTAACCTTAAAAATGCTATATTCTGACAATGGATTTTTTTTTCTTTTTTTTTTTTCCAATTAAACCATGAGTAAAAATTAAGAAAAAAAAAATTCACGATGACACAATAGAACTAAATTTTGAGATATTTAAAAATAAAACAAAAATTGAGATTAAAATGATTTTTCAGGACAAAAAATAAGATTTTAAGATTTTTTTGTGTGGTTTTATTCGTATAAAAAAATTAAAAAAATAATAATAATAATTTCAACTGGCTTAAATTGGACAACGTCACCACGAGACAATGAATTGGTTTTATTTTTTTATTTTTGGTCCGTGCTCTCGCCCAATTCCATCCCACACTTTCGCAGGTCCAGGAGGAGATAGCTTCGTGTCTCGGAGTCGGAGGCTTCGAATCTTTAGCGACACTCTTCGCACTCCCTCCCTCTCTCCCTCCCTCTCTCCCTCCCTCCACTCTTCGAATCCTATTCTGTTTTTTTTTTTTTTTGGGTACCCCCCTCCATATTATTAATTTTCTTTCCCGNATTATTTGAAATTTCCTTTTTTTTTAGAAGCGATATTTTATGTAAAAGCCAATAAATGATGAGCTCGAGTTGAAGACTGGGAAATTAGGGTTTGGAAATTGAGGTGATCGAATCGAACATGCTTCCATGGGGTGGATTAAGTTGTTGTTTGAGTGCAGCTGCACTATACCTTCTTGGGAGGAGCAGTGGCAGGTCAGTCAGAGTCAGTCAGTGCTAAATTCCCTATATTTAGTTCTCTCTCTATATATTATAAGTTGGAAACTAGTATTTAGTTCTTTATCATGATTTTCGTGGACGATACAGGGATGCGGAGATTCTCAAATCGGTCACTCGGGTCAATCAGTTGAAGGAATTAGGTGAGTTTATGAATTTTGAGCAAAAGTTTATTGTGAAAGGCCAACTTACATTGTTGTGTTGGTTGGTGAAATTTGGGTCTTAGCTCCACAAATGTGTGTATGTTATATATATAAGTTAAATGCCGAGTATCATGATATATTACGATAATGTTTGAGGCTGATGTTATTGGGTGTTGATGAAACGGGTCACATTTCACATATATGCCATTGCTGTTGAGTTGTGCCTTAATTTTGGTTGATTAAATTCTTCCTGTTTTCCGAAAGCCTGCTATTCATAGACCTGAAAATCGCGCAATTTGCGGGCTCCCATTTCTGTTCTTTAACTATTGTATGCTTGTTGTTGCACATCGTGAAACAAAAGAAAAACATCAAAATTGAATTGCATTCCATTTTGGACGCTAATGAGAACTTACTCTGTCATGAAACTTGTTGTATAATTATGAAACCCATCACACATCTTAAGTTGTGTCAGCTTTTAAATTATTTGCATATTAAACGTATGCTGCAAATAGGGTGGCATTAGTCAGCTTGGATACACTTCCTAAATCAATTTTTGTTTTTCAGCACAATTACTGGATGCTGAGTGTGTATTTCCATTGGTTGTTGCAATTTCCGGGAGAGTTGGTGCTGAAAGTCCTATCAATTGCGAGTTCAGTGGTTTGCGGGGAGTTATTGTGGAGGAAACGGTAATTACAGAAAGACAACTCTGTTATATAAAACATATACTCGCATTTTAGTTTTGTCTTCCGGACAATTATTGTAACTTGTAATACTAACAGTCCCATTCATATCTTCTTTAGGCAGAACAACATTTTTTGAAACACAATGATGCTGGTTCATGGATACAGGATTCTGCTCTAATGCTATCCATGAGTAAAGAAGTTCCATGGTTTCTGGTGAGAAACTCTCTCTCTCTCTCTCTCTCTCTCATGTTTGTGTGCTTGCATGGCATGTGTGGTTTGCTTTGTTGAAGTATTGTTGTTATATGGAAGAAATTTTATTTTTGGTGTTTTGTTTAATTTCTATGACCAGGATGATGGGACTGCTCGTGCTTATGTGTTGGGGGCCCGGGCTGCCACAGGTTTTGTGTTACCAGTAGCTAGCGAGGTGTTTGAAGAGTCTGGGAGGTCCCTTGTACGTGGGACATTAGATTATCTCCAAGGTCTCAAGGTGTGCCTTGTTTATAGTAATTCCTTTATTGTTTTTTAACACACACATGCAGACCATTTCGAATGACTAAATTCTATGCTCTTATGTGTTTATAGATGCTTGGAGTTAAACGTATTGAGCGGGTACTTCCAACTGGTACTTCTTTGACTGTTGTTGGTGAGGTATGTTGTAGTGTAATATGGAACTGTTAATTGCTTTTTCGTTTGGAACGAAACTTAAGTGCTTGTCTCTTGTCTCTTGTCTCTTCTTTTATATGAAGAGACAAACTTTTAACAAGGGAACATAGAGAAGAAAGAAAAGGGGTTTTCTGATGACAAATCTTATGTTTCTATAGTATATTGATTGCAATTACCAATAAGCTTTTAAGAAGTGGACTAGGTCCAAAATTCTCTCCCACTCCATCCATGTTGCTGCTTTCCAAGGAGGAGCCTTATATTTCTTGGAAAGCTTAGTGCACGATACCATCGTCTTCAGTACAGTTACAAAATTACAATTCCATTCTAATTTCTAACCCTCGTGTAGTTCATTAGCTCAAAGTACATATAGATTCCCAATTTCATATAAATATACCACTTGGGACTTTTGAATGAAAAAAAAAAAGTAATTTTTAAAGATGGTAAGGTTTGTTAGACTTTTATTTCCCAAAAAATGATCGGATGAATTTTTGTCTGCACAATTATAAGCGTTATAACCTCTTTCAAGGACTTGCATGATAATATTTGCGTAGAAGATTTGATGCAAGTATAACTTGTTAACCATTATTTGCATCTTTTGTCGACTGAATCTATTCTCAGGCTGCCAAAGATGATATTGGAACTGTGCGAATACAGAGACCTCACAAAGGACCGTTTTATGTATCTCCTAAAACCATTGATCAGCTCATTATTAATCTAGGAAAATGGGCGAGGTTGTTCTTTATGCATGCCTGAACGATCATACATATGCTTTTGCCTTTTTTGTATCTTAGTGATTTACAAAGATGTATTTTTTACCAGATGGTACAAGTATGCATCTGTGGGTTTGACAGCCTTTGGTGCATATCTCATTGCTAAGCATGCCATCCAATATATTATGGAAAGAAGGCGTCGTTGGGAACTGCAGAGAAGGTAAGTTCATGTCACTTTAATTCGGAGACCAGGTACAGGTTAAGAAGATGATTTATGGTTGAATAAATTAATATATGATAAATTGATACCCCCCTAATGACAAGCCACCTCGTACAATAAAGTTGTGTTTCCTTGGTGTGGGCTCCATAATCATCTTTTTCTTACACTGTCACTGCCACTATTTCTCTTTTTACGAGATTAAGCATTAAATTCTGTCCGTTTTAGGGTTCTTGCTGCTGCTGCTGCTAAAAGATCTGGGAACGATGATGAAGGTAGATTGACTAGTTAAGCAGTAAATTAATTCATTCAATATATGCTTAGACATGGTATAAGAACGCTGGAACTTTTTTTCCCAGGTTCAATTGACAAGGCTGACAGCGGATCGGATGGTACTAAGAAAGATCGCCTAATGCCAGATTTATGTGTGATATGCCTTGAGCAGGAGTACAATGCTGTTTTCGTCCAGTACGAACCCAGACATGTTTTTTTATTTCTAGACAACCACATATTGAAATGCCCATTTGCTTGCAGGGATCATGCTTTCCTTTCTATTATTGACCTAAACAACGCGCGTGTTAATATTTCTCAGGTGTGGTCATATGTGCTGTTGTACAACTTGCTCCTCACAATTGACAAATTGTCCCCTTTGCCGGCGTAGAATTGAGCAGATTGTGAAGACTTTCCGCCATTGAGCGTCTACTTTTTCACGTATTTGTACCTCGTTGACAGAAACACCTAAGATTGGATCAGACATTCAAAATCGCAATATCTTGTTCGTTTTGTCAACCACCCATGGCGTTTGCCTTGAAGTATTAAGATGTAACCTATAATTCTTTCCTGAAATATTACTAAAGTAATGACTTCGGGGTCCCTATACACAATCATCTTGAGAACATTTTGTAAATGATTTACAGCTTGTGATCCTTGTAGCCTTGTAAATTGGCGTGGCTTAGTGACATAGTTTTGCTTTGTTTCTCTTCTTTTTCAAACTTTTAGCTGTATTACACTGCCTCTGGAATGGAACATGAATTAGATTTTGTGCTGTTCTCGTTACTGCTTACAAATTGTTGCCGGTATATTTAAACCTAGGGGTACTAACATCTATACCCACTAATTATATAGCAAATGAAGTAATATGATTTTGAATTACGTTTACATATTATTTTTCTTTCAACGTTGTAAAGACCGAAAAAAGAGAAAAAGTAAAAAATGTAATCTGAAGATTTCTACTTTCTGCTAACCTATGCGGTAGACATTTTAACTCTCGGTGTTGTATACCGTTACATGATTAAATTTATAGTTGAACATAAAGATAAAGGAGAATTCTGTGCAGGGCTCGGGGAAGCTTTTTTTTCCTTTTCTTTTTATGCCTTTGGATCAAAACTGACGGACAAAATTTATTTTAGCTAACATTTTTTTTAAAAAAAAAAAAGGAGAATGGACTCCACAAATCATTGAATAACTCCCAAACTGTTAAATTTACCTCTATTAATAGATCTATCTGCCGTAGACTTGGCCTAAGATAAATAAAGAATATTCCATTGTTTTTACTTGGCATGCAAAGTTGGCCTGGCCTTGTATTTTTTTTAGATAGGAGTATTTATAGCTCCTCTGATAGAGTGAATGTAAACCCGCCTAGTATGTGAAGGGTACATATTAGACCTAGCAA
Organism: Trema orientale; assembly: GCA_002914845.1. Taxonomy (NCBI): domain Eukaryota; kingdom Viridiplantae; phylum Streptophyta; class Magnoliopsida; order Rosales; family Cannabaceae; genus Trema; species Trema orientale. Next base: position 176,091 of record JXTC01000452.1, read on the forward strand.
AAGGCTTTGGCGCCAAAACAAGTATGAAAATATATACTAAACTTACGATTAAAGCTTCACATCTATCGGGAATAGTTGGTGTTTTCAATATCCAAACATAGGGCGCCTCTCTATATACTTGGTCTATGAATTAACTTGACCCAAAGGAAAGTAGCTAGCTTCCGATACGTTCCCATCTGATATGTATATATATATATATATAGGCATCAATCCAATAGGTTTTTTTTTTTTTTTTACCTATGCACAGGCATCAATTTAGCCAATGAAAATTTTTTTTGTATATTTTTTTATATTAAAAAATAAGAGAGAAATAGCGTTAATGGTGCACGTCTTTTCATGAACATCATTATAACCATTAGATCGCCATTAGATGATGATCCAACAACTAAAAAAAAAAAAAACTTACAAGGTAAAAAAAAAGAAAGATACGCCAATCCAGTAGGTATTTATAAGCTTCTTCTATTGTAACTAACTTTACTTTGTAATAATTAACGAAAAAAGACTAGTCTTTCGACAAAATTGTGGATTGGTACCTGAAAATTTACACAAGATTCTTCCAAGCTTTTCCTAAGTATTGATTACTAAGATCACGATTCATCATGGAAAATAGTCATAGAGAGGAGATTCCTGCACCTCTATGCTCCTTCGTTTATCCCTTCTTTTTTCTTTTTTCAAAACTTGACACTAATTATGCCGAATCCAATACCACCCAAAAGCCAATTACTAGAAGCCTATATGAATCGGCAACTAAGCCCCTTTCATATTAAGTAAAACAGCTATAAAGTATTTCAACACGTTAATCACCACTATACCTATACTAACCTAAATCCATATCATGTAGTTGCTCAAGAAAACAAAGGCAAAAGAAAGTGAGAAAGAATATGATCCCAAACACAAAATCACACGGAAAAAAAATAATAACAAAACACAAATAACAATATAATAAAATTATAAAGGAAAAGAAGGTATACTAATGGCGTTACCATTAAGAATCTTACTCCGAACTTTCCCTTCATCAATATCTCTCCCAATCAAAGTTTTTCCACAAAGAATCATCAACTTTTATTTTTTTCGGGGTCTGTCATTTTCTATTCTCTTTTCACATTCACACTTTAATCAAACACAATGATAAGATTATAAATACTTGTACACCACTCTTAGCTTTTATCACCAAAAAAAAAAAAAAAAAACCAATCAATGGAGAAAAAGACCACTATTACTAGTACCATCAATGGCGACTCTGACTCTTTAGGAGTCTGTCAAAAGCTCTTCACGGTGCTTCGCCGCATATCGTCCCGTGCGAGAGAGCCCTCACCGGCGGCGACCCGTCAAAGCTACCTTACTGAAAGAACCGTTGAAATCCAAAACGGAGCCCCGACTGGGAAAAACGGCGTCGTTTTGGCGCGTGGCAAGCCGAAGCCTAAGAAGAATGATGAAGAAGAGATTCCGAGTCAGAGAAAGCTGGTTCCCATTGAGGGCCCCACTAATGGTCATAGCAAGAAGAACCCAGATAAGGAAACTGATCATGATCATCATCATCACCACCACCATCATGATCATGATCATCTGAACAACACGTTTGAGGAGTTTATCAAACGAGTGCGAAGCAAAACCGGAGAGTCTCCGGACGTTGACCATGGCGGCGGAGAGGAGAATATGATGACGTCAGGGGCAGGGCCAGGGCCAGGGGCAGATCGTGGGATAAAGAAAAAAGGAAGCTTTAAGGATCATGTTTCGGATTATATTCACCGAACCAAATTTAAGATAACATCTCATCCATCGGCTTCAGCTGGGTCGAGTTCAGGTTCCGCTACTACTACTACTGGAAAGAGCGTCCCCTACAAAACAGAGTACTAAAAAAAGAAGTTGGTAAATAAGAAAAGTGCTTCTACTACTGCTTAATTATAATAATTATGATTATTAGTGGTTTTGATTAATTCCATAAATAATCACTTTTAAGTGTTGGTGGGAAGTTTGAGATTGGAACTATGGTTTATGTAAAATTATCTGGTTATTCTTAATTGGTTATTCGATATATTATAAAATGATGAAATTGTATATAGTGTAATAATTCTATTTTTTTGTTCTTTCAAAAAAAATTCTCTTTTTGGAGCTGGATCTTCGAAGTCCTGTCTCATTCTCTATCCAGCGAATAAGGTCATGACAAGTCATTAAGGGCTTCAAGATTTGAAAATAGATAATTTAAAAATAGTATTTTTAAGTTTAAAATCTGAAAATTAGGAGGAAAAACTTGTATTTCAAATCTTGTTTGGTTGTTATATTTTCTTGTAGTTTTTGTATTAAAAAATGTGAAATTGTGTTTGGTAGAATTGTTTTTGAAAATAAATTTTCTACAATAAGTGAATAAGATAAATTCTTTAAAGAAATTTGTTTAAACATAATAATACATACGTTTAATTACAATATATTATTTTGATTTTTTGTATTACTAAATATGATTATAAGCTCCATCAATTGAAACCCAACACCATATACATATTGTGAGTGTGATTGTATTCAAAATCTACTATCTATAAACAAGTGTGTACACGGATAAAAAGAAAAATCACACATATGCTCAATTAAGTCTCCAAAATCACTGCGGGCATAATTTTACCCAATAATCTTCGAGTCTCAAAGAATTGAAGGACGAAGAAAAAAGAAATGAAAAAAAAAAAAAAATCACAACAGATGGGTGAACGACAGGCGAGCTTCGGTGCGTGGGAGAACGGCGAGCCGACAGTGATGTGCGGAAGAGCTATAGATTTCTATGGCGTTTCTGGTCCTCCGACGTGACGGAAAAGGGTCGACACTTTTGATGGTGGCAGGGAGACTGAGAGCAGAGAGTCTAATCTTGAGTTCTGAGAAGGGGAGAGGAGAAAGGATAAAAACAAGATTAGAAAACGTGAAATTATCGTTTTCTGTTTTCCGGATTTTTTTGGAAAAATTTTCAAATATTGGACCCAAAAACGGGGCCACCAAACACGATTTTGTGAGCTTGTTTTTTAAAATGTATTTTTAAAATCATAAACCCGGATTCAAAAAGAGTAACAAACAGGCCCTAAAATTTTGCCCTCAGTTTTCTAATAGACTGTAGCTCGTAACGTTTTTTTTTTTTATTTATTTTTGATAATTGTGTTCGTAGCGTTAATTGGTTTCAAGCGAAAAAAGCAGGAGAAAGTCACGTGTACGGTGTACTACTCATGTGCGTGTTTTCTTCTATAAATTTTTTTAGATTTAATCAAATAATTATTGTGGATAATGCTAAACGTCCTACTGAATATCTTATATTTTTAATACTACTTGATATAGCCCATTGAATTATCACCTACAAATGAAGAATAACATTTAATCTATATGCGATCAATTTAAATTTCCTAATTGAATTGTGATAGATTCAATTGTGACATTATATGGTATTAAATAAATGATAAATTACATAAAATTCGTAGTTCCCTATCGATTTCGGGTAAAGAAAATGTGACTATCGAATCATTTTGTGATGCAATTCTAACAAGAAAACATAGACTTACTTGAATTTTTTTCTTTACAACAAGACAATTCACTAATTAAATTGTGATAAACTTATTTATCACGTTATATGGTATTAAATAAATGATAAATTAGATAGAATTCTTAGTTTTTAGCAATTTCGGGGTAAGGAGACGTGACTATCGAATCATTTTGTGATGCAATTTCAACAAGGAAACATAGGCTTACCTGAATTTTTTTCTTTACAATTAAAATTACTCTTTTTCGCCTTTCAAAAAAATAAAATTTGTCTTTTCGATATTTACTTTATCTTTCCAATACAAGTGATAAATTTGTTTTGTTTGTATATAAGCAGCATTAAACAATTTAAGAATATTCATATCTCTGGTGAAGAAAAAAAGTACTCGTTAAACTGTCTCTCAAGTCCATAAGGTTTTAGACAAATCAATATTTTAAAAACATGATCAAGGAACTAAGAAGAAAAGAAACTGACATTAGAAGATATTGACCAGTCATTCTGGGCCTTGTATTTGTACGTGCGTAGCCTTTTAGAATTACCATGAACAGTACCTGAAAAATGGCACTTAAGAAATTTGGGGCGAAAACTCAAGGGGAAGAAGATAGTTTAGAGGCACAGTAAACGTGACAGCATGAGACGGGCGTGTTTGTGTTTTCTTTTTTATTTAAAGTATTAAATGATTTAACAGAGATTAATTTCTTTAGTTAGAGAAGAGGTGACGGAAGACTGTGAGGAAAAAGAGATTTTAATGATGTGTGACACTTTTATTTGTCAGACAGAGAATGTGACAGAACAAAGAGCCCGATTCCTTTTTTTTTTTCAATTAATTAGTGATAGTTATAGCCTTTTAAAATTGGTTTGTGTGGGTTAATTAAAATTATCCCCACTAATGTCTTTCTGGTTATTTAGCTTGGATTCTAAAGCGCGTATTTAGTATATCTCGCAGTTGGGATGATTAACATTGTTCATAACGTATATTAAAATATCTCCAATAGAAGGACAAAAATATTTTCCTTTTCAAAATAACTTTTTTGTTACTACTTTCCAGAATGACTCTTTGAGCTGTAGTTTTCGTTAATTTGGGTCATAGTAAAGACTACTGTTAGTCAAATTAACAATAAAAATTATACGTCATTGTTGATTGACTATTAGTAATTGTTAGTATGAGAGTAAAAAAAAAAAAATTTCGAAAAATAAAGTAGTAAAAACAAAATCATTTTGCCTCGAAATGCCGAGTGATGTAGAGAAATACCACTTTCAAGAAGGCTTATTCTTTTTTTCTTAGACAGATATTACTTTTAGGGCCCGTTTAGTTTAGCTTATTGAGAAGCTAAAAGTACTTTTCGAACAATCTGTGAGCTGAAAGGTGTTTAGTAAAAACCTGAAAATTAGATTATTCAATAATTTTTGACAAAGTTACAGCCAAAAGTCAAAACTGGCCTAAGGCAGCTTTGGCTTTTAGATTATGCAGAAATCTACATTATCTTTTAATGAATAAATCATAATAGCTAAAATACCTTAACTTAAAAGTAAAAATGCTACACATTTAATTAAATTTATTTTTATATCAATTTTTTTTGAAAAAGGTATTAATATATTTAAATCATAATTGACCAAAATACTCTTCGTATTAATTATTTTGAAGTAACCAAATTGATTCTTTATTAAAATTTTAAATTCAGATGAAAATAAAGTAAATTAAAATAAAATAAAATAAATTTAATTGAGTAACTAATTTAATAAAGTTTATTTTCCTATCAATTTTTTTAAAAAAAGTATTTATGTCTTTAATATGTACAAATATACATAATTGTAAAAAATATCAAAAAGTTCTTTCCATAAATATGCATAATTGTATAATGATGTTTATTTTAATCATTTTATATTTTCACAATAATTCAGTCATACAGTTTACCAAACACTTTAATACAGCTTTTTCAAGTCATAGCACTTTAAAATTACAGTTTACCAAACACACTGCCACTTTACACAACAGCGGATTTTTCTTTCAGTACAGCTAAAAGTACAGCTCTACCAAACTGGCCCTTAGAATGGAAATTTACAAAACTAAACTCAAAAAAAAAAAAAAAAAAGGAAATGCCAAAACAAAACACAAACCTACGAAAGTGGATAAATGTTTACCCAGGTTAAAGGAGGAGGGAGTCGATTTTCTTTTCAAAATAAAACAGTAGTAGTAGTTATAGGCTTATAACAACAAATTGTGGCCAATCTCCTTTACTCTCCCTCAGTGGAAGCAGATCCAATTCCTCCAAAATGGCACCCTTGTGTTTGTCATTCTAACTGTAGACTGGATCTTCGTAAACCCAACCCAATACAAATGGGTTGGCTTAGTCCAGCCCAATTTGGTTAGATTGGGCTAAATGCGCTAAAATCCGACATCTGAGGTGAACGCAGCGGGAGTACAAGGCCCAATTGGTGACAGAAGTTTGCTGGGCTATATGGCATGAATAGTACGGGTCGTATGTAAAGGTAGCAAAATGGGCCGCGCTAGGCCTATATATCTCGGCCCAGTAGGGTGGCCCGGCCAGGCCGCTCCTTTTTTTTAAAAAAAAAAAAAATTAAATTAAAAAAAAAGAACTCTTCTAACCTATAAATACCCACTCCCTTCACTCAATTTTTCTTTTTTTCACACTTTCAATCAAATACTCTCTCATCCTCTCATTCTCAATCTCTCTAATTATATTCTCAAATTCCTCTTTGCTCTATAATTCTATGTAATTTTCATAAGATTTTTCTTTTTAACATTTTTTTAAATCAACTTACATACTTATTTTTAAATTTTTATCAATATAAATTAAGTTCCATAACATATTATTTATTTTTATAATTTTTATTTTTAATATTTTTAATTAATATGTATATATATGTGTGAAAATAGGCTAAGTACGGGCCAACCCATTCTCGGCCCGCTTTTGGCCCACCTAGGAGCCCAGTAAGCCAGGCTGGGCGCCCATTTTATTTTTTAGGGGCGGCCGGGCATTTTCCCACCTTTGGTCCAATGAGACACTAGTGTGTGACCCTTTCTGACCCTTTCAAGTTTCATTTCGTGGGTCAGTATTGGACGAAGCCTCCATTTTTTTTTCCTCACTCCCATTTATTTTAGAAGAATTATATTAAATATAACGGTTTTTGTTTTTTTTACACCCAATTTAAGTGATCTTATTTTTGGTAGCTAAATACTTGTGCTATTGTGCATATACTGTAGTAGTTTTATAAACAATAATATTTAGGGTTTTGGAGAATCAGAGGATGGTTCTTAGTTATTACAAGTGGGTGACGACCTAGTTAATTAGGATGTTCCAGTAGAATTTTAATGCTTTAATTATTCTTTTCTGGTTATTCAAAAAATTTATTATAGTTTTACACCTAGTTAATAAGAAAATAATACATCAATTTTTGTACTAAATATATGAGACTTATCATTTTAATATGAAATATATCTAAAATACGATATGGTGAATCCAAATATATCTATATACTGAACTGATATTTCTTTCATTGTGCTATAGAATTTTCTTTTTCTTTTTTTTTTTTAGAAAATAACATTGACATCTATTTTAAGAGGCCCAAGATTTGGCAATTTTGTTAAGAAGCCCTTTAAATATTTTAAAAATTTCCAGAACAATAGGCATTTTTCATTGATAATACTGTTCTCTCTTTCACTTTCTCAAATTTTTAAGCATCCAACATTCAAAGCTACAAACCAGCTACCTAATTTTTCAAACTATAGAGTAGATTTGAGTAATCTTTCCTACTGATTTGTTTGCTTCTATAAGTTGCGGTTATATATCTATAAGAAGTTTCCTTGACATTTCTTTTGCCCCAACACGTACACTCATTGCATTAATTAAACCAGTACAACTTTGGACCCATTGGCATTGATATACCAAAATAAACGCATGTATGTCACACAGACAAAAGTACTCATTATAATAGTAATAAGAATAATATAGCTTATTTCTACATCTCAAAGAACATAGCTTATAAGATATTTATATCTATATGGTAACTCCTTATAAAATGGGGAAATGAAAAAACGAAAGGCAACTCCTATGGCTGCCCTACCAATTTAGGTATGCCTGTTGTAGAGAAAATGTATTGACATGCCAAACAAAAAGTAACATGTTACTTTTACTACAGCCGAAAAATAAAAACTTGACATATTAGGACTTGTTTGGATTTACTTTCATTTTCTGTTTTTTATTTTTTTAAACAGAAAAATGGAAATGTCTTTTGAAAGTTTGCTTGGCAACTTCGTTTTTGTTTTTTATTTTTAAAAATTGGTGCCAAAAATTTCAAAAAAAGTGGTAAAAAAAAAATTTAATATCTTTATTTTTTTAAACAAATTTCAAAAATAAAAGAACATATAAACATTTGTACATAAGTATGTACATATATATATGTGTATATATACACACAAATATAAGCCTATATAACTTTCTCTTCATTATTTGTACTTTTTTACTTTTGAAAACAAGTAGTGAAATAAAGTTTGTCAAGCATGTTTTTTGTTTTTAAAATTTGAATACTAAAACAAAATTTTTACTTCTATTTTTAATTTATTTAAACAAAAAAAATTAGAAGTGAATCCAAACAAGTCCTTAGTAATCAGCTCATGAAGATTACATATATTTTCAGTGTTTTGATCATGCAAGTTGTAATTGCCATGTACTATGAGATAATTAAACAAAATATGTATATCCCCTGCTTTTTGTCAAAGTTATCATAACACCCTCTAAACTAAAATCATTATACACCAATATCCCCTAGATTTAAAAAATACACATACACTCCCCTACTTCAGTTAAATTTGACTATCTTTACTATTGACCATTTGAAATTTTCTTTTATTTATTTTCATTAAAAAAACACTTAATTGTTAAACTTCAAATAATAATATATAGCTAAGTGGTGAGTTTTATTGATTTTTTGAGTCTTTTCTTAGACATAAAGGGTGTCGCTACTCGCTATAATTATTGAGGATGGTTAACTGAAGTACCGAACTCACCTTTAATTTAAAGAAAAATATAAATATTATAATTAGGAATCTAAGTGGTAATTGACTAAGTTTAGCTGAAATATCTTAAGATGATTTAAAAATCTAAAAGTAAACCGGGAGTGATGCTGGGGAGCATGCTAAGTGCTAAGTTGGTATAGCGAAGCCTATATTAAGATATTTTAAAGTAGGATTTGCATTTAAGATAATTGTCTTTTTCATGAAAAATATAAATATCACAATTATTTTATTATCTTAATGGAAAACTTGTCCGATCAAATACGTAAACAGATATATATATATATATATATGGGTCTGGTTTAAATGGTTACAACAATATTTACCCATGGATGGTTACAANATAGCATTAAATTTTTTTGATGGTAATAAATAGCATTAAATTTTTTTGGCCAACTACCAAACTAATCACCACCGTAGGATATTAGATCTAACGGCTTAAACCATTGTAACCATTTAAACTAAACTCATATATATATATATATATATATATATATACATATTCATCCCTATAAACATCCATGTCAAGCACCGGTCTCACAAGTGGTGGTTTTCCAAGTTACCTTGTTCTTTCCCGGCCCTTGACAGTAGTCACTACTTAAGTACGTTAATTAATTGATATACATATATGTGTTTGTATATATATATATACACACTTACATATGTGCCCACTAGGATCGATTTTGCATGCTAGCGAAAACGCAAAGAGTATATATTAAATAAAACAAGTAAAATAAGAATATGATGGTGGACTTTGGCTTAACTTCAAAATATTTAGTTAAAAAAATATATAGCTTTTGATTCGGTAGAAAATATATATAGTCTCTAAACTATATTTTATAAATGTGCATTATATAAATATCTTGTGATGCTATTTTGCTGATAATAGATTAGTTGAAATTTTAAAAATATATATATACAGCAGTAAGCACAGGTCAAGCCGTCCAAAATAACAATATGAAATTAATGCATGTTTGTTCACGCATGCAAGCTCTGATGTAATTCAAACGACATTGTAAAGAAATTACGACTATTTTAATTAAATATTGGGTTTCAATATTAGAACTGCCATAGTGTCATGTGCTTGGTAAACGGCATTGCGAAAGATCTACAAATAGTCAAATCATTATTTTCTCTTATAAAATAAAGACCATTCATTTGTTTACATATGTATATATATAGTTACACACGTATATATATATAGATAAATTATTTGATATTTCTTTCATTTATGTCCCAAATGTATTGACTTTGATAAATTCGTGATGCTACCAAACCAAAAATATATAACATTTGTGATCTGGAAATTATTAGTAAAGTCGTTAATATTAGTAGATTTGTTTTGGGGGCTATAGAATTAAAAAAATAAATTAAAATAGAAGTTGACAATAACTGACAGATTGTGTACAAACAATTATAAAAAAGAGTTTGCTTTAATAAATATTCAGGTGCTCAGACAGACAGAAATGTTTATTCTAAGCTAACTAACGATTCTTCTCTGTTTAATTAGCCAAAAAAAAAAAAAAAACAGAAAAGAATAACGAATTATTCTCTGGGTAAGTACTTTACCATGTCATAAAAAATGTTGCTTTCAAAGATTTGTTTTATTTAATCTCTCTTCATTTTTTATTGTGCAAAAAAAAAAAAGAAGACAAAATTAATAGCTATCATTTATTTTATATGCAAGTGGAAATCTTGTAAAGCATGCAATGTTACGAGGGGACCTTTTTGATTACGATATACATTAAAGAGCAAATAATACCTATTATATTCATTGAGGAAAAGCCTTCAAAAGTGGAACTTTAATTCTAACCAAATAGTCCATAACTTGCTTTTTCTTGTCCACAAAGTTGGTTATGCAATAATTTCTAGACTAATAAAAGTCTAACATGATTTTTCAGACTAAGATGCATCTTATTTTTAAAAAATAAAATTAAAAAGGAAAATCATTATAGTTTCATGTATCGAATCAAAACCTGGTTATACATTTCTGTCAAGAATCTCACTAATTACTTTACATCTAACTTATTAACCATATATAAAAAAAAGGTCCAAAAACGAATATATCTTGTTTCTTTCTTTCTTTTCCCCCACATATCGACCGGCTGTGATGAATCCACGTGGCATGATTGAGGCAACGTTTTATTAATGCTCTGCCATAATTGGGGCCAAAAGAACAACTAACTTGTACTTATTTTTGGATGGTCCATACTCCACAATGTTAGAGATCTGACTTGTCTCGTGGTTATCTACCGTCCAAACTCACGTAAAAAGTTGGCTAAGCACATTAAGAGTGTGAGAGAGAGATAGAAAAAGAAATAAAACAAAATAAAAAGGTTTCTTTTACTTTGAATGGAAAAAGGGAAGGGCATCTTATCGTTTTGGTTTCCAATTTTTTTGGTACAATCCTAATTTGGTGTAATTTTTGGTAAGATAACCAATATTCTCATGTTTCCATTCCTTTTATTCCATTTCCATGTATTTGATATTTGAAAAAATAATTAATAAATAAAAGATCTCTTAAAATAATGGGATTAAATGGTATCGTTTCTTTATTTATTTTTTAAATCGGGGATTCGAACTTTAAATCATATGAATCATATGCGTAGTTTCAAATTTTTTATGTCCGCAAGTAAAAATTATACCGTTTATTTTTTAATTTTTTGGGGGGAAAGATGATATCGTTTTTCTTTTGAAAAAAAAATTATATCGTTTTTGATATCCGAAAATAATGCAATATAACCTTCCATACTACGAATGTGTAATTACCACTAATTATGACTGAAATTACAAATAGTTTCGTTTTTAATTTTTATTGTAAGGAAATAATGCAAAATTCTTTATCTTCGAAAGGCATCAAAACGGATTCCTAATAAGAATATGCTTTTCTCAAATATTTGGGTTAATTTTGATGTCGATTGATGTGCAAACACGTAAAGATATGATTGGTGGTTTAAGTTAGAAATAAATAAATAAATTAAATTCGGGTTTGAAATGGAATTTGACTTTCTACGAGGCGTTTTTGATGGGTGTTGGTGGGTACGAGTCATGGGACGGTCTCCATCCAATTGGCACACTTTTTGGGGCTTTGGGGGCTCTGCTTTTAACATGGACCACTCATGTGCCACCTTGACTTTGGGCTAAAAGGGCAATGGAATCAGAGCCCTTTTCCATTGTGGGTCCCGTTTCTATCTCAGCTTGGCTTGCTCACCAATATTAGCCACCGCAGATAATTGGCCTTCTTTACTTTATTGTGATTCTCCTTGTCACTAAAGACACCTTTAAAAAAAAAAAAAAAAAAACACTTATAAAAAGTTAATCCAATTAAGGGTTATATATATTTATAGGAATAAGAAAAGGACGTGTTACGTAGTACTACCCGACTCACAAAGGTTGTCTTTGTCACATTTTCACGTACTTCTCTTTTATGTAAATTAGCAGCGTTTATTTAAGATAAATTATATAAAACCCTATTGCTAGGCGAATATGAAAAACATATATTGCTAAACAAATTTATTGCTCTCTAATTTTCCATGTTGTTTTCGGAGTGAACGGACAGTTTGAGCGGTTTTTTTTCTCCGTGTTTTTAGAAATGTCTAACTCACAATTGTCCAACTAAAATGTGGATCAAATGTGTTCTCCATGAGCAATTCAGGTTGGCCATTTTTTTGGAAATGTCTGACCCCAAATGTCCAATTGAATTGCAGATTGGAAGCATTATTGCAAGCAATTTTGATAGATCAGATTTTTTAAGGTAGTAAAACCATTTAAGTTGTGTTCTATTTGAAAATTAAAAGCGTACTCATATAAATGGTATAGTTAGCTAATTATACAATGTAGTTAGACCTATTATTTATTTTATATATACTTGTTATTTTTTACTTATCAACATTGTTCTTCAAATTTTGAAATTTTAACAAATTTATAGTATCATTCAATGAGATCTCAAATTGGACTACTTGTTTATTAAAATACCTTAGTAGACGTTTAAACTTATTACCAAATAAATAAAATAAGAAATTATTGAAAATAATGGATAAATAGGGTAAATAAAATGTGAATAAGATAATTATGTATATATAAAGGATACCAATCCAGTAGGTATTCTTTTTTTTTTTTTTTAATCTATGTATTGATTTGCCTAATTAAAATTCATTACAATTAAAATTCATTATGTACGTATTTTCATAGTAAAATGTAGAGAAATAAAAACATTAAATAATATGTATTTATTGCTATTTTTTTAATTACTCATATTATGGTAGCTATTAAAAAAAATTAATGACTAAAAAAAATACCTATTGGATTATGGTCCATATATAAATACATATATATATATATATGCTCTTTTATTCGCTACTTAACACCACTTAACACTGTTAAAGGATGTATATTTTGTGGATTTAATTTATTTTAAGCGATCCAATAAGATCTAACTGAATCAGGGTATTAATTTGTTTTAATTATAATTCAAAAGAAAATCTTGATAATGGAAGCTATAACTTGAACGAAATTAAGGTCACACTTGAAGGTATCGTTAATTAGGTTTTTTTCCCCCCTTATTTGGAGTTAAAAAGTGAAAATTCTTTAGCTGGAATCATTTGCTTCTAACGTAGCAATACAATATGGAATCTTCTCATAATACATCATAGTATCAACTATGCTAAGACAAAACTTGGCAAATGCATGGCTGCTTTATTCCTATGTCTAGTAATAAAGCAACAAGTGCCACCACTACCAAAATTAACAAGGAAACAATATCACTAACAATGACATCATTTGAAGGGGACTTCTTTTCCTACTCAATTTCCTGAATCGCATTGAAACAGTGAGTCTCGACCAAGTCCACATGGATATCATAAGCCATTGCAAATTTCAATTCTATTCTCTGATTGTAAAAAGCTCAGTCGTGTGTGGATCAAAACATCCATCTAGCTTTTTTCCTCCAGCACCAACCATTCTCCCTCTAAATCATCTCTTATAATAATCCCAATACCATTAACACTAATTTTATGCGATCTTAAATTTACGATATTGGTCAAAGCCAAAAAAGGAAAGTCGACAGTCGGCTGAGAGGTAAATGCATCAGATCGCACATTTTTCTTTCAGCTAAAGTGTGACTAGCCTCGAATAAAGAAAATACAATCTGAAGCGACAGTAAAAAGAAACTAGGTCAGACTTTGAGAAAACGAAAAACTTGCAAAGAAAGAGGAACAAGCTTCTGTGTGAAGATCAAGTAATCCATTTACTAGTCATTACCCAGTTTTGAATTGTTACCCAAAATTATATCTTCTGATTATGCACTTTCTTATTCTCATAATTGGAAAATATTGAGCTACTCTCATCTATGTAAAATGGGCTCAATCTCATTATTTTTAACCACATAATTACTTCACTATTTACTTTCTCTGTAATTCTCTATTTGCTCTCACTTTGAGACTTAGAGAAACTCTTATAATTCTCTAGATTATAGTGAAAAATAGTGGACGTAGGCTCATCTTTTTTGGGACTGAATTATTATAAAATTCTTATCTTCTTATTTATTTTCACTTTTCAAACCCTCTCACCCACAAGCCACATCTTGCAATTTCTAAATTCATTATTGACAAAACCTCCTTCAATAACTAAGATTTGCGAAAAAAGTGGCATCAAAATTCAATTTGAGAGCATTCCATGTTCCGGGGCTTGCCACTTCCTTGAGTCCTTCCTACAAAGTGGTTTTGCAATTTGCACAATCTATTCGAGCTCGAGCATGTTGAAATTTATACACAAAAGATCCCTCGTCAATTGATATAATCTCAGGAGATTTGAAAGAATAACCTCACTTTGCGTTATTTCGTTCTCGCCATAAACTCCTTCGAACCACACAAACAACTTCGAACTCGTATTTCTTGAGCTCATTAAAGAACCCCATTAAAAGGTCTTCCATTCGCTAGCATAATCAACTCCTAACACTTTCCCACCACGGGCTCTTTTCCCACACTGCTTCCGCCACTCCAAGTCAAAAGTGCATAAGTAATATCCTGCATTAATTAGGTAATTTTTCCCATACAGATTCTAACTAATTGGATGTGTCTACTCAATAATAATGCATATTATTGGAACTAGGAAAATAGACATACTTAATAGTTAATAGTAATGCAAACATACTTAGATGAGAGCATAGTATATAAGCAATGTTTAATACTAAAATTTCAAATATATGAAAATTATTTTACGAACTCATAATAAAATGTTATTAAAGACATATAACGTCATAAAATGAAATCTCTATAAATTCTATGTATTTTAATACATCTAACATGTATATTACGTAATAGATGCATGCAATTTTTTTTTATTCAGAAAATTTATGCTAAAACTCGTTCAAAAACCCGTGGTTTAGTCTCATAACATGTTCGAATAATGCGGATTGGGCAGACGGTGCAAGTTTGGAGAATTTTTTTCATCCCTAGTAATAAATGAATTTGTTATGGTGTAACTTAAAAAAAGTTTGTTGGTCGCATCATTAAAAGAGATTATTTTCACTTTATTTATGTTCTATGTACTGACTACCAATCACATGATGCTAGAGTAAATATCTAAATCCGTGGTTTCAGAATAACCTTATGTTATGTAAAGATATAAATGTTAATTTAAAAAAAAAAATTCCCAGCAAGAGGCCACGTGAATATAAAATCATGAAATCAAGTACAGTAGCACAGTAGTATTATTTTTCTATTTCTTGAAAATACAGTAATCATATATCTTCAGGTTTAAGCTTACAATATTAAAATATCGTGTGATATTTTGTAATCTTAGCAAAGGAATATGTGTGATTTTTTTATTGAAGAAGCTTCTTCAACTTTTGTGCCAAAAAAGGGAATCGGACATTAAGCTTTTATACCTCCTCTTTATTAATCGATCGGAAGGTTGAAAAGGAATTATTTTTTAACCCCAACAAAAAAGAAAATTTAAGATAAATAACCGAAAAAAAAATTGAAGCAACACTATGAAGGTTCCAAAACATCATAATATGTCAATTTTTCACTAAAAGATGAAATTAATATATTAGATTGCATATTAGTCTCATCTAAAGTGTCACTTTATTTTTCACGGAAAAAATTAAACTAACATATTGTACTTAGCACCTTAAGATTTCCATAGAAAACAATGCTAATTATCCCAAGTCATATTCTTAACACGAATCACACAAGGAAAAAACAAGGCATATAAATAGAATAATGCTATAGAGCACCAGTGGTGTCTACCACCACAATGGCATGTCTACCTATCACGGGATGATTTAATTAATAAATTAAGTCGCATATGGGCCCCACCTGAATTATAATTATGATTAGCTAGTGACAGACTGACACATCACTGACACATCATTGTGGTGCTGGGCACCACTGGTGTCCTATAGCATTATTCTAAAAATAAGTATTTAAATAGGCCTTATTATTTAAAAGTAGGTCACGTCAGTCATAAAATTAGCGGGATGAAAGACTTCATTCTCCGCAGCATTACTAAAATGGGTCAGAACTGGTATGAGCTTCCGTAGGAAAAAAAAAAAGCAAAAAAAAAAAGGGGGAAACGGTATGAGCCGAGCCGAGCCGAGAGTAGTCGGATTAGCCGGCTAAGAATAGGCGTTGAGAATGGGAGTTTGGGAGTGGTAATAGTAAAAAAAGGAAAGAAAAGAAACAAGTGTCGTCTGCATGTGCGCAATGCGCTTCGGTGGCGCACAACTACCCAACCAGCAGCGGCCATCAGGGGGTTTGGGTCTGGTGGGACCCACACACATTTGGGGTTCCTCGTCTCCAAGCCAACAATAGAGCGCTGCCAAGTGGTCCCCGCCACCAAAGTATGGCTCAGACCCCACATACATGGCGTCTTATGGGCTCTCCATGTCATTTGTTTTCGGCCTTCGTATACGATCTGCATCTGCTCTTCTCTATCAAATTACTAATATCCCTCTTTCTTTTCTTTTTTTCTTCTCTGTTTTTTTTTTTTTTAAAGAACATTATTTATATTCCAAAGCCATTTTCCAATATTCCGCAGTATTACTCTTTTTGAAACTAATTTTTTTTGAAAGGCTTTTTGAAACTAAATTTTAAGGATGGAGAAAAAAAAATTTGAAAGATTTCATTTTTTTTCTTATTTTAATTTTAACAAAAATGGAGGAAAAAAAAAGTGAGAAAGTAGACGAGAACTTAAATATAGAAAGTTGGAGGGGTTTAGAGTTATTAAGTAGGACAAAAAGTTTGAACAGAAAATTTTATGGACCTTAGAAAAATATTATTTTTCTCCTTAGCAAAATCCAATATCAAACATAGCCAAAATTTATTTGATCACATCTTAAAAAATATGTGATGAGCTCCAAGCATTCAGTATTATTTCTTTAGGATTTAGTAGTTGATTAATTTGTGATCCCATAGTTAGCAGTTTTCTATTTGTTTCATATATATATATATATATATAAAGGGATTGAACCAAGCCCCAGGACCCAAAACCTTTACATATATAATTTGTTTTAGTAAAGTTTTCTTTCTTTTTTTTAAAAAAAAAAAATATTAATGTTAGAGTGCAGTAATGTATGCACATGTGCATCTTACTAGAGCGATGGAATTAAACATTATTAGTTAATATTTTGATTTTGTTATTTGTTTAATATATAACATATAATTGATGAATAAGTTTATTTCAATATAATATAGTTATACAGAAATTCGGGCTCAAGCGTTAAAAGCTACGGCTAGTGAATACCTATGTCATCGTAGATAATTACAATCAATGTGGTTTATTAACTAATATCTCACAATATTAATATGCTCTTACTAACTACTGAGATATACTTGACGGATCAAGGTATAAGCTCATTTGTTCTGATTATTTTTATTTTTGTTTAATAGTCCTTTTTCCTGAGTGAAAGTAGGTTTTGATCTTATGATCGGTTTTGTCCACTTTCTCTATATGGATTTAGTTCCAGATCTGGAATAGTAAAGGCTAAAGAAATTGTTTTCTGCTAAAGACCTGACGTCAACTCATTCAGAAGAGCAACTCGGATGGTGGAGTTTTTTTCTTTTTTTTTTTTTTTTTTGCACGATTTCGATGTTTATCAACTTAAAAACTTTCATATTTAGAGTAGGATGCAGTGAGAGTTGTTCAAGGGCTCATTGAAGGCTTATTATATTGTTGAATGTATTTTGCTTATTTTTTTTTTTCTCGATGACATCATGGTTAATGAAGTGTTTGTAATGAAATTTCACATGATTTAGTTAGGTTTATTTTAGAAGTAGAGGGTAAGCTTATTAATTTAGTTGGAGAAAATCTATTCATCCATGTGAACATATTAAATTTTTACTTTTTTAATAGCAGGTTTATTTTTCTGAAAGAAAATTTAATTTGTTTTAATTATGAGAAACATAATTAGTTGCTCCATTTCTAACGTATGAAAAAAGTACAACAAATGGCTGAATGTATATTAGATTTTCTTTTTATTTTTAGGGGAGATTTGTGTAAATTACTTTTAGCTAGTAGATTCTTAACTATTTTGTATCATTATTGGCTTCTAAAACCTACTTGCATACATTGTTCCTTTATATTTTAAGCTAGATAAAGTACGTAGTAACGAATATAATGATTATGAGACTCATTATTTATCATATGCTTAGCGGATGACATATGGAATCAACTAAAATTAGTAGGACAGATAGAAATTTTAATCGTATCATTAATTACATGTCTGAAGATGATATAACCATATAATTAATTATGTTAATTGAAGTATTGTGCCACTGTATCAACATCACGTGATGGACATGAGGGTCACTAGGATCGACCATACTATCCTGACCCCAGGAACCCATAGAATTTCTCAATGCATATAGATAGGAACTCGGGTTTGAAAGGTTTACTTTGTCACCTAACCCAAGCCAGTGATCTACTTGAGTCCTAGTAAGACCATAGATATTAATAAACGTGTCAATCCTACATGCAGTAGTCCAAAGAGGTATTAGGTGCGAGCATCAAAAAGGATCTTGGGTGTCAGTAATTTCAGAAATAGTGGCGACTTGGCGACTAAAACTGTAAAGATGCCACTACGTGTGTATGTGAGAGAGAGTGCGAGCATCAAAAAAGGTCTTGGGTGTCAGTGGTTTCAGAGGTAGTGGTGAATTGGCGACTAAAACTGTAAATGTGCCACTATGTGTGTATGAGAGAGAGAGAGAGTCTTGGGTATCAGTGGTTTCAAAAGTAGTGGTAACTTGGCAACTAAAACTATAAGAGTGCCACTATGTGTGTATGAGAGAGAGATATGTCAATTATTAGACCACTGAACCCTTGCTCATTTTCTCCTATAAATACCATGTTTTGCCTTTTATTTAATCTCATCATCTTTCATGTGTGCTTTACCTCTATTGACTTAAGTTGGAGTGTCTTGAAGATCATCTTTTGATTATGGTGCTTGAGTTGAAGCACATTTAAAAGACACGAGGACAAGTGAATAGTTGGAAACAACACCAACAAAGACTATTATTGTATCTTATTTTTTATTTATCTATTCTAATTTGTATAAGGTGTTTTCTTGACTGCTATGTCCCAATACCTACGACATACATTGTTCCTCTCTCTCATAAATTTTTTTAAATAAAGGACAATTCTATAGAAGGTAAAAAGTAATATGATTTCCTTTTTAAGAAATTGATGTGAAAAGATCGTGTCGTTTTTTTTTTTTTTTGGAAGATAAAAAAGATCGTTCTTAACCTCCTATTTTTTTGGAGTAAAAAGATCGTTTTTAACTTATCCCTATATATTTCTTAAAAAAAAAAAAAACATTATCCCTACATACTTTATGTGATTTGTGTTACTATATATTTAGCTATTAGCCTATTACATAACATGGTCAAGGGCTCAACGCCTTCAAACGCAAAGTATTTCGGCATACATATAGATATTTCTTTCAAGAAACAACATACAAAAAAATATTAATCCAGCAAAAAAATAAAACATTATATAAAACATATTTTCTTTTAAGAAAAAAGAAACAAAATATAAAACAACATATTTTAAAAATATAAATATTGTATAAAAAAAGGAATTACAATAACAAATCGTAATCGTTAATGGTAATATGCTCATTCTCTTACAAAAAAATTAATTAATTACCAGCAAAGATACCAAGAATTAATATGGACTATCCATTTTAATCCCGTGGAGATCTCAGGGCCAGACGCGGATTACCAAATTAAGGGGAAAAAAAAACTTTTAATAATAAGGAAAAAAAATGGTCATATTATTTATATTTTTTTGGTTTCTTTTTGTCTTATGTTGCATGAAAATACCCGCCGAGACCAGAACAATAACCCACGTGCCACATAAAACACAATCATTTAGCATAATACACTCTGGTGACTGGACCAAACAAAACTCGGTCGTTTGACAGCAAAGCCCATTTTCGTAATTTCACCCGCCATTTAACAGCTTCTCTTCTCTTCTTTTCCGCTCGGACCCGCTCCTCCTAAACTTCAAACTTGACTCCCAGCCCAAAAAAAAAAAAAAGAAAAAAAAGAAAAGGCTTCAAACTTGATAGTTGACACGTCGACCTCCTCCGTAAACTGCCACGTCACCACATGGCTCCACTCCTAAAGCCCAACATGTACGGACGTTGCCACACTCTCTCGTTCTCGAACCCGGAATATATAAGCCCACCCAACACAAAACCCCTCCTCATGTGAAAACCCCAAATCCTCTTGCTTCTCTCTCTCTCTCTCTCTCTTTCTCTCTCTAAGATTTTTACGAGTACCTCAGCCGACAGGTAAACCCAAAAAACCGATTCGAAAAACCACAAAAAAAAATCGGTTTTAAATTTGTGATATATAATTCCATATATATATATATACGTATATTGCATCTATATGCCTATGGCGGCAGGGACAGTGGCGTCGCCGACCGATCGAGCTGCGTCGGCGGCTGTTGTGGGGCCCGCAATGGTGCCGATGCCGAGTCCGGCGATGACGGTGATGCCGGACTCGTTCGCCAAGGAGGCGATGCTGGCGTGGTTCCGCGGCGAGTTCGCGGCGGCGAACGCGATCATCGACGCGCTGTGCGGCCACCTGGCGCAGCTCAGCGGCGGAGGATCGGAGTACGAGGCGGTGTTTGCCGCCGTGCATCGGCGGAGGCTGAATTGGATTCCGATTCTCCAGATGCAGAAGTACCACTCAATCGCCGACGTGGCGGTGGAGCTCCGCCGCGTGGCGGTGGAGCTCCGCCGCGTGGCGGCGAAGAAGGCGGAGGAGCTGGAGGAGTGTCGTGGGGAGAAGAAAGGTGAGGTGGTGAAGAATAATTCGTGTTTGGATGGTGAGAAAGTGGTGGAAATTAATGGAAATGCTTGTGGTGATAATCGTGATCATCATGATCATGATGAGGTTGTTGAATTAGAGGAAGATTCGCCCAATAGCGAGATTACTGACACAGGTAAGTATCATTTTGCTTCCTTCCAAAACTAACTCCGTTAATTCTGTTTTTTCAAGTTTGATTTTTATTCGAATATTTTTTTTCTTTTTCTTTTTAATGAAAAAATTAGAGATGATCAAGAAATAAATCTATTGGGACTTTTTTCAGTTTGATCAAATATCAGTATGCAGAATTTTAATCTTCCATTTTTTCCGAATACGAAGAAAATGAAAAATTATTTATATTTCTTGAAATAAATTAGGTCCGATCAGGAAAGGTCCAAAAAAGAGGGCACGGGTCTTGAGTTGAGAATCTGAAGTGACTTTTTGGTGTTTGGTTACCGAGAAAAAAAAAAGAAAAATTCCGTATTAAATTGATTTTCTCTGTTCATTACGTGATTTCATTTAATATTATATTAAATATATATTTTTTAATTATGTAAAACAGCAAATTACCTTTTTCCTCCATTTTCTTAGGAGCCAAACGCGAGGCATGTTTTCTCCACCAGATCCAAGATTTCAAATAAACCAAAAATTCGCGATCGTCTCCGTTCTCATACTTTGAATTCAACGTTAGAAAATGATAGACGTCTTCTTTTTACATTTTGTTTCGTTATTGCGGTCTAAATTTCTCAAGTTAATCTCTCTATTTTTCTCTAATAAATTTTTAAAATAAAAGATAAAAAATAAAAATTCGGGAGAGTGGCGCTGATAAATATTTTCCCTAGGTTTTAAGTAGCGGAGGCTTGGGCTTTGAGAATTTCGATGCGGTGGAGAAAAGGTTCCTGTGCAGCCGGCATTACAGTTAGTTTCGGGAGTAGCGAATCCCGGGTTGGTATCTTGGTGATGTTATGCATTGCTATGCGTGCCACTCACCTTCGTTATAGGCGGCGCCAGATCAGAGCCGTCTGATCTCCAGTCCACGTCATGGGTTGGTTGAATCAAACGTTGGGTAGTTGGCTTTGACAAAGGGTGTGGTGTGGGGGAGCTAATATCAATGTTTTTCTTTTTTTTTTTTTTTTCCAACCTGTTAGCATTTAAATGTACGAGTCAGTGTTTTTTTTTTTTTTTTCAAAAAAAAAAAATGTATGAGTCAGTGAACGAGTTTGCGGGTCAACTCTGTAATCGGTTAGGTGGGGGATCCAATGAAGGTGGGATTGGGAATAAGAACAAACCAAGTACTGGTGTTTGGAAATCCGTATAAGCTATTCCAAGATTGAGATTGTGATAGTGTACTGTAGTCTAATTAGTGGGATGGCTTTGTTTGTTTGTTTTGGTGTCCCTTCCTTTTTGGTCGGGCACTTTGGGCTTTCGGCTTTCCTTGTGCGGTGGTCATTGACAGCTTTTATTTGTTGTAGATACCACCACACATGCCTTGTCCCTACTCTTAATGATTTAATAAATACAAAACGTGAAACTAATTGCAAATATCAATTTTAATGAAATATAATCAAATTAGTTTAAGGGTTTAAGTAATGATTGACTAATATTTTGTGTTTTTTTTTCTTTTGGGTTGGGAATTTAGGGTCTCAAGAAGTGCAGGCCAACTCGGACACTATTGTTGAGATATGTTCTAATCATGAGGACTGTGAAGCACGTCTTGGCCAGATCAAATTGACAAAAGGTTTTTCAGCAAAGGAGCTTTTGAAGGGCCATACGGCGAGTCCTTTTTTTTTTTCACGTTTTAATTATTAAAATGAGTTTTGTGTGTATTTATATATATATATATATATATATATCTCTATATCAACTTTCTTAAAGGAAATAATGGAAGTTTAGATTTATGTGATTGACAAATGGTACTTTAAATGAGCAGGTGAATGTGGTGAAAGGGTTGAAGTTGTATGAAGATGTGTTCACTGATTCTGAACTCTCCAAATTGATTGACTTTGTCAATGAATACCGAGCTGCTGGCCAGAATGGAGAGCTGTCAGGTGAATTTTTGTGGTTTCTTTTTAATGTATTTTTTATAAGTGAAAGAAAAACAAATATATGGTTCCTTTTTTTTTGGTTAAGGCATGCATGCTTCGAATGTATCAATAGCTTATTTGTATTTGTTTTGTTACACTTGTTTTACTTGGAACAACTAGTCTTCTTTACATGGTAGCTATATATTATTAGAAAAAGCTAAGTTTTGGTTTTGCACAAAACAAAATTCTAATTATACATAATTTGAATAATTACAGGTGAGACCTATATCTTATTCAATCAGCAGATGAAGGGAAACAAGAGAGAGCTGATTCAGTTTGGGGTTCCAATTTTCGGACAGATCAAAGAGGAAGCTGCAACTGACAATCAAACCAGTAAGACAGACACTGCAAAATGTGATTGTCATTTCGGTGATATTAAAAATGTTTGTTGTCACTTCATGATTGGACTTTAATTTGCGTTTTATTATAGGCAATGAGCCAATTCCAACTCTACTTCAAAATGTCATTGATCACCTTATACAGTGGAAACTTATACCAGAATATAAAAGACCCAATGGTTGTATCATCAGCTTTTTTGAGGAGGTATTCTATGTTCCATGTTCCTTCACTCCTCTCTTATTGTTTACTAGAACATAGCTGCAAAGAGGGAGCTTCACACTATTGGTTTGTGTTACCTTGAATTTTTTTTTAGTTTCTTTTTATTAATTGTTAGAGAACCAAGTGAAATCATCACTCTCTTTTGTGGATTTTATTTTTGTGTAGGGAGAATATTCGCAGCCATTTCTGAAACCACCCCACTTGGACCAACCCATATCCACTCTGCTCCTCAATGAGTCAACTATGGCTTTTGGACGTATTCTTGTGAGTGATAATGATGGGAACTATAAGGGCCCTCTTATGCTCTCGCTGAAGGAGGGGTATGTCCTCAAATTCTCTGAAATGTTCTAATGGTAGTTATCTTCTAGTGCTTGTCTCACTTGAACCAGTAACACTAGTAAGAAATGATACACACACACACATATATATATAGACACGCATATGTATACATCCATTATCTTCTCAACCCTGTAGCTTGTGCCTATTTTTCGTGCCTCAATGTGTCAACTCTGAGAAAACAATTACAGCACCAAAATGTCCCAGAATTGAGTAATGTCTTGTGATTTTTCTATAGGTCTCTTTTAGTGATGAGAGGAAACAGCAGTGACATGGCAAGACATGTCATGTGTCCGTCTCCAAACACAAGGGTAAGCGTGACATTCTTCAGGGTCCGACCAGAATCGAACCATTGCCAATCACCAACTAGTCCTACCTCGGCTGGTGCAATGACTCTATGGCAGCCTGCAGCGGTTCCAAGCCCATACACAATACCAAATGGAGGAACTGGCTATGAGTCCATGGACCTAATGCCCAAGTGGGGAGTCCTGCGTGGTCCAGTTGTCATGCTGGCCCCGGTCCGTCCCATGGTTCTGAGTCCTCGGAGAGCTCCTCGTGGCGGAAATGGAACGGGTGTTTTCTTGCCGTGGGCAGTTAATTCGAGAAAACCGGCGAAACATCTTCCACCGCGTGCCCAGAGAGGACGGTTTCTTTCATTGCCACCCCACACCACAGTCGAAGCTCGAGTAGAGGAGTCCACTTCTGAAGCAGGCAACAACATTGATGCAAAATAGGTATAGAACGGATTTGGTTGGAGGCAGCAAACTGGGATTAATACCACATGTATTCAGCTGAGGCAGCATCAATGTTTTACTTGTTCTCGAGGACTATTTTAGTGTTGTACAAACAGAGCCCAGGTGCTGTAACGAATCTCTTTGTTAAATTTTTGTTTTCTTTTTACCTTGTTCCCCTTGGAAAGATTAGGTTCTAGTAATGGTCATTATTATACCTTACCTTTTCTTGGATGCCAATCATGTTATGGCTTCAGTAGTCGTTGAGCTTCGAGTTTGGGAAGTGTGAATTGGCTCGACTGTAGCGCAGAATTTTGTATTTGAGTTTTTCTCATCATAATCTTTTCCATAAACACAGCAAATTATTTCTCCTAGCTAATTTTCTCATGAATATGTGAATTCTCCCGGTGTATGCTCCATTATTTTGAGTCAATTATCCAAGTAGTTAACTTCTACCTTTCTGTTTAATTCCTGTTTTTTGGACCTTTCAATTCATTTGGAACTCCAGATTTATTTAACTTCTTGCTATCTAAAGAAAAAGGCACAAATAATTTGAAGAAAGAAAATCAGCATTCAGACAATCTAATCCCTTTCACATTATATTTTTGTGAAAGAAAAAGTAACTGGATAGAAAGTATTTTAGTGGACGGAGAATTTAAAAGCCACCTACTCATTTTGGCATGCATTATCAGGCACGGATAGCAGCCACTGAGGGAAAAAGTTGTAATCAATAGCGACTTGCAAATTGATTTTGACACGGACTGTGATCCAAATTTCAGAGATTCAAAATACACTCAAATCAATGGAGAACGACGGTTTCAATGACGAAGGGATGGTCTAGGATATTTTTTCATTTAATATGCATCAGAGTTATCTCTTACATGTATATCCTATCTTGATTAAAGATAATACTGCCAAAGAAAATAAGGACAATGATCTCTGCACGATAATGATGCACATTTTGGATGCATTTACAATCCTACATAATGAGACTACAAAGCTCAGATCTGATATTGAATGGATATATCCGATAATCTGATAGATAATGGTACTATGGTCTTGGCTTATTAGTCCCATTGAAATGATTCAGTACCAATAAAAATGGAAACTGAGAAAACCTCATATTGAAAGCTTAATTATTAGTAAGTTGCAAAGAGATAAAATCCATAAAATCCACTATCAGAAATATATCAAAATCTTTAAGAATCTGCAGATGTATAATGACCACAGATGAATGAAGAGGAATATTATTGATGACAAAGTTACTTTTTAACTTCACAAATTAACATTACATGATAACAACATATTTGCATTTGAACCAACAGATACAAAAAAAGGAGTGGAGATTAAAAAAAGAAAAGAAAATCCTCCCAAATCTATAAAAATTTTACGTAAAACAATTATAGAGGAAAGTAAACTGAAAGCAGTACACTTAATTTAAGGTAGTTTCAAGTTTTACTTGGTTCATCATCATCATCTTCAATATCCCAACTCAAGTCCTCATCTTCTTCCGCAGCACTAAGCCGCTTTCGCAGCTCTGTCCTGTTAGGACTTCCACTATGAGTCACTTTCTTATCATCAATACTGCTAAGATCCTCAATCTCATCCCAGCCGAGGTCTTCCTCTTCAGGCACTGAAGGCTGGGTTGATACAACTGTAACATCACTATCTTTGCTGGATTCGCCAGTTTCAGTCTGCCCTTCCAAAGCCACTTTATCATCAGCTTTCGATACCTCCAAACCTTTCTTACCCACCACCACTGAACCAACATTTTCTTTCAAATGCACCTTCTGTTTAGCCTCTTCCCCACTACTCTTTTCAGCACCACTTCCTCTGTTCTCCTCATCCACATTAGAAACTTTCACCCCATTCTTACTAGCATCTACTGAATTCTCTTCCTTCAAATCATCATTTGAAGTCACATTTCCCTCTTTAGTACCAATGTTCATCTCTTTCTCATTAGAGGAGCTGAGTCGCACCTCCTTCGCCGCTTTATCACCATCTTCATTACCCAATTCCCCATTTTTCTCTGCAATTGGTTTCCTCACAGCATTATCCTCATCCTCACCCTCATCATCATCATCATCAACTTCCCAACTCAACTCCTCCTCTTCTTCCCTAGAAATCGCCCTTTTCACAAGATTAGCTCTCAAGTCCTCAGCTTGTTTAAGCCTAAAAACCTTATAGAAGTATCTACACCAAAAAGTCTGGTGATCAAGACTATCCGGAACAACCCTCTTATAGATACCCTCTATAGCCCTATTTTCTTCTAGTAACCCTTCAATTTCTTCATTCTTCTCCTCCAAAACAAACCCTAATTTCCATTTATTATAATCATCCAAATCCTCAGGTTCATCACAATAAGTGCTAGCCTCACCCTGAAATGCTCGAACCTGAGCATCAAACCTACTGTACCGTTTCGAATTCAAGCTCTGTTGAGAGCCGTAATTCTGGGTATTATTGGTATCAGACGAATCAGATTCATGATCATCGGCCAGGATTGCGTCCTTACCTTGAGAAATGATCTGAGCCGTCCCTTTCAACACGGAGTTCCCAAGCTCATCAATGGCGTGCCCTACCGTCCCCAACGACCCATGAGCCACCTCGATCTCCTTCTTCAGACCCGAACCGAACTCCTGTAAATCGCGCCTGTAGGTCTCGATGACGGACTCGGATTTTGTCGCTAGGGATTTGATCAGACCGCCGAAGCTCCACGCACCACCGCCGTCCGTACCGGCATGGTCCGGGCCGGAAACCGGATCTGGGTCTTCGCGTTCTTGGTTATTGGGTGGGTTTTGGGGGGATCCGGATGTGGATTCGGGCTGTGGAGGATCTGGGTTGTCCGAGAAAACGGACTTGAAGAAATCCATGGACGATTTTTGATGGTTTCTGGTTCGAAATGATTGAAAAATTTGTGGAACCAAAGCAATGGAAAATCTAGTTTACAATAAAGTGTCTTTGTGTAAATTCGTATTTCGTAATACACTACGGTTTGGTGCGCAGTGCGCATCAACTCACAGATGAAAGGTCAATATGGTCCTTGGCCCATGCCTCAATGGCCAGTGCAAGTGAAAAAAACGACAATTTTCAAACGACAGTGTATATTAGAAACGACTATACATCTTTTAAACGACGTTCTTTTAGGAAAGCGACAACGTCATAACAAGCCTCGACAAAGAACACAGTATAGTCGACGATATCAATATGTAAGCGACAGCATATCTTGTAAACGTTAGTAATATGTATGGCAACAACCGTGCTAATGGGTGTTATACGAAGCACTCGACAAAGAACTTCTCTAATAAACCAGAGCCCTTCCGGACCGGAAACAATATCATGTTATGCAAACGACATTAGTTTTTTTTTTTTTTGAGCTGACAAACGACATAAGTGTTGAAACGACAACAATATAAAGATGAGAATATTTCAAAAAATAGTTTACTTCTAACCTTTTATTTTATTTTATTTTCTATAGATAGGTTAATTCTAACTTTTTAATCCTGAATAATAACTAAAATATAAGTTGGGTCTTATTTTCCAATATTTTCTTGTACAAAATTTCCGCTTAACAGCAAAAACAACCTAATTCATACTGTACCGTGTGATATGTGGTCACTTTTATTCCTCCTGAAGGCAAACAACTTCCTCTACCGCCGAGCATTTCGATGCTATTTGTAGTTTGGGACTTTGCCAAAGCTCACCGACCACACTACATATTTTTAATCTATATGAGATATTAAAATTTTCTTTTCAGTATATGTTTTACAAGTGTCAAGATTTAATATGTGCTTTTTTTAATATATATATATATTTTTTTACGTATATTTGAATTGGTTTGTCTTACTTTTTCAGTGCATCTTTTATGTTTAGATTTGATATTGAAGTTTAGAGTTTAATGTTTTGACTAACTTTTTTCTAAGTGGTTATGTACTTTTCATAATTATATAAAATATATAATTATTTAATGTAACAATATAATAAATTTTTTAATAAGATAAAAAAGATTTATTTAACCAAAAATGCGGGTAAATGAAAATCACATAGTACCAAACTTGGCACTCTAATCTCAATTTTTGTCGATAAACTTTAAAAATGTCTCGTTATGCTATCTTGAACAATCATTTAATTTTTTTCTCCGCCTTGTTCTCCCCATATTATAATAAAATTATTCAAATTGGGACAAAATATTGTTTGAATACTAACCCTATGATATTCTAAAAATAAGAGACTAATGAAATTTTAGTTATTTTTTTAAGACTATAAATAGGATCAACCATTAAAAAAAACAAAAAAAAAAAAAAAGAGAAAGAAAGAAAAAAAAAAACAACAAAAAAAAACAAAAAATAAAAAAAAAAAAGGGACAAAATATTGTTTGAATACTAACCCTATGATATTCTAAAAATAAGAGACTAATGAAATTTTAGTTATTTTTTTAAGACTATAAATAGGATCAACCATTAAAAAAAACAAAAAAAAAAANCCCCCCCCCCAAAAAAAATAATGACAGTACATATAAACGACAACTTCTGAGGAAAATGGTCTCATAAAAACGACAATAAATATATTAACGACATTATATTTTATAAAAGATGAGCACAAGTTTCAGAACAATGAGAACAACAATGATAAATCAATTGAGTATTTCTCGAAAACGACATACTTCTTATAAAAACTGTGAGACTATGTACTTATACAGAGAACAATATTTCTGCCACAGAAATTAAAACAACAAAATAGATAGTTACACAGACGACATCTCCTAAAACGACGAAATATATAGAAAATGACAATATAATAAACAAGCACGAAGTATACAACTTAGATAACATCTTTAACGACAACATCTTTAACAATCACTAAAGTTGAAAAAATGACCAAACATAATCATGTGAAGAAAAATTTTCATATCTCAGCTCATAGCCGAAAGAAAATGATAGTGAAGATAAGAAAACCACAGCACCCACAAGCATATCCATGGTGTCGGAGATAACGTCTATTTTTGGAGATATCGCCATTCGCAGGCTATGAATGAAAGAATGAAGGTGGCTTTGGGAGCAAGTAGATGTTGGCTTTGGCACCATTGTTTATGAATTTTGTTCATTTTGTTGTTGATGCATGTTTAGGAATCAAAATTGCTTGAAGCAAAGTCACATTCTAGTTCTCTAACTTGTGTCATGGTATCAAATAGACTTTCTTCCCACCTACATATATTACAACAATATTCCCAAAACACCTACTTTTGCTTTTCTTAACCAAAACTTCGTATTCAACCTTTTAAATATCACGAGAGAAAAGAATTTTTTTTCCCCATCAAATCAAGCCATATTCTCCTTTTCATTACCCCACTACCAAGTATGGAATAAAACTTTGTTTAATAAATATACACAATATTAATAACTCAAATCTTTGGTTTTGGAGCATAGCAAAGCCATATCATTTTTTTTTTCTTACTTTGTATTCTTATCACTAAACGTCAAAGAACAATGCAGGAGAAGAAGAAGAGGAGCAACCTTTTCCAGCCTCTCGTGATTTGCCGCAGGCTCTTTAGCTTCATCGTGGACTACCTCATCCCCAGAGGCCTCAAGCGCGTGATCACCACGAGCCATTCTCTGCGTCAGGGCTCAACCCCCGTTCCTATGGTCTCAGCCAAGACCAATGTAAAGAGGGTTGAGCTCCAACAAGCCCATTACAACCTTACCGAGGATTTGGGCTCCTGGACCCGGGCCCCGGCCCAGATACAGGAACACAAAGAGGAGAAGAATATGTTTGTAAGGAGTAATAGTGATAACAATAATAATAAGACAGTGTCTAGTTTTGAAGAGGAAGAGAGAGTGAGAAAGATGAAAGGGAAGAGTGTGAGTGTGAGTAGTAGTAGTAGTAGTGAGAATTTGAGGCCAGTTGTAGAGGCTGAAGAAGTGAAATTACCAAATCGTCCTGTGAGGCAGAGGCAAGTGAGGCCTCTTTTTGATGTTGCTGTGAACATTAATGAGAAGTCTGATGCGTTCATTCGTAGTAGGAAGGAAGCCATGAGAAGGAACTACATGAGCTCCGAGGCTGAAAGTACATATTGAGTACTCTGCTTTAAGATGATTCTATGTTTCATCAATAAGTAAGTTGTTGAAATATATGAAGTTCAAGTTTTAAGCATACTCGAATCTACAAAGCAATAATTAACTTTTCTTCTTCCTCTTCTTTTTTCTCAATCTTCTCAGTATGCTTTTGCTTCTTAGATCCATGCAAATTTCCTTTATTTCTTAAATAGTTTATTTTGTATGTTGTATGAAGAATAAAAGAATATGTTGTAGCCCCACTCACCTTTATTTTGAAAATCTAATGGGACCATAGGTGGAACAGAAAGGAACTAATCTACGCTTTTATCAAGCATAGAGACATCCCAAATAATATCACTATTTTTCTTTTTCCTTCAATTTTCTCATTTATGCTTTTGCTCTCCATTCTATGCAAATTTCTCTTTTTTCTTTTAAATTTATATTTATGTTAAATGCTTAGATAAGAATCTTATCCAAATATGTAGTGCAAAGAATGAATGGGTATGCTTTAATTCCTACACACCTCTATTTTGAAAATCTGATAGGACCATAAGTGGAACAAAATGAGACTAATCAACTACGCTTTCGTCAAGTATAGAGACATCCCAAACAATATCACTCATGACTAAGTGCATATGCTAAAAATCGAACCTATAAGGCTATAACAAAGGGAAGAGAAAACCACGAAGCGATTGTCCCTTACCACTATTGCCACTACCACCACCATGAAAATAAGCATGCACGTAATCACATAGTAGACATTCCTTTAATAAGATATGGAATAGTAGGTCAGCGGTTGTAGTAGTTTGTGCATTACATTATTGTGCTAAAACTATATATGCTACAAGAAGTAATACCAATTTGTTGTACAAAGTCTTAGAAAGAATCGTATGGGGAAAAAAAAGTGGGCAATATTGTAAAATCACAAGTTAACTATATACACACATTAATACATTTGGACATGGAGATATAAATTGTATATAAGAATAGTTGTTTAGAGGAACATGGAAATAACTCTGTTAAGAGGATTTTCTGGTCATCTGTGTAACTATTCTAAACAAAAGCCACTAGCATACCCTCTTGCGGTTAATGTCTCTCTTTCTCTCCATGATTTACAAACAGGGACTAACAATTTAGGCTTTTAACCTTTTATATTCCCCACCCTCCTTGAACTGAGAAGCTTATCTTTAAGCCAACAACAAATCAAATTATTGCTCCCTTCTCTGGTATATTTTTTTTTTTAAAAAGAAAGTAAATCTCTCACTACAGAAAAGGGAATCACAACAAATAAAAAATTTTGGCACATACCCACATAATTAAGCTTCTTGCTCTTTCTAGTCAATTAATCCCCTTTTTTTCTCCATTAATCAATAATCATCATATCATATCATATCATCTCATCTAATCCAACCTCCATTTTGATTAATTTTCTTTTTGAATTTTCCTTTTTTTTTTGGTAATAAATTTTTATCCTTCCAATGAGTGAGTTGAGGAAATACGAAAGAGATCATAAGGGGCCCAAAGATGGTCAACGGAGCAAGGTCTCCTGGAGTCCAACCTCAACCAAGGCTTCCCTTTCCCACTCCAATGGAGCAGGCTTATTGGGCCCGGATGCAGGCCCCTACACAGGCCCTCGAGGTTGTCACCACCGAGCCCATGTTGGTTCCACCTGTGGTCCACGGCCTTAATCTCCCCAGCCAGGACCAGCAAAAATGGCGGCATCGAACCCAAGTCGTATATCCTCCTCCTCCTCTGTACGGCCATCCAAGCCTCCATCCTCCTCGTGTACTCGCCCCCCCTCCACCTCTCCAGGTCCACCACCATGACCCCCGTGTTGAAGTAGCAGGGCCTCCTCCCCTCGAACGTCCGGGCCAGGCCCGGATCCGACCAGAACTCGCCGGAGAAGTAGCTGGTGAAGTTGGCGTGGCAGTACTCCGGCGCCGCCAGGACCCTCCCTCCCAGATCGACGGTCCAGAGCCTGGCGATGTCGTCGACCACCACCAGGTCGGAGTCGAGGTATATCACGCGCTTCACGTCCTGCGGGATGATCTCGGCCAGGTACATCCGCGCATAGTTGAGTGGCTGGTCCAGGGCCTGGCGGATCGACTTCGAGATCTTGCCCCGGACCCGGTTCGAGTCGAACCGGTAGACCCGGAAGTTGAGGCCCGGGAAGGTGGACCGGATGGTGGAGAGCACGCCACGGTCGAACCGGGCCCAGAGGAAGTGGAACTCCACGTCCTCGGGACACGTGGCGTGCTGCAGGACTGACAGCACGGCGGCGACGGTGCCACGCAGGTAATTCGAGTCCAGTGTCATGGTGACGTGGATTCTCCGGCCGCCGCCGCCGCCGCCGCCGCCGCAGGCGTCGCCGTTTCGGAAAGCCGGGGCCTCCCGAAATGCGGGAATGTCGGCGGAGGGTTTGCGAATTAGGCCGTGTCGAATGGCGGCGGCGGCGGAGAGGGCGGGGAGGAGAAGAGACAGGAGGCCGAGGTGGAGGAGAAGAGGAGCTGGTGGTGGGGAGCTCCAATTGGCCATTCTGCCCTTAATGGGTGGGGATTGGGATGAGAGTTTAGGGGTTACGGATGAGGATGAGGCTGAGGATTAGGATTAGGATGATGAGGTTGAGGGTCAAGAGCCATTGTTAGTGTTAGGCTGGTTAAGAGAAGGTTTAGGGAAGAGGTTACAAACTAATGATGATTAGATAGAAAGGAAATGAGAAGAGGTTGGTTGGTGGGATTGTGAGGAAGAGAAAATTATTCGGGAATGTGAAACAAATAGAGGGAATTTTTTAATTATTAATATTTCTATGTTTGAGATAGTGGAAAATGTAGAGCAATTATCCTAAAATGGGTTTTGATTAATAAATATGGATTTGAGTTTTAATCTGCTTTTGTTTTAGCCATTTTCGTTGATTTGTGTTTAGACTGTTCCTTGTTTTTTGCTACCTTATTGGATGGAAATAATGTAGCCTTTTGGTATGTCCGGATTGATCCATGTTATCCAAAGTTTTATCAATTAAGACTTGTTTTTTCTTAATTGCATCCCAACTATTAAAAGTACTATTAAACAAGTTTGTACACACCTTGTTTCCCTAAGAAAACATCGTTTTTTTCCCCCTTAATTGCATCCCAACTATCAAAAGTGCCATTAAACAAGTTTATACTAAACTAAACTTGTTTCCCTAAGAAAACATCCTTTTTTTTTTCTCGTTTAATCTTGGGTTGTAGAATTCGAATTCCGGATAAAATCATTTGTATCAATAATAAACGAAGAGCTGTGGTAACCAATAAACTATGATTAATGCTAAGAGGCTAATAACACTATATAATGTATCAATCTATTAATGGTTGATTAATTCAGGTTGACAGTGAGAATTTTTTAATTGAGGCTGATAACATTATTAAAAATATTGTTAAACAAGTTTGTACAAACCACAAACCTTGTTTCTGTAAGAAATCTTGGTTGGAGGTTTCGAATTAGGGACAGAATCCTTACCATCAATAATAAAGGAAGAGCTACCATAACCAATAAATTATAAGTAATGCTAAATGGTACTATATGTTGTTTAACACTACATGATGAGTCAATTTATTACTGACTAATTATAATTACACTTCAAGTGTGACTCATCCAATTTATTAATTATAATCGTCCAGTAATAGAATTATACTTATGTGATGTTGGCCACTAATAATGTCCCATAACATTCTCCTAAATTATGCATGTAGTGTAACCTTACCAAGTAAAGAAAACATTATTATTATCTTGTTTTTCGGAGAAATAGCTTCTACGAAAGTCGTATATTTGTCTTCCATAATGACGAAAAATAATTGCTTTGTTTTGGGTGGAAAGTGGAAACCGAGTGAATTATTGCAAAGCAATTTTGAATGCAAATTAGTTGCGTGTTGGATTCATGACGTACAGATTGGCCTATACTTCCTCCTCTACTTTTGTGCAAAGGACTTGTATAGTGGATTGCTATTTGCTATATTGGGTCACTGTTGAATGTGCCTTAACTGCTATCACCAAACCAATCAGCTTTAAAAAGTTTGATAACGAAAGTACTACAAAATGTCAAAAATCTTTTTCGTGTAGTTGATGCATAAGTGAAGGTATCCCTTCGAGTATGAGTGTTTGCCTCAAGTATGGGCATGCCATGAAAGTGGCTTCAATACCTATTGATTCAGAGGAGAAACCCTTTTAATGATGGGTAGTTTGAACCGTTATAACTCTACCAGATTCTATCAAATAAATTTGCATATTTTACTTTATCTGTTGATACGAATACATAACGTTAGAAGTATACTGTATAATCTTATCAATACAAGTTCTTTACCATAAAATTGTTTACGTCCTTTATGCTCTTGTTTAATTTTGGTATGTATGATATTCCGGTTTATACGAGGCTTAGAATTTACGTCTAAGTTCGAATTTAAGTTTTGATTTGATACAATGATTATACTATGAATTGGAGGATACATTTATCCTAAAAAAATAAAGAGAATTTAGGATTTTTTTTTTTTGGGGGGTTGAACAGGTATATATCCTTAAATTCCTCCTTGTCTGGCATAAAATTTCTTCCAGAATTTGGGCTTCTTGTCCCAAAGAAGTCCAATGGAAAATATTTGGGCTTGTTGTCCCCGGCAACGGTGCCAAAAACTTATTGTGAAGATAATGAACGCAAGTGCATATATCAAACAAGTAATAAATTGTAAGTATAAGTATTGTTCCAATGAGGATTGTGCTTACTAAGTACCAAAATTAATCTAACTCTAATTTTATGTGAAAGTAAATCAAAAGGAAGAATTTCACAAAAATAAATCTAAATAACTAAATAAAAAAAAAAGCGAAACAAAATATTAAATAGGACAATCAAGTAGCTAAAGACCTAGGATTTCAGATTCATCTAGATTAATTTGTCTAAATTATTTAATCCAATCAATTAATTTTTATTTCCTATGCTGACAACGAATTTCTCTATTATATCCATTAATCTTTCTCAAGAATTAACAAACATATTTCAATAGACAAGTTCCAACATTTTTGTGTAAACTATGAACCTATCAAAACTCATTAAACACAAGAAATTCAAAATAAGCCTTATAGATATCTATATCCTATGAAAATCTCATGTTATGTTAATCAATAACAAATTCAATCCTCCCTTCTCAGATCTTGAATTAAATCTCTAATTCATGCAAATGTTGATCAGGTTCTCACAAATATTAAGTATGGATTAATATAATTAGCATAGAATTGAAAAATAAACATAAACTTGAATTGAAATTGAAATAATTCAAAACATCATAATCCGGCTACATCGTAGTCCTAGAAAATCAAACTAGTTCATAGCTAAAGTAAAAAGAAACATGATAATTCTGAACATAAAGAGTAGAAAAAGGAAAACTCTAAGCAAATTTGAGTTGTAGCACTCCCATCTCCGGCTCGTGCCCCTCCTCTCCTTCTCTTGATCTCTCTCTCTCTCTCTCTCTCTCTCTCTCTCTTGTAGTCTAAAGCTCTCAAAGTCCCCAAATAAGTCCTAAAAAGACCTATTTATAAGCTTAGAGGTGGCCACATCAAAAATTAGGTCAAAAGTCGTCTAAAGAAAAAGATATGTTGAATTTCCACAGCGCGGCACCGGGGTGCCACTAACATAGTGCTGGGGCACGACTCTGGCTGCCAAGTCCTCTTTTTGTGCTTGAACTAGTGCCGGAGCATTACTAACATGGCACCGGGATGCCACTTCCTCTGGAACTTTTTCTTCTCTTTAACATTTTGCAACTTTTGAACCTTTTAAGCCCTCTAACGCCAATGACAAATGCCAAGGCACTTACTTCTTTACCCATCATGCCACAAACCATGTAATTTTGCTCCAAATACCACTAAGTACATCAAAATTATCTAACATACACTCAAAACATAAAAAACACAAATAAAATTCATAAAACCCTCAAAAATCCACCAAATGTCTAGCTTAAATGGTATCCAATTTGTGAGTAAAACTCACTCATCACTCGTACTTGGGCCAAAGTTATGATTGGTTGTGGCTATATCGAGGTGAAAATTAGAGAAATTTA
Source organism: Trema orientale (assembly GCA_002914845.1). Lineage (NCBI taxonomy): Eukaryota > Viridiplantae > Streptophyta > Magnoliopsida > Rosales > Cannabaceae > Trema > Trema orientale. The sequence goes on from JXTC01000452.1 coordinate 212,790, forward strand.
CATCTAGCACCCGTTTTTAAAACTTATTTTCATAAATACCCATTTTTAACTTTCTTTCAAAAATACCCGTTTTTATGGTCCACATTTCATATGCAAAATATGAGTGGTCTACATTTACAATATAAATTTTATTTATGAGGTACACATTTCATGTGTAAAATATGAATGGTATACATTTACAATGTAAATTTTTACCACGGTCTACATTTTTCATTATAAATTTGACCTACGATATACATTTTAAAATATGTGTTCATTTTTAGTGTAATTTTTATTTATGAAATGTAGACCATGGTATACATGTCATGTGTAAAATAGTGGTAGTCTATATTTCTCTAGAAAGGATATAAAAATAGGTATTTATGAAATAAAAATAAAAAAGGGGGTATTTATGAAAATATGGTTTGAAAACAGGTATTTATAAACTTTTACTTGATAATTATGCTCGGTACCCATTTTTGGGGCTCTTATTTTGCCTATACCCGTTTCTTTAATTTTTATTTATATATACCAGTTTTTAATAGGTGAAAGGACAATATTCTCCTCAGCTTATAAGTCATATGGTATGGACATTGGACTATTGGAGCTGAAACATATTCTCATATTTGTTCGAATATTTCTTCTTTGCTCTCAGAATCCGGTTCTGTCTTTTTCTTCATTCATCGTTTGATTCTTCTTCTTCGGTGTTCGTCGCTTTTATCTCTGGATTAAGGTAGTTCTTCACCTTCTTCTTATTCATAATTTGTTTTAGGGTTTGTTGATTTAGCAATGTGTATTTATTGAATAGTTTTTGGGTGATTTTTTTCTTTTTGAATCTCTTGAGTTTTTCTCTAGTTGTTAGTTTAATACTATGGATTTCGAGTTTTTTTTATGCTTTATATTTTTCATGTATTAAGTTAGAATTTTAAGGTTTTTGCGTTCTGTTATTTATTTGTATTTTTTTTTCGAAGTTGATTTTCATTCCATGTATACTGTAATGCTTTATTTTGATATGCATTTTTATAGTGTGATTCCTCTTTTCAAATGTGTACTTATTTTTTTTTCTTTGTTTTCTTAATGTATACTAATTTTGTATGAATCTCATGTTTAAATGTGTACCTGAAATGTGAATCTCGTATTTAAATGTGGATATGCAGTTTGAATCTCATGTTTAATTGTGGACCGGATCTGTAGTATGAATCTTGTGTTTAGCTGTGGACCGATAGTGTGAATCTTGTGATTAAATGTAGATGTGAAGTGTGAATCTCATGTTTAAATATAGACCTGTAGTTTGAATCTTGTGTTGAATTGTAGACCGAATCTGTAGTGCGAATCTTGTGTTTAAATATGGACTTATAGTATGAATCTTAGACCGGATCTGTAGTGCGAATCTTGTGTTTAAATATGGACTTATAGTATGAATCTTGTATTTAAATGTGTACCTGAAGGATTGTTTTTGTTTTTAAATGTGGACCGATAGTGTGAATCTTATGTTTAAATGTATACCTGAAGTATTATTCTTATGTTTAAGTGGGAATCTCATGTTTAAATTTGGACAGTTAGTGTGAATCTATTTGTTCAAATGTGGACCTATCGTATTTGTGAGTTTAAATATATACCTGCGCTATGAAGTATGCTTTAAATGTGGACGGGTAGTGTGAATTTTATTTGTTTTTATTTCTCTTCTTAATATATACCAATTTTTATGTTTTTCTACTTGTCTTAATCTTTTCATGTTCCCAGTTTTTTTAATTATTTTTTCATTTATATTATAGCAAATCTGAACCTATGGATAAGAAAAAGAAATATTCTGTTAAATGTGTTTCGTCAGAGGAAAAGTCTAAGAAAAAGGAACCAAAACTAAGGAGTTATTTCCTTCCTAAGAAAAGTTGGTGCAAATGAAGCGTGTCGAGTAAAAGTTCACTTAGTGATTTGGAGCTTGTTGAAACTTTTTTAAGACTTTCTCAGCTTGTACTTTTGAGAAATAGTGAGTTGGGTTTTGGATATCAATCGTTCACTTTGTTTTGCTGGTCAAATTGTACACTCTTTATTGTTGCATCTGATTAAAAATTCAAATGACAATGAAATATCTTTTAGATTCAATAGAGAAATAGTTACATTTACAATAGAGCATTTTGCATTGATAAAAGGGTCTTAATTATTATCAATTTTCTTTGAATTGTGATGATTTTAAATCTAAGAAATAAACTTTTGGAGAAGTGTTTTCCATGCTAAAGTAGCATCATTAAAGAGAATTTGAGAGACTTTTTGGAGATGACCAGAGTTATAAATGATGAGGATACTGTTAAGATAGCCAAAGTTTTTATAGTTGAAAACTTCTTGGTAGGTAAGAGAAATGTTAGATTAGTTGATGAGTTTGTAATGAAATTGGTAGATAATGAGGAGAGGTTTGAGAAATATCCTTCGGGTCGGCATTCTTATGATGAAAAAGTTTTGTATTATCGTGGTGCTTTGAAGAATTTGAGTAATACTAAGAAAAATTATGAGCTGTGTGGATTTCTTTTGGCACTTCAAATTTGGGCATATGAGGTTTTTCCAAAAATAGGGTGGTCAAGGTTTGCTAAGCATGATAACGAGAAGATTCTAAGAACTTTGAAGTAGAAGGATACTAAAGGTCCACAAATGACTAATGTTTTTAACAATATTTTTTATTCTAGTAAGATATGGTTGAAATTTTATTTCTAGCTTTTTATTTGGTCGGTAGTTATTTAAATCATTGGCTTACATTTTGACTATATTCTTTTTCTTTATGAATCAATACAGGTAGAGATATGTGATTTGACTCCAACTGATATACAGAAGGAACTTTTATACCTAGATGATATATTTGTATATAAGGAACCTTCTAAACGACTAAGAGCTGAAGGTGTTGACAATTATGAGGCTTTTACTTCAAGCTCAAAGAAATTGAAATCTGAAGTTAATAATGAGAAACTGAATACTTGTTCAAAGTTTGATGAAAATGCAATGGAGATATATGCTGCTTGTGTTCTTTTTTATTTTTATTTCTTTTATTCTTTTAGTACTTTTATTCATGTTTATTAATAAATTCTTTACAATATCTTAGAGTTTGAAAATAAGTATTTATGAGTTTAAAGCAAAGATCCAATCTGAATTGGTTAATTTTAAAGTAGAGATTCAATCGAAAATGGGTGAATTATCAGGATAAGTCAGTGTGCTTAGCAGCAATTTTTCTCTTTTATCAAGCCAAGTTAGAGAGATCCTTTTTTTACTTAAAAATTTGGATGGAAGGATTATTGTTAATCAATTAGGAGCTGATAGAAATAGAAAAGAAAGTGGTAAGGAAGAGGAAATGATGAATAAAGACAATGGAAATAATTTCGAGAAGCCCATACTAGATGGTATAGATGATATTATAGTAAAAGGTATGGAAGAGGAAAAAATAGAAGAGGAGAATAGAAATAAATTTGAGAAGGCTACATTTAATGATGAGGTTGATATCATAATAATGGAGGTTAAATCTGGTGATTACAATTTGTCACATTTTTCCATTGTATCTAAGGTACTTCTTTTTTCACTGTAATGTCATTTTTGAATAATTTCTTATTTTGGTCTACATTTTATTAATTTGGTATATATTTCATTAAGCTGGTATACATTTCAGACTTTTTTATTTTACAATTTAAGACTCGTGATTTAGATATTCTGGTACATATTTATACCATAGATATAATTGTGGTATACGTTTCCTTAACCCGGTTAAAATTTCAAGACTCTTATATTTGGTTAACCTGGTACACAATTTATACTTCATCAGTGTGCATTTTTGTATTTGTGGTACACATTTCAGTGTCTCAGCAGTGTAAATATTTTTATTCATGATACGTGTTTCAAATAATGTTTTAGTTTTTGGTTTAATTCATATTTGTATCATTTTTTTTATATAGGCTATGAATTTGGTGAAACTGAAAGATAAGGGGAAGGAAAAGGAAAATATAGTCAAGAAGTTGTTTGTTAACGAAAAGAAAAAGGACGGGAAAAATGAAAAGGATACAGATAAAGATAAGGAAAAGGAACTTCTTCAAAATGATAAAGACATTGTGTATAAGGTACTTCTTTTTTAATTGTAATATCAAATTTGAATAATTTCATTTTTTGGTCCTTATTTCATTAATTTGGTGTATATTTGTGGATTTTTTTAGCATTTTGATAAGCTGATATACATTTTAAACTATTTTTAGTATACAATTTACAACTTGTAGTGAACATTTAGATATCCTAGTGCACATTTAATAGACTTGTAGTACACATTTCAATGTTTTAGTAGTGTAGAAATTTTAAATCGTAATATATGTTTCAAATAGTATTTTAGTGTTTTCTTTAACTTATGTTTGTATCAATTTATGTAGGCTATGAATTTGGAGAAAGTGAAAGACAAATAGAAAGAAAAAGAAAATATAATCAAGAAGTTATTTGTTGATGAAAAGGAAAAGAATGGGGAAAATGAAAAGGATACGGAGAAGCACAAGAAAATAATAAAGATGATGACATTCCAAGCTTCAAGATAATATCTTGGAGATGAATTTGATGAAATGCTAACATTGGAGATGTAGCAGAGTTTTGACAGCTGGTTAAGATTGGTCTCAAAAAAGTCAGGTTAGATTGTGTTGCAAAACCAAGTGTTTTGACCTTTTTTAAGCTTAGAGCTTAGAAGTCAGATATTATCTTGAAGCTTGGAATGTCATCATCTTTTATCATTTCCTTGTACTTCTCCATATCCTTTTTATTTTCCCCATCTTTCCTTTTCATCAACAAATAACTTTTTGATTATATATTTTTTTTCTTTCTCTTTGTCTTTCACTTTCTCCAAATTCATAGCCTACATAAATTGGTGCAAACATAAGTTAAAGAAAACACAAAAATACTATTTGAAACATATATCACAATTTAAAATTTCTATACTACTGAAACAACTGAAATGTATACTACAATTCTATTAAATATGTACTAGGATATCTAAATGTTCACTACAAGTAGTTTAAAATGTATACCAGCTTATCAAAATGTAAACCAAAATGTTAAAAAAATCCATAAATGTACACCACATTAATGAAATATGGACAAAACAAGAAATTATTCAAATTTGATATTACAATTAAAAAAGAAGTACCTCACACACGATGTCTTTATCATTCTTTTTCCTTATCTTTATCCGTATCATTTTTATTTTCCCCATCCTATTCCTTTTCGTCAACAAACAACTGCTTGACTATTTTTTTCCTTTTCCTTATCTTTATCCGTATCATTTTTATTTTCCCCATCCTATTCCTTTTCGTCAACAAACAACTGCTTGACTATTTTTTCCTTTTCCTTTCCCTTATTTTTTCAATTTCACCAAATTCATAGCCTACGTAAGAAAATTGATACAAATATGAATTAAACCAAAAACTAAAATACAGTTTGAAATATATATCATGACTAAAAATGTTTACGCTACTGAGACACTGAAATATGTACCAAAAATCTGAAAATGCACACTGCTGAAGTGTAAAATATGTACCAAGTTAACCAAATGTAAAAGTCCTAAAATATTAACTGGGTTAAGGAAATATATACCACAAGTATATCTATGGTATAAATATGTACCAGGATATCTAAATGTTTACCACAAATCTTAAATTGTATAATAAAAAAGTTTGAAATGTATACCAACTTAATGAAATATAAATCACAAATGTATATCAGATTAATGAAATATGGACTAAAACAAGAAATTATTCAAAATTGACATTACAATGAAAAAAAAGGTACCTTAGATATAGTGGGAAAAGGTGACAAATTGTAATCACCAGATATAACCTCTGTTATTATGATATCAACCTCATCATTAAATGTAGCCTTCTCAAATTCATTTCCATTCTCTTCTTCCATTTTTTCCTCTTCCATACCTTCTACTATAATATCATCCACATCATCTAGCATGGGCTTCTCGAAATTATTTTCATTGTCTTTATCCATCACTTCCTCTTCCTTACCACTTTTTTTTTCCATTTCCTCCTTCAACATCAGCTGCTAATTGATTGCCAATAATCTCTTTCATCCAAATTTTTAAGTATAAAAAAAAAAAAATCTCCCCAACATGCCTTGATAAAAGAGAAAAATTCTACTAAGCACACTGACTTATCATGATAATTCACCCATTTTCAATTGAATCTCTGCTTTAAAGTCAACCAAATTAGATTGGACCTTTGCTTTAAACTCATGATTACTTCTTTTTAAACCCTAAGACATTGTAAAGAATTTATTAATAAACATGAATAAAAATACCAAAAGAATAAAAAAAATATAAAAAAAAAAGAACACAAGCATCGTATATCTTCATTCACTTTCATCAAACTTTGAATTACTATTCAGTTTCTCATTATTAACTTCAGATTTCAATTTCTCATTATTAACTTCAGATTTCAATTTCTTTGAGCTTGATGTAAAGGCATCATCATTATCAATGTCTTTAGCTCTTTGTCATTTAGAAGGTTCCTTAGATACAAACATACCATCTAGATATAAAAGTTCCTTCTCTATATCAGTTGGAGTCAAATCACATATCTCTACCTATATTGATTCATAAAAAAAAAAAGAATATAGTCAAAATGTAAGCCAGTGATTTAAATAACTACCACCAAATAAAAAGCTAGAAACAAAATTTAAGCCATATCTTACTAGAATAAAAAATCTTGTTAAAAACAGTAGTCATTTAAGGACCTTTAGTATCCTTTTACTTCAAAATTCTTGGAATCTTCTCATTATTATGCTTAGCAAACCTTGACTACCCTATTATTACAAAAACCTCATATGCCCAAATTTGAAGTGCCAAAGGAAATCCACACAACTCATAATTTTTCTTAGTATTACTCAAATTTTTCAAAGCACCAAGATAATACAAATTTTTTTCATCATTAGAACGCCAACCCTAAGGATTATTCTCAAACCTCTCCTCATCATCTACTAATTTCATTACAAAATGATCAACCAATCTAACATTTCTCTTACTTACTAAGAAATTTTCAACTATAAAAACCTTATCTTAACAGCATCTTCATCACTTATAACTTTGGTCATCTCCAAAAAGTCTCTTAAATTCTCTTTAGTGTTGCTACTTTGGCTTGGAAAATACTTCTCGAAAAGTCTATTTTTCTTAGATTTAAAATTATCACAATTCAAAGGAAATTGATAACAATTAAGACCTGTTATCAATGCAAAATATTCTATTGTAAATGTAACTATTTCTCTATTAAATCTAAAAGATATTTCATTGTCATTTGAATTTTTAACCCGATGCAACAATAAAGAATATACAATTTGACTAACAAAACAAAGTAAACGATTGATTCCAAAACAAACTCGACATCCTACATTTGCACTAACTTTTCTTATGAAAGACATAACTCCTAAGTTTAGGTTCCTTTTTCTTAGACTCTCCTTTGACGAAACATATTTAACAGAGTATTTCTTCTTCTTATCCATAGGTTCAGATTCACTACAATATAAATGAAATAATAATTAAAAAATTGCGCACATGAAAAGATTAAGACAAGTAGAAAAACATAAAAATATGGTACATATTAAGAAGAGAAATAAAAACAAATAAAATTCATACTATCCACCCATATTTGAAGCATACTTCACAACACAAGTACATATTTAAACTCACACACACTACGGTTCCACATTTGAACAAAAGATTCACATACAGGTCCAAATTTAAACACGAGATTCGTATTAGAGGTCCACATTTAAACACAAGAATAACACTTTAGGTGCATATTTAAACCAAGAATAACACTTTAGGTATACATTTAAACATAAGATTCACATTATCGGTCCACATTTAAACACAAAATTTATATTAAAGATTTGGTTCATAATTAAACACAAGTAACACTCTAAGTACACTTTTAAACACAAGATTCATATTACAGGTCCACATTTAAATACAAAATTCATGCTACAAATCCGATCCACAATCAAACACGAGATTCAAACTACAGGCCTACATTTAAACACGAGATTCACACTTCAGTTCAATATTTAAACATAATATCACACTATCGGTCCACAGTTAAACACATGATTCATACTATAGATCGGTCCACATTTAAATACGAGATTCACACTTCAGGTACACATTTAAACACGAGATTAAATCACACCATTTAGAAGACAAACGGGGAAAAAAAAAAAGTACACATTTGAAAAGAGAAATCACACCATAAAAATGCATATAAAAAATAAGCATTACAGTACACATGGAATGAAAATTAATTTTGAAAAAAAAATTAAAAAATACAAATTAAAAAAAAGAACGCAAAATCCCCCAAAATTCTAACTTAATGCATGAAAAATATGAACACTTTTACAAAATCAAGCATAAAAAAACTCGAAATCTATAACATTAGACTAACAATCGGTGAAAAACTCAAAAAATTCAAAAATAAAATCACCAAAAAACAACTCAATAAATACACAACTCTAAATCAACAAACCCTAAAACAAAGGATGAAGAAGAAGAAGATGAAGAACTACCTTAATCCAGAGATGAAAGCGACTTACACTGAAGAAGAAGAATCAAACTATGAATGAAGGAGAAGACTAACCGGGTTCTGAGAGCGAAGAAGAAATACTCGAACGAATAGGGGAATCTGTCTCCAATAGTCCAATGTCCACACCATACGACTTATAAGCTGAGGAGAATATTATCCTTTCACCTATTAAAATCGGGTATACATGAATAAAAAATAAAAAACGGGTATAGACGAAATAAGAGCCCCAAAAATCCCTCTAAGCAATGAAAGCTGGCCCATTCATGACCATTTGGGCTTTTTGTCCACTCTCTATCAATCCGTACAGGTGGACACTCAAAACCCTGAGATGAGAAAGTCTGGATCAGCATGGGGTTTAGGGTTTTTCTGTGATTTCTTCTCCGTCTCCTCTGCCCTAACGTTCAGTAAAGACGTAAAGTAAAATCGTGAAAGATGAGAGGGACGCAGCTTCCATTGAACCAAACCCAGAAGGTTCGTCTACAGAGAGCTCTCCAACAACTCGAGTCTCTTTCTTCTAAGATCAATTCCAATGCTTCTGTCACAGTCGCCGATTCCATTCCCGTTAACTACGAAGATGGCGTCCTCAAGTACACCTCTCGCCTTCTGTATCTATATCAATATATATATATATATATATATATATGTATACATTATATATCTGAAACTTGAAACTTGGAATTGGAATTGGAATTGGGTTTTGTCTATTTGTGACTTTTATTTGTAAAAATGTATCTGGGTAACTCTGCTGTGGTTGAATTCAGGGGACATGGAACCTCAGAGCTCAATGGTGAAATCGTTGCGACGGTTTGCGGCATCGTCGAGCGAGTCAACAAGCTGGTCTACGTTCGTGCTTTACGTGCCAGGTACAAGCCAGAGGTTGGTGATATCATAGTGGGGCGTGTTGTTGAGGTAATGCACACAATTCCCCTCCATTTCTCTCTCTTTCTCTAACTCTCTTCTCTGGTGAAGTTGTTTAACTTATCTTATGCATGAGTCATGTCATTATATAATGGTTAGTAATGAACTTGATTCGGTCATGTACAGCTAAGCAGTACCTACTTTAGTCTTGACATTTTCTATATCTCTTTCGTCGAAAGATCTATATAGAAATTATATATATATATATATATATGTGTGTGTGTGTGTGTGTGTGTACATTTTCCCCCCTTTCGGTTATATAATTAATTTTGCTGTCCAGGTTGCCCCAAAGCGTTGGAGAATAGAGATTAATTATAGCCAGAACGCAGTGCTGATGCTTTCTTCAATGAACCTACCTGATGGTATCCAGGTATACTAGTAGCTTAAACTACCTCAGTGTCAAGAGATTACTTTTGCATACTAAAATATCTTTTGTAATTTAGAAATTTTGGTTTGATATGGTATTGATTGATTATGACAATTCTTGTTTGCTGAATTCGGATTTATATCTAAGTTGCCAAGGTGTCTACTTCAATTCTTTAGGAAAAAAAAATTGCACATAGCTGAAGTTCATAAGTTTTTCCTTTATATTGAACAAAAGGGAATTCGATATTACTGATATTGTCATGGCAATAATATTCACCGTGATCCTGCAAATGTATCATTTAGATGATGAAGAAAAGAAAGCACATTTTCTTGACTATTGAATTTGATGAGCTGCACGTGTTACTTCTTCCTAGCACAATCTGATCCTTGTTTGAATTCCGTTTTTTAATTGCTAGAGGCGCCGAACTGCTGTCGATGAACTCAACATGCGTAGCATTTTTGAAGAGAGTGATGTTATTTGTGTAAGTCAGCCTATCCATTATTGGCCTATTTGTAAAAAACCTTGGTTTCTTAGCTACTTAGTAAGTGGAAATAGAGAAGCCAGAGAAGGCAAGTAAAGGAATGAATTCTTGCTAATTTAATGGTAGGACTAGCACTTTTATTTCAGTTATTTTAATGTGAGGTATTTTCTCTCTTCCAGGCTGAAGTTCGAGGTTTTCAACATGATGGTTTGCATCTCCAAGCAAGAAGTCAAAAGTATGGGAAGGTTGGTCTTAGTCTATGATGTCTGTACTTCTTTTATTATGATCTGAACAATGAAACAGAAGGCAGTAATTGTTTGGCTGGCCTTAAAATGAAAAGGAAATAAGCTAAGAGCTGTATTGTTGAATATTGTGGTGCATAATTTCCTCTGTCTATTCCTGCGGTTGTTTCCCAAGCAATTTTAAAATTTGACAAGGCTAGTGCATGTTTGCATAGTCCATTTACTTTTCTTTTTATTACAATTTGACGTCTTCATGTTTCTTATCCAAGTCTTGAGAGTGAACCCTGTGACATCTACTCACCTCAGCCAAAGATCCATACCTAGTATTTGCTTGATTTGCCACTATTATGTTGTCACTTGTCAACTACCAAACTGAAACCACATTCTTTCTCCCGTTATTGCTTTCAGTTGTTCTATTACTATATGCACGTTGATATGTTATTACTTCTAAATTATATATCCTTCCTTACAGCTTAAAAGGGGTCAATTGCTCACAGTCCCTCCTTATCTAGTGAAGAGACGCAAACAGCATTTCCATTATTTGGAACAGTATGGGATTGACGTGATACTTGGCTGTAATGGATTCATCTGGGTTGGTGAACATGTCGAAGCCACCGATGATATGGTGGAAGAACAAGTGAGCAAATCCGAACAACAAACAATGAATTCTGATGGAATTTTAACCGATATGGAAGAACAAGAACAAGTTTCTACCCCACTTGAGATAAGACAGTATGTATGCAGGGCGGCAAATGCTGTCCGGGTTTTGGCTACTTTGGGTTTCATTGTTACTATAGAAGTGATAGTTGAGATTGTAAACTTAAGTAGCTCTATGAATCTTGATATTCATGAAATGCTTGGTTCAGAGTTCTGTGTTTTGGTCACCGAGAAAGAGGTTGAACGACGAACCTTGACCAAGAAAAAGGGATGACGAGCGGTGTAGCAAACCAATTTCATAATGGAAAGTTCTCTGTACTTTTCTTCTCTTTAACTTGCACCATGATATTGATTGGAAAGGTATTTTTGTAATCTTACCTGTTTGACAACTAAATTGCAAATCATAAGGTGTTAATTTTTCGCAAATCAGAAGGTGTTAATTTTTCTTTTTTTGGCTTATTGGTATTAGTTCGTTTAGTTAGTTTACTAAGAATTAGCAGTGTTATATTGTATTGTAACGTACCAAATTTAAGTAATTAAACTTTCTACGTACCAAATTTAAGTAATTAAACTTTCTTCACTTAACAAGCAAGTTCTTGAGTTGAAATGGTTTTCAAGTACCTAACAATAAGTGGTAGGTACATTCCCAATGTTTCAACTACGTAACATCGATTGATAGATAGTTGATGCTTAAAATGCAAATTTCAAAAACAGTAAGCCAGCGAGCGAAATGAAAGGTTGGGAAAGGAAAGCTGTTCCTGGCATCGCTCCCAACAAGACTACCTGTGATTTGATCTAGAGTTTGCAAGCTATCCTTTTGCAATTTCCTTTTTTCTTTTTGGTAGAATTATACTTTTGTAATTGCGCATTATACATCTGGATTTAGTCTTGCTCAATCTCAAGTGAAGAAAAAAGGTCTTGCTCAATCTCAAGAAAAGAAAAAAGAAGCATGTAAACTTGTTAAAGAAAAATTATCACTAAAATATTTCATATTCTCTCGGTAGCCGTTATAGCACTCCAAAATACATGTAATCCCCGTCCAAAAAAAAAAAAAAGAATGTCTCCATAAACTACATGGAAAGGTTTGAAACCCTACAAACTACCTTTTCTTGTTGAAATCAGTGAAGTGTCTTGGGATCTTGCACGAGCAGCTGGTCAGTGTTTATAATTCATCCTTTTGAGGTGCTTGGAAGCATTCTTCATCCCAAAAATAGGGAAACTTCAGTTTTGCTGCAGTGTGAGGCACGAACCAGTCGTCATATACAAACCTGAAAGCAAGTGGAGGCAATGTATGTGTCCCTCATCAATCAAAAAATAATAAATAAAAACAAAAGACAGAAAACAAAAAACCAGAAAAGCCAAGCGTAAAAGCTTGTGAGAGATCTTCATCTTTCAAACTAGGAAGAAAACTATTACACTTAAACCTGCAATCTTTCACAGAAAAACTTGGAAATCGAGGCATATTATCATAATTGAGAAAGAAACCACGCTTTCTGAAAGCTTCAGATTGTTTGCATCGATTATATTCAAAACATTTTCCACATGTTGATCTTTCCACTAACGTATAGTTTTTGGAGTTAAATGAACTTAGTGCGTCTTTTGGTGGCTGATCGGCTGAACCATCACATAATTTAACTTCAAGTTTTCAACCAACATGGATTTTTGTAAGGTAAATGCAGAAGGCAGAAGCGAACAGAAGAAGTTAGATTACATACACTTTGACTGGTGGACGAGAAATAATAACAAGCATTTGCAAATCTTCATGTTCATTAGTATTCCAGACCTGAAATGAGCATTATAAAAAAGCATGAACAACTACAAAAGGAAGGAATGATAACGTCATAAATAGTGATAAGGTAAAATACCTCCAATGTGCAAAACCCTAAAGTCTTCTATATGTGTAATGGACAACTTTCTATATGCACTTTCCTTCCATATCAATGTGCTATAACATTTTCAGAGGCATAGAAAGATTGTGTAATCTATTACCTGATGAGCATCATTAACAGGTACGTGAAATGTGCTATTTGAGAAAATGGAGAACTGTTGCGGGTTTCCTGGATACTTCTGGTGTGAGCTTGAAGCAAGATAGAGAGTGCCAGTTCCCTTCAGAACAACAAAAACTTCTTCACACGAATGCCTATGGATTGGTGTATATGACCCCGGAGAGAATGTTTGAAGCCACACCTCGACCTGTGAAAAGCCCCAGTTTGCATTTTATAACATTTAAAAACCAGTACGTGGCATCTACAGCTCGTTTATAACTCATCCATTAAATTACTTCTGAAGGGAAAAAAAAAAATTTAGATTTCCATCAAATATTAAGCCCAAGTGAAGAATAAAAAGATGTCTCCAGTCAAACTAAATAGACAAGAACTTTTAATTGAATCAAAGTAACAAATATCAACCGCATGATTTATAATCGACTTTCAGAGTGAAAAACTTTAGAGCTGTAAGTTCACGACGTACATCGTGCGGAGTTTTCAAAGAAACTCGTGGCCTCGTGAATTTAGCACTTGTATCAGCCATATAAGTTGAAACAAAAGTCAAAAAGAGTAACAATGTAAAATAACTTATTGTTCTCCATACCTCTTTCATCCCATGCAAGACTGAACCTGCTACAGTTATGTGGGACAAGCCTCCCCTTCCATAGTTATCCTGATGAAGCTCACTGATATTCCTTACCAATGGTATCCCTGCATACATAAATGACATGAAGATAAAAACATTAACAGCTTACTAGATTAAGATATATGTGTATATATATATATATGGGCACCAATTCAGTAAGTATTTTTTTTTTTTACCTATGCACAGGTATTAATTAGACCAATGAAAAAAAATTTTGCACATTTTTTTATATTAAAAAGTAAGAGGAAAAAAAAAATATTAATGATACACGTCTTTTCATGCATCTCATTTTAGTCGTTAGATCATTGTTAGATGATGATCCAACGGCTAGAAAAAAAAAACTTACACATAAGTAAAAAAAAAAAAATACCAACCGGATTGGCAACCTATATATATAAAACCACACAACTAAGAGTTGAACTCTATTAGTTGGAGCAAATGATGAAAAACCCACAAACTGTAAATTATGCACTTTCTGATTTTTGCCCCAAAAGCAGGAACCATACTTCAAAATCACCATGATCACCATTATCGAACATTAAAGAACCAGAAACAACTATCAAATAAATTTCACTCGTAAAATTTGTGTAAATTAGATTCTCCCCTGATTCTAGTTCTACAGTGTCACAAGCAACAAAACGATATGTCAATAGAGCAAGCCAAGAAAATCACAGCTGAAAGCAGATATTTTAAGTCAACCCCATTAACCATCAACTAACATTAGCCATGAAAATGCATAGAAAGCTTTATCAGTAAAGAACCGAACGATTGCGTCTTTAATAGGCGAAGAATCAAATTTGTGAAAAATAATAAAAGCAAAAACGGCGAGAAGAAAATTGAAGGTGAACGAGGCAAAGATCCTTACCATTGATGGAACACTTGGAAGCTTCAGAAATTGCAGAAAATAAGATGAAGCCAACGATGAACAGAGGGAGCTGAAACCCAGCCATTAAAGTAGTTAGTTATATGACTCTGAAACTGTATGGGTTTCTTTTTCAGAGACTACTTATTAATCTTTCGATTATTTTTCAGGAGATTCCAGAAACTACTCGTCGTTTTTATGACTTTTGTCTAAATACCCAAAAAGCCCTTGTGATATTTTTCAATTCCAAACCAGTCCCCTTACCTCACTCTTGTAATCTGGTCTGGTCTGGTCTGGTCATCTGGCTGACTCTCTCGTTTACTTCTCAATCCAATAAACCCAGTTCGCAGTTACTCTCATTCTCTCTACTCTGGCGTCCATGGCGGCTGAGACTCACTTCTGAACACTCAGAATATATCAAATTGATGTACGTTATGTATGTATATTTCTTTTTATTTTATTATTTATTGTTGGGATTTCCTTGAAACAAAACTGGGTTTGCTGAGATATGAGCTTTTATGTTTATATACTCCTAATAAAAGTTGGGTTTTGGTTTTTGAGCTTTTAGAAATATTGATTAGGCGAATTGGGTTTGATATTCATTGTCGTATTTTTTTGCAGATATCAGAGTAGTATAAACCCTATAAAGTTATGAAGATAAGCTATAATGCTATTACAAAACCCAGCTTTTTGCTTGTACATCCTGAGTTGCCAGCAATTATATATCCTAAACCTCATTTAGCTTCAAATCCAATTCTTCGAGTACCTCGTAGCCATGAGAGGTTTAATGGGTTGGTTGCAAAGTATTCTTATTCTACTGCTGAGAGAACATCTAGGAACAGTAGGAGCATTGGTTTGGGTAGGAAACAAGGAGGTTCTTCATCCCTCTATAGCCGTCCTAGTTTGCTAGAGATGAAGAATGAGAGGATCGAAAACCGAGCCCGCGTTTACGAGTTCTTGAGAGGACTTGGTATTGTCCCTGATGAGCTTGATGGGTTGGAGCTTCCTGTGACAGTCGAAGTCATGAAGGAACGTGTGGATTTTCTTCACAGCTTGGGGCTCACAATCGAAGATATTAATAACTATCCACTTGTTTTAGGCTGCAGTGTGAAGAAGAACATGATTCCTGTGCTGGATTATCTTGGTAAACTCGGCATAAGGAAATCTACTTTCACAGATTTTTTGAGAAGATATCCTCAAGTACTTCATGCTAGTGTTGTGGTTGATCTTGCTCCTGTGGTCAAGTATCTTCAAGGGATGGATATCAAGCCCAATGATATTCCGCGGGTTCTTGAGAGATATCCGGAAGTGATGGGTTTCAAGCTTGAGGGGACCATGAGCACTTCAGTAGCCTATTTGGTTGGCATTGGGGTAGCAAGAAGGGAGATTGGAGGTGTTTTAACTAGATACCCTGAGGTTTTAGGGATGCGAGTGGGCCGTGTGATCAAACCCTTTGTTGAATATATGGAAAGCTTGGGTATTCCAAGATTAGCTGTGGCTAGATTGATAGAGAAACGGCCTCAGATACTTGGATTTGGATTGGAGGAGAGGGTCAAACCAAATGTTGAATCTCTTTTGGAGTTTCATGTTCGGGAGGCATCACTGGCTTCAGTAGTGGCTCAATATCCTGAGATTGTGGGGCTAGACCTGAAGTCTAGGCTTCGTAGTCAACAAAGTTTGCTCAAGTCAGTAATTGGTTTGGAGCATGAGGACTTTGGCAGAGTTGTTGAGAAGATGCCACAGGTTGCGAGTCTCAGTAAAACACCTATGATAAAACATGTGAATTTCCTGAAGGATTGTGGATTGTCCTTGGAACAGCTAAGGACAATGATCATGGGTTGTCCCCAGTTGCTTGCCTTGAATATTGACATCATGAAACTTAGCTTTAACTTCTTTCTAACTGAGATGGGACGGCCTTTGGATGACTTGGTTGCTTTCCCAGCATTCTTTACTTATGGCCTGGAATCTACCATTAAACCAAGACATAGGATGGTTGCGAGAAAAGGGTTGAAATGTTCGCTTGCTTGGATGCTTAATTGCTCAGATGAAAAGTTTAAGCAACGGATGGATTATGATACCATTGACCTGGAGGAGATGGAACCAGAGCCATCATTCAATATGAACACACTGATGGAACCAAGGAGCGATGACTCAGGTTCTGAATATGAGGATGAGGACAGTGATGATGATTATGTAGACTAATCAGTATTGTATTGTAGAGAGTGTGAATGCAATACTGTTGAGGTAGTCTTTTTTGTTCAAAGCATCTTGGGGACTTTTAGATGGATATTCTTTTGTTGGATTACTTATAAGGAATCAAATCTAAAGGCTTTATTACTCGTCCTTAGTTACTTTGCATAATGAAGAGTAGAAGTACAACTTCCTTGGTGGCTGATGTTCATGTTGTCCAAATGAATTTGAGGAAAAAGATACTCTTAAATGTCAAAGCACTTTTAAGACTACAATTTTAGACGTTGAGGTGATTTCTAATATGGATGATACCTTATTCCGTTTGTATTGTTACCTAATTCGGTTTGTATTGTTTTAATGGATACTGTGTCTGTTAGAATAGAGTTCAATCAATCTCATGGAGCTCCCTACTTCTATTGTTATGCGGTGTGGGATTTCGCACAAACAAGCTCTGGTTTTCAGGAAATTTTCATTTATTATGAACATGAATTAGAATCTGTCTGGTCTCATTTCAACGTGAAAACGATTAGAACCGAATCTCATTGAAGAATTGGTCCTCTTAATTTGTGGTTTTCTTTTACCACAGTTCTAATCTTATTATACTCATAACCTCCGAAAAAATCGATTTCCATTTAAAAGAACAAGACACAAACTTAATTATGGGTTAGCTTTGTTATTACAATTACCACTCTTGGTATCTTTAGTGTCTTCGATTGGACACGAGTTATAGCTCTTCTTTCCCTAAAAGCAAAAATGTTTGACTTTGTATTGCTGCAGCCAAAAGAAATGGCAAACTTGAACAAGAAAAGACAGAATACAGGGTGAATGAGCCCTCAATATTATAATCAAGTTTCCCATAATATCCATCCTATTAACAACTCCTTGGGACTTGAATAGGATTGTTCATCTTCATGAAAACCGATGTGTTTTTCTCTTGTATGGTACAGCGAACACAGCCCCATTGCTAAATCAGTATCTTCTTCTACTTGGTAGTATGTTGAGGCCATAGCAGGCATTACGAAAATGTCTCCGAAGGTTACAAGCCTATTATAATACATTCGAATAGAGCCGACGACATTGGATTCCTAGTCTCTTCTTTGTGGCCACCCAAGCTGTAGAACAGAACATTTTTCAGGAGAATTAACGAGAATACAATTAAGACAAAGAATGCCTTGTTCAATTTTTGCATGAATTAAAAGAATACCTTCCATGCATACATGCCAAAGAAGGCTACGGTATCAGCAGACCAAACAACTGCGAAGGACTTCAAGAAGAATGGAATTATTATATTGAGCAAGGGAATGAGAAGAAAGAGATAGTTAAGAGCTTCCTTCTCATTTTTTGAGCAATCTCGAGCACGTAACGACGGAATTGCTGCAAACAACAGAAAGTAGTCCTTATAAGGTCCAGTTCTACAATATGAAAAATCAGTTTGCTTCTGCAAATTTTCTAATTAGGTTGGCGGACTCAGAGATTTTGATTTTCTAGTAAAACATGGGTGGCTTCAGGTGCTAAGAAAAAGCATCAAGCTTATTAAATCGAAAACAAAGGCTGTGGAGGAAAAGAAAACTCACTGAACATCCAAATTGACCACATTCCCATTAGTCTCCATATATCTGGTTCATTTGAAGGGAACAAGAGATTATAAGACAGAGCTCCACCTAACAACATGGAAACATAGCCTTGAACTTCAAAAACAGTGTATAATACAGTTCCAGGGACGGCAGGGTTCTTGGTAGCTGTCGAAGCCCTTGGAGCAAAGGTCGCAGCGGTTTTTTGAACAACCTGTGAAGGCACCGTATTATATACAAGAAAATTAGCTTGGAGAAAATTGACGACATTCTCAGTGAAAACCATGTTTACTAATTTGTGGCCGTAATGGGAATGGATATTAGGAAAGTGATTCCCTTTTCCAATCATTCATGTTGAATGAAATGTGAAAATGAAGACATGGACATTTGGGATACAAATTTTGGAGAATCCATCACATGATTAGTGAAATTAAGAAAGGTATTCAATTTGTTTATTCTCTTCCATTTCTCTCTCAGTTCATCTCTTTTATGAGTCTTTTCGTTATTAACTAGTAGACATGCCTACATAAATAGATACATAGTATAACTTGACCAAAAACAATTTGTGAACTCAAGCGCTACTAGGACTGTTTAAAACTGAACTTTGTCCAATATCTAACGAAGCAATCATCACCCAAAACATTACTAATTTCATATGCCCAGAAAACCCAATTAACTTTGCCATCTCTTCTTTCCTGACCCAATTCACAACATTCAACAACACGAGAAACCTGGCTCAAAATGGAAATTGAGGGTCGACCCAGATGAGAAAAACACAAGAAAAATCCAAACCTTTTTAAGGTCTTTGTCGACTGGAACAGAGGAGGCTTTACTTGCTCCCTTGGGTTCTTCCTCTCCAGTAACGGGTTCTTCTTCCTCTCCGGTGGGTTCCTCTAGAGGAGGAGCAGGAGGCTGTGTCTCTACTTGGTTAGAGGAATTGGCATAAATTCTGAGGCTTCTGCTGTGAAAGGGAGTAGTAGTAGTAGTAATATGGGAATAATGGGATGAGGAGATGTTCCTGAGGGTTGGAGTTGAAGAGGTGAAGTGAATACTAAACCTTGGGATATAGTAGTTGCAGAAGGAGGTAGAGGGCAAGGCGTTCATGTTGTGAGACTCTTGGATTGGATTTTAGCTTTGCCTATGCATGAAAAGAGAGGAGGCATGGCATGGTCGGATAAGAAACTTGAGGCAGCCAAGTCGTCACTACACTGCTCGGAGGATTACATTACGCATGACGATGTTTACGCAGTAAAACGACATGTCGTTTCAAGGATGATTTCTTGTCAGTTACAAATTTATGGGTTAATTCTATTTTGGGCTTATGGCAAATGGTCCATGAACCATCCAGCTTTTGATATTTTGGTCCCGGAGTTTAAATTTTTGCAATTAAGTCTCTGAATTTTTTAATTCTTTGCAATTAAGTCCAAATTGTAGCTTTTTGTATAGGGTGGTTCAAAATCCGCACTATCCAATCCAATCCGCATGACCCAATCCAATCCAATCCGATCCACAAAGTGCGGATATCCACACTTGTGCAGATTGGATTGGATCCAAAAATTGAAATCCGCACTTCTGTGGATCGGATACTTTTTTTACCTTGAAAAGTAACCGATCCAATCCAAACCGCACATAATATATAGATTTTTAAATAAAATATATATTATTTAATATTTTGGTTTTAAATTAAGTTTAATTTTAGATTTTAATAGATTGTAATTAATTTATATGCATATATATGATCAATAATCGGCCAAATTCATAAAAAAATACTCAAATTTGTACTAAAATTAAATAATCCAAGACAAAAAATGACATGAAACTCAATTTTAAAAGCTTATTGAGAAATAGGGCTTATAGAAATGTGACCAAATTTTGGGTCCAATTTCAGTAAATGTCCCTTTGTCAAATGTTATAGCAAAATGTCCGGTATATATGCTTATATACCAAGTGTAAAATTTTATATACCAAGTATAAAAAATTATATACCCAGTGCATTTCAGTACAGTAACTGAAATTAGTAGATATATATCTACCAAGTGTAAAAATATATATATCTAGACATTTAGCTATAAAATTTTAAAAACGGACATCTACTTAATCAAATTTAAAATTTTGGTCTTGATTTAGGTGGATGACCAAAATTTAAATTTGATTAAGTAGATGTCTATTTTTAAAATTTTAGCTAAGAAATTTAGGTGGATAACCAAAATTTTAAATTTGATTAAATAGATGTCCATTTTTAAAATTTTATAGCTAAATGTCCAAGTATATATATTTTTACACTTGGAAGATACACATATCTACTAATTTTAGTTACTGTACTGAAATGTACCAAGAGAAATTTATGTGGATGACCAAAATTTTAAACTTGATTAAGTAGATGTCCATTTTTAAAATTTTATAGCTAAATATCCAGGTATATATATTTTTACACTTGGTAGATATGTTTATCTACTAATTTCAGTTACTGTACTGAAATGTATTGGGTATATAATTTTTTGTACTTGGTATATAAAATATTATACTTAGTATATAAACATATATATCGGACATTTTGCTATAACATTCGACAAATAGATATTTACTTAAATTGGGCCCAAATTTTGGTCATATTTCTATAAGCCTCAAGTTTATTTATCAAGTCCAACTATCCGATCTAAAATAACTGATCCAATCTGCATATTTGCGGATTGGATTGGATTGCTTTAGACATTTTATGCGGATTGGATTTGATGAGAAATCTGAAATCTGCACCTAGTGCGGATCAGATATAAATATGCTAAAAAAGTGTGGATTGGGTTGGATGAACACCCTTATTTTTATAAATGTTCTGACAGAAAATATGTGCTATCCATTTGGTACTCGGTAGCATTTGAAAGAGTATTTGAGGGATAATTCGAGGATTTTGAACATAAGGAAGAATAAGTACAAATAATTTTCCTCTAATTTGCAGCTCCAAAATCCCTTAAAATAGTGAACTATACCTCTTTATGCTATCCAAATCCTCTTGTTCAATTTATATCATAAATAACTAAATATATTTTCGGTTTTTATACTAGTGTTTTAACTTCAGTCTGATGATCGTATGAATATATTGTAAACTTTTTTTTTTAATTATTATATTACTTTACTTTGTTATTTACTATATTTATAGACTTATAATGTATAATGTGAGTACCTAATATTATTAGTAAATTTATATATTATACACAATACATTCGTTTAAAAAAATTTGTGGAAATAAAAATACTAGGGGTATATTTCTACTAACCCAGGTGCTGAAATTGAGGTTAGAGACCCGAGGATGGGACATAATTCTCACTCTCCTAGAGGAAGAAACTTAAAGCAAACATCGACCTTATGCCCCGTAAAAGACACTCGAGGCTCAAATCGTAAGGGAAACTGACTAGACTCCGGGGTCTATACATCGGGATGATAAGTCCCTTATAATCTCTCCTTACTAGCTCAACCCTTCGATGTAATCTCCAAGCCTAGGAAAAGGACCGATCCTAACCCTGGGCATCCCTAAAATATCTGGATAAAAGCTCGGCCTGAAGTTAGAATCTTTTTTTTATCTGAACAAAGCCCAAGGTTGACAAAATCTCATAAATTACGAGATTCGGCTACACAAATCTTCTAACAGCCGCGCCTAGTCCTTGAGACTAGGCTAGCTAGTATTGCATTACAAGCCTGCCATGACACTGTTGTAGCACCCACAGTCAAATCGCATTAAATGCACTTCCTGCTGCCAAAATAAAAGGGCTAGGATGGTTTCCCTCATTCCCAAGACGATCCAATAGCCCAAAAAGCTATGAACCTAATTCTTAACTTTTCGAGGAATTCTTCATTAATAATTGTGAATGACTGATTTTAAGTACCTATTTAAAACTCTCGCACACCATTTTGAGAGCAAGCTGAAGCTCGAGGTCCAAACTCTACTTCTTTCTCCTCATTTGCTCTCCATTTGTTACTCTCTTTCTTTCTCTAGAATCTCTATTGACTCTATTTACTAACGTAGGCTTCATAGCCTATTTCGCAGGTACTGAACTAGTGCCTAGCACCCTCTATTATAGACCTCGAGATCTTGAGGTTAAGAGAGAGAGGCCATATTCTGCTCTTGGGTCTGAATCTATCCTGAAGAGAGAATATTGGAATCAACTTTCAGTAATAACAGGTGGTAAATCTTCGCTCTTATACTTACCAATAGTGTCAAGACGAAATTTTGCACCAACAAAATATACAAAATATTAGTTACAAGCAGGTATGAAGCTTGTATACGCAGGTAAGTGGGTCATAATAGGTTGTAAATTAAGTATTACTCTCTTTAAACGTTTTGCGCATATCGGATCAGTTGAGCTTATTAGATGATGTGTTAAGAGTTGGTAATTTTGTAACACTGCAGGTCATGAGTTAACTTTAGGTTTTAAGTTATAAATATTAAACCTTATTCTAAGATATCGATATGATTAGTCATGTATTTCTAATTACAAAGAAAATTATGTTGTTAGTTTCTTACTTTGTTATCAATGTCCTATACATTTGGTGGAGCCACATGAGGGCAAGTGGGGGCCACTGCCTTTACTCAATTTTTTATAATTTTAAATGAGCCCTAAATTTTATTTCAAATTTATGAGTTTGCCCTTGTTAAAATTTATGATTTTGCCCTTGTTAAAATTTCAAACTTTTAGTATTGCCCCTTAAAAATTTTGAGTTTCAATTTTGACTTTATGAGTCAAATCCTAAATAAATGTATTCATTCTATTATTTTCTAGTTCTAAAGTTATTATGGACTTGGATTATAACAGGAGTTGAGTCTTATTTATGGTCTATTATTTTTATTATTAAAAAACTAAAAGAAGCAAATAAAATCTATAATTTTGTGTGTGCATATTTTTTTCCTTTGATTTTTTCTTATACCCCACTAAATAAAAGTCCTAGCTCCGCTACTGTACAACAACGGAGCCACATTTTAGGGCAAGTGGGGGAGGCCCACTCAATTTTTTTTTAAAACTGTCTATATGCTTATATATTCTGTAAATAATATAGTACACAACTTTTCCATATATATATATAAAATATTACATTTATCTATTATGATTAAAAATGAAATCTAATCCTTTACATTTATATGTGCATATGAATCTATAAATTTGTACTAATTATTGAAACTAAAAAATCTGTTAGTCCCGTAAATGCATAGTTAATTTCCCTATTTTAGTTTAGATTATTTTGAAAAATAAGAAGATCTTCTTTCTTTTTAATAAATAAGGTTAAATTTAATTAAGCTAAATAGTAAAAGGCAAAGGACCGGAAGTCATATTGGCCACCTTCAATTCAGGCTTAAGTTCAACTCAATCTAATAACAGTTTTAAACTGCCTAAAAAGAAAAAAAAAAAAATTAACTATCCTCGTGGCTGGTTCCCAAAAAAAAAAAAAAAGGTGTAAACGCTTAAACTTCCTCTCATTTTTTCTTGTTTACTAAACATGCTAATGATACTATGGACGCATGATTTTCTACTAATATTTTTGTTAGGAATAGACTACATAATCACATAAATTGATCAATAGATCAATAGATGAAGGACAATTTATTTATATATATTAAGAAAGACATTTTTAAATGACCTTGATAATGAAATTATTATATAACGTTTTCAAAGCATAAAAACTCATTGGAATAATTATGGTATTTAATAATAGTTAATCTTTTTTCATAATTTACATTAGAGTTTAAGCCCCTAAAACTCCTGGCTTCGTCTTTCCCATTATATATATATATATATATATATTAAATTATGGTGTCTTGTGTTGAACCGTTTTTTATTTTAACGTGCATAGTCTTCACGTTAAAAAGAAAAAGGCATTGAGGGGTTTGAGTCTTGGTAGAGTAAATAGAAAAAATGGTTCTTTAATAATATTTCCCTCATTATCTCAAGGTTCACGAGAAAAAGAGAAACAAAAGACATCTTTTATATTATTTTAAAAAATTGTCATCTAGTTTATTAAGTTCCCTGTCGTTTACTGTTAAACAACAAATCATTTTATGTTGCAAAGCTTGAAGCTATTTAAGTGAAACCCATTTCTCATATTAATCATTAGGTGCGTTATATAGACTCTTTGTGGTCATTTTAATTGATAAACAACATTTGGTTTCTTATATATAGTTTACTGCTGTTTTGTGTTGCAATTTGTATTAGTTTGAACAATTCTATTAAAAATCATGAAGCAAATCTAGATAAAATATAATTCAAGATAATAATTTATGATTTTTTTGGTCCATAAACTAAGAAAAAAGTCTCACTTTAGCTTCTACTTTGAATTTCGTATATTGATCCTTAAACTATTAAAAAGATTTTATTTTAGATATTTTCGTGATACGTTTTATTTGATTTTTTACTAAATGAGCAGATGAAATGCATTTGTCATTTTATATTATTGATTTCAATAGGATATCATATTTTGTACAATTCTACAATGCATTCACGTTCAATGTGCAAGTAATTTATGTTCAGCTAATCATTTTTTTAAAACTTTTTTTATTAAAAAGATCTCCTTTAATTTACGTTCTAATTTCTTTATAGAGTTAAACTATATTTCTAGTATAATAAAAGAGAATGAGCGCCTCAGGTATTCATTATGTTTAGAATAAAACAAAATATATAACAAAAATAATTGAAATAGAACTTTTTAATAGTTTAATGACCAATTGAACCAAATTAAATTTCTGAGAACCAAAATTAGATTTTATTCATAATTGAAGGACTAATAAGATCATTTATCCTATAATTTAAGCTTCAAAGATGTAAGACCAAGACCAAAAACATGCTTGAAGTAGTAGAATGGGAGAATTGAAGTTGGTAGGCGAATGTGAGATTGACCTTATGGTTTAGAAACCAATTAAATAATAATAATCACGTGTCAAAAGGTTTTTTGCCCTTTAATTCATAGATGATATGTAGTTTCTAATGTTTAGTCCATTATCGTTTAATGTTTATGAAGTCATTGTAAACAACATGTCGTTTTGTTGTAAAGTTTACGCCAACCTATTTAAAAATCGAAAAAAATAATGTGAGTAGTATATTTGCACAATCTATTATATACCGTCGAAGATCTTAGAGCCATATCTAGGGTTTTGGAAATTAAGGCACAAACGCCTCAACTCTGATGGCACTGTTGTTCCAGTCTGGTCTAAACATCTTATTGAATTCATTGTCTTCTATTTCAGACCACTTTTATGGCCAACTCTATAGAAAAAGAAGATAAGCAACTAGAGGCAAAGAAAAAGGGGAAAAAAATATTTTTATAAGAATATATAAAAAAGGTAATGGACTTGGGAAGTGAGCTTTGATCGAGCTTCTTAGTAAATTCTTTGTTTTTAATTTTTTTTTCAACTTTTCATACATGAGAATATTCTAGATTTGAGTGAATATTATTGTCTAATTTGTTAATGACATCAATAGCCCATAAATTATATTTATTGTATTACTTTAGCCCTTGAGTTTCAACTTATATGATAATGGCACCTGAAATATATAGTTATTACAACAACGACTATTTTATCACAAACTGTTAAATATTTTACAGAAATAAGTTATTATAAACACATTTTAATAATTATGATAAAAAATGAGACTTCGAATTTTGAACTTACACAATATGTTATTAAGACTTATACAATTATTAAAGTAATGACCAATTTTTTCACAATCTTTTAAATTTTTAACAGAAATGAGTCACGTACAGAACATATATTTTGATAACTATGGATGAGAACGAAATTCTGACTCGAACTAAATAATGCGCAATATATATTTTGTCCATAACTATTTTTCTATTAAAAAATAATAATTTATAACGAATGGGTTATTGCTATAATAATTGCATAATTCATGAACTATTAGTATATAAGTTGAAAGTTTAGGGACCAGAGTGACACAATGAGTATAATTTAGAGGTCATTACAACAACGACCATTTTATCACAAACTGTTAAATATTTTACAGAAATAAGTTATTATAAAGTACACATTTTGATAATTATAATAAAAAATGATACTTCGAATTTTGAACTTACACAGTATGCTATTAAGACTTATACAATTATTGAAGCAATGACCAATTTTTTTTAACAATCTTTTAAATTTTTAACAGAAATGAGTCACGTACAAAACATACATTTTGATAACTATGGATGAGAATGAAATTCTGACTCGAACTAAATAATGCGCAATATATATTTTGTCCATAACTATTTTTCTGTTAAAAAATAACAATTTGTAACAAACGAATTATTACTATAATAATTGCATAATTCATGAACTATTACTATATAAGTTGAAAGTTTAAGGACCAGAGTGACACAATGAGTATAATTTAGAGGTCACTATTATTAATCTTTATCTAATTTTAGATGATTATCTTTTTATTATTTTCTATTCGGGCTTTCTGTTCCAGATTTCAGACTACAATAACTATTGAATTGTTAAGCATTTTTGTGTATACGATGTTTAATGATTTATTTTAAAGCTATTTTTTTAAATTTTATCAAATTTAAGGTACTTTATAAATTAAAGCAGTAATTAAATTTGTTATATACAATTTTTGTTACAACCACCTGTCACGTGTCTCATGCACCTGCGTTTAATGGATAAGCAACTGTCCATCAGCATGCTTGCTTCTTTTTTTTTTTTAAAGCCTTTTTGAAGTTTTGTTTCTATTTTTTTTTTTTCTACATCCTTATCATTAACAATTAAAAAAAAAAGGTAAAAGGAAAAGCAAAACAAAACCTAAAAGTTAAAACAAAGAGGAGCTATTGCGACTTTAAATAAATAAAAAAAATATATCTGCCGACTTATACGTGCTGCTTATTATATATATTTTTAATTGTACAAAGCATATCTTCTTTCTTGTTCTTAATATAAATTATCTGTTAAAATTTTTAAATTCTAATTTCAATAATTTAATAATGCTAATTGTAGAGCAATAAATAAAATTTAAAAGAGAATTTAATTGAGCAATTTTCTTAAGTGAAAATTTAGCGCTTAAAATGTTTAAAATTTCAAAAGAATCATTAGTAGTCATATGTAGGAGCTTATATGACCCATTTAATTAAGTAATTATACATTTGGAGTCTGGTCTAAATTCTTAGGAATGTGTGTTAGTGTGTGAGAGGGGATGAGTTTGAATTCTAGTTAAGCTCATTTATGTATAAATTTTGTAATAAAAAATTTTAATCGGATAATTGCACACATCTTATTATCCTATTAAGTTTAATCGGTGTTTTGGATGCTGTAAACTAAATAATATATTAATCGATGAGATATACGGGCACGTGCCTCATCTTACCGGTATAAATGTGTAATCCTCACGGCGTTAGTATCGAGGTGACATCTGAAATCTATCCGCGCGTCAACTTTTGACTGCATAACTTAACGAATTGTGTCCTTCGTGTACCGTAGGGTTTTCGCCGTCCTCGTCGACAGAAAACGTCCTACTCAAGTCTTATTGCCTGAAATCTCAAGCAACACATTCGCATACAGTTTCAAATTTTCAATTTAAAAAAAAAAAACCGTTTTTATTTTTTGGCCCTGAAAACAAAATAAAAAAATAAAAAAACGTAATATTACTGTCATAATCTGTATACATTATTTATTATTAATATCATAGATTATTATTTGTTCATTAATTTCTTTCTTTCTTTAAGCTTCTCCTTCGCTATTTTTCCCATCTCATCATTCAGTTCACACTTTCGTTTCGTTTCGATCATCCTTTCTTGACACCTACAACTACAATTTTTGTGACTCTCAGTTTGGACTAGTAGTTAGATTAGATTAGATTAGATTAGACTAGATACAATTTCTCTCTAACCATAAACGGCGTTTCGTTGATACAATTTTCTTTCTTTTCACTTTTATTGGCGACATTTTTTTCATCGAGAGAGACCAAGAAGCTAAGCACATATTTGGGTTTCGATTTTTTTTTTTGGAGTTTCTGGGAAATGGGTTCTCGTAATTTTAGTCCTAACCCAGTACCCATCAGCCGATTTTGTGTAATTTGATACCAAGATGGTGGATTTCAACTAAGGGCCGCTCATGGGGAGTTTTCTGGGTGGCTTCGTATTGCCTCTGCTTCTTTTAGGAGGTATTCTCTCAAGCTATTTTCTATTTTATTTATTTATATTTTGAATGTTTTACGTTAACAGTCTTTGATTGGGCTAATAATGTCATCTGAAGTGGAAGTTTGGAGCTGTTTAATTGGACATGATGCAGCCCACGAAGTATAAGACATATATCCCTCTATTAGTATGAATGACCTCATTTTGATTTGTGCATTACAGTTCAGCTGCATATGTGTAACCATTGATTTAGTTTAAATGGTGATGCCCAACCTTTTATGTGTTTCTAATTTCTATTAATATTATCACCGTCTTTCTAATGAATAAGTCTACTCTGGACTGTACCTCATAATTTATTTTTCAGAACAGTATTGCTTCAGTTTTGATTATATGGTGCAGTTTTGCTTCAGCATTGAAGTGACTAATGACTTTTTTACACCCTTCTTCCTTTTTTTTTCTTTTTTTTAAAATTATAATTGCCTTGCAGCTGCTTTTATCAACTGGAGCTTGATCTCTCTTGTTGATTTGATAGCTTTCCTTCTCATTCAATACAATGCTCGAAAAATTGGTAGGCCAATATTTGTTGATTTTTTAGTTTGAATTATAGTAATTCTTTTTGTAGACATGCTAATACTGAAAACTATTGCCTTTATGGTGTTTCTTCTTTGGATGTTTCCGTGCCATTTTTCTTCTTCTCTTTTAGAATTGGGTGTTTGGGTCAAAAATAAAGGTGCATTATCAAAATAGGAAATGGAAATCTCAGGAAAGTGTGGCTATTAGGCTGCTGCTGTTTTTGTTAACGAGACCTTGTGTGAGAGAATTGCTCTTGTATGAATTTTAATTACTGCAACTGAGAAGTTTTATGATTTTCTATCTTTAAAACACTGTGATAATGAAGTCTCTACCAAGGGCACCCGTCACACCTCTTTAAATTGGATTATTGTCCTCCATGAATTTTGGTATGAATTTTTATTTATATTTGCAATCAAGTCATTTAATAATTTTGTTAAGTGTTCTTACTCACAATTGAGTATCTTTAATATTTTTCCTTTAAATATTCTCTTTTCTTTACTCTATTAATTTGAAGGTATTTTTTGTAACGGATTCTTTTATTCTGGTTTGCTGGTTTCTTCAATTTTTATATGGTTATATATTGTTAATAGAAGTTCTGCTTCTTATTCAAATCAAAAAAATAAATAAATAATAAAAGTAGATAGAGTTTGGGGCTTGCTTAGTATCTTGCTTGTCGCTTTGTTTTGCATCAAGTTTTAGGTCTGAGATCATGCAGAAATTTCCCTCTTAGAAATTCTTAAGTGCAATCTCTAGCTGTATTACTTCCATCAGTTCTGTTGCTATTTTCATTACTCACTTACCTTGTGTTGGTTTGTTATAGGATATCATTTTCGAAGGAGGTTCTTATTGTTATGGCCCGTCATCATTTTTTCTTTACTTGTTCTTCTTTCTGAGGTGATATATCTTGTTATTTGCACAATTAAGGGAAATAAAGGGAGTGAGGCAGATGCCTGGTGGGAAGAGCTGGTTGGATTCATGATGTGAGAATATATTTTTTCTTTTAGCATATTGATCTTCTATGTCTCAGTATTGTTTGACACTTATTCTGTTTGTATGCTTATGCAGAATCCAGTCATGGAAATCTCCGGTGATTTATTTCATAGTTGTGCAGCTTTCAGCTGTTGTTATTGCTTTGCTTGAATTGCATGGAAACAAATTTGGTTTGATTTCATGGCGAGATTCATGTTGGGGTCATTTCTCATCAGCAGTTGAACATTTAGGTTTGTAAGTAGTTGATTACCTATATTATCTTTGTATGACTAGTTGATTATTCTTCCATTGTTTCATTTTCTGATACTTTGTGTTAATTGTTATGGGATGATATGCATGCTGTGTTAATTTTTGAGCCTGTTTCAGTTTCTGGTCCTTATTGTGTCGGTTAATATGCAACATTTTTGTGTGCGTGTATGTGAGTGTGGCAGTGGGTTTTGAAATCTAGGTAGTCATTTGTGCCCCTGTTGATGCTGGTTATCACTTATTTGTTTTTCATAAATAAAAAGGTATACAAACCTAAATTTAATTTGGGATAATATTTTGTTTTGCCACACCAAAGGTTCTCATCTTAGGGTTGCTTCCTGCTTGCTGTTGCCTGCCATTCAGCTGGTCGTGGGAATTAGCCATCCCTCATGGGTTTCCCTACCATTTTTTATTGGAAGCTGCATTGGTCTTGTGAATTGGTCCCTGACGAGCAATTTTCTAGGACTTTTCAGGTTATTTCTTTGTGAATTTTTGTCTTTGCTTGGTATTTTTTCCCCCTCAGTTTTGCGACCATTTCTTCATTTATTGCTAATTTTTTAAGGTGGTGGAGGCCCTTGCAACTGTATGCAGGCTTCAACATTGTCCTGATATATGTGTATCACCTGCCTGTCAAGTTTCCAAGCATGTTAAAATGGGTGGCTGATTTCATTGGATTATTTAAAATTACAGCAGATTCCGAGTGGCCTGAAATCTGCTCAAGTTTTTCTCTTATCATATTTTACATCATGGTATGTTTATGGTCAAGTGTTTCTAATTGTAATATAGTATATTGTTTATCTGGTTCAGTNCAAAGTGATAAACATAGGAAAATCTCAAAATTCTAAACACATCCACATGACTCCATGTGTTCTGGAGTAGGTATGAATCAGAAATTGAAAAACAGATATGACCTAATTTTAGAATATAAGCAGCAGATGGTTCAGTAGATTATCACATTGTTTAGTTTGTTGGTTGGTTCATAGTCCTATCTTCACTAAAGGGGGAATAGATCTAGATGCTTACTTTATGCCCGTGAGTTTCTGGAGTAAGAAAATCATATTTGGAATGAATATTCCCTTGTTGAAATGGATGATGAGGTGAATACACATTCCTGAAGAACAGTCAAGTCTTATCTTTGGTTTATGTTCACATTAGTCTTTCTAAGGAATAGAGAGATAATTTGGAAGGAGCATTTTATTTTTGGGTAACGAACATTTACACTAATGTAATGTTGAATCCTGGCTCTATCTGTTTATTTGCTTTGTTTGCTTGTGTGAATTCATGTCACTTGTTCAAGTTCTTGCACGCTGCTTTTTTCCTTGTCTCCTTTGGAACTTTTATGTTTTCTTCCTCTCGTTGCAGCTCTCCTACATCAAATGTGATTTGGAAGAAATGGATTTCATTATGTCTATGAGAGAAAGTAACCTGGCAGAGCAACTCCTTCCTTCAAAGCATTCGTTTTTCATTCGTCAACATAGGTATTATATTAGAAGTTGAAATATGTATTTATTTATCTGGTCTTGATCATGCCTATTCCTTTTTAGTAATCTTGGTTTGAGTGCTCATGAATGAAGCATTCTGTTTTTATTATTATACCTGAATCTAATAAGTAAACATCCTTAAGACTTTGACTTCTGGTGATCATGTGTCAATATCTTTCATCCATAATACATTGCTAATGACAATAGATGATATCAAATATTGGTTAGTTGCGTCTAAATTGGTTCTTTCCTTCTTGGGAAACATGTAGACTTTCTCCCTAAAGTAACTGCTTCAATTACTTCGCTGTTGCATCCCTAATTTTCACAAGTCACATATTGCTGTTAGTTGAAGCTGGGGGTTTCTAGGAAGGTGCTCCTCCACTTTCAAATTCATTTTCTTTGTTAGAGGTGATGCGAGAAGGATTTAGGTGTTGGGTAGTCGGCTAAAACCCTCAAAGATTTTCCATTTTTTCTCCCAAAAGAAAAGTGACCTTCATTGTCTTCATGAAAATTTGTTTATCCTTGCTCGAATTCATGGCATCTTTTGCTAAGATTTCTTCAACTTAGCTGCATAAGGTTTATTCTCTAAATTAAATTCCTCTCTGTTTGATAATATTCAACAAAATTTCTTCTAATCTGCAGATCTGGTGGACGGCATACCAATGTTTTATTGAGAGGAGCAGTTTTTCGAACATTTAGCATCAACTTTTTCACGTATGGTTTTCCGGTATATATCCCTAAACAACATTTTGTTGTCTGTGCATGTCTTATTTTCAAAGGTTGATTAGGTATTTATAAATTTTTGGTTTATGATTATTAATGCATTGGGCATTAATCTTTGTTTGTCACAGGTAGGGATCCTAATAGTTGGATGGAAATTTTCTTGTCTTCAATAAATCTAATGAGTCTTATGCTGTATCAAATACTTCTTTTCTTAATGGCAAACTTATGCTTTTACAAATTTACTTGATAGAATTAATACTTACTCATTAATTAGTTATAAGCATGATGTGAATAATTATTTTTCTTTATTTTTTTTAAGATCAACTGGAGGTTTTATGAAACTATAGGTGGATTATGTTTTTTATGTTTTGATTACTGTGCAAAAAAGACTATGGTGTTTGCACACGTTTTTAAAAAAAATTATATTTATGAATTCAGTTAGAATATGAAAAAGAAAAAAGGCTTATTCTAGGTCTGAGACCGGCAATTTTAGTAAGTTGAAGGACAGGATGTTGTTTAGTTCTGTTGTAATTTGCTTTTAGTTTAAATGAGCTTTCTCTCACGTTCATAGCCATTTCTGTTTTTATTGTTATCTGGCTACTGGTGATGATTTGAAGATCTATTTGCATTTTGGTCTAACTATCTAGTCATATAAAAACTTTTGTTGGTGAAATTTGGCAGGTGTCCTTGTTTGCTCTTTCCTTTTGGAGTTTTCATTTTGCAAGTGTGTGTGCATTTGGGTTACTTGCATATGTTGGATACGTCTTATATGCCTTTCCGTCATTGTTCCGTTTGCATTGGTTGAACGGGTTGCTTCTTGTCTTCATTCTCTTATGGGCAGTCAGCACATATATTTTCAACGTAGCATTCACATTCTTGAATTCTAAACTTGGGAAGGTAGGCCTCTCTTTTGGGATGAGTTCCTGTTTGTTAATTGAAAATACTCAAATGTTTAAAACTGAACCGTTTCCAATACAAGTGCAGGACATGGCTATATGGGAAATGGTTGGGTTGTGGCACTATCCCATACCTGGATTCTTTTTGCTTGCACAATTTTGTCTTGGAATATTGGTTGCCCTGGGTAATCTTGTGAACAACTCAGTTTTTCTCTACTTGTCTGATGATGATAGGCAATCTTCAAATGACAACAATGTTGTGGAAGGTAGTCAAGTTTAATAGCAAACCAATTATCTTAATAATTTGTAGCTATACATCATTGTGCAGGATTTTTACTCGAGGAAAATGAGTCCTGATGAAAATTCATTGTTATGTTGCTGTTACCTCGAATCTCAATTTTTTTCATTTGATATCTCTTTTTCTATATTTAAAGTCATAGTTAGGTATTCAAGTATCCAATACATTTATTAACCCTTCTCTAGCTTAATTGTGTTTGCCTGATTTTCTTTCTTATTATTGTTGTTATTTTTTTCATGGCATTCCAGTCTCCAATACATTTATTAACCATTCTCTAGTTTAATTGTGTTTGCCTGATTTTCTGTCTTCTCTGTCTTCTTCTTCATATTTTTTTTTTCATGTCTTTTGCCATGTTCCTCACCTTTGTCTTTTCTGTAGAAGTGATGACCAGTACTTGGAGATTTATTTTTTAGATGTTTGGTGATTAGTGTATACTTCATGTGTCATGTACATGACAGGGCAGGAAGAGACCAAGGTATTGATTGTGGCCACAATTGCGTGGGGACTTCGCAAGAGCTCTCGGGCTATTATGCTGGCTCTGATTTTCCTTATTGCCTTGAAGCCTGGCTTTATCCACGCTGTATATCGTATGTTGTTGTCAAACTGATTATTTATCTTTCTTGTTAACTATACTGAGGCATAGCTCCTCTTGGCTATTCATTTTGTTCTTAATCCAAGCTTATCATATGATTCAAGTTTTTTCCAGTTTGCTTATTATTTAATGTTCTGACCTGTGTTTCAGTGATATTCTTTTTAATATATCTCTTGAGCCACAACATCAGCAGAACGATTCGCCAGTGTCTGATTCTTCTTTGTGAGGCTCACTTTGCACTGTTATACGTTCTTCAGATTAATTTGATCTCCAATACTTTAGACCAAAAAGGCTCTTTAAGTAAGGAAGTCCTCTCACAGTTAGGTATGACTCCTTCAGAAAGTTGTATCAAATAATTTCTTTTATGTATATACGATGCACTTATACTTTAATGTCACATAAACTGTCCCAACAAAGAAAAACAAAAATGACAAATACAATAAAATTTTAATTTGAACTGCTGCAGGTCTCCTCAAACCTGAAAGTTCCTGGGACTTCTTGGAAATAGCTTTACTTGGTTGCTTCTGTGCTGTTCACAATCATGGTTTTGAAATGCTGTTTTCTTTCTCAGCAATTGTGCAGCATACCCCTAGCCCTCCTATTGGATTTAGCATTTTGAAAGCTGGCCTGAACAAATCTGTATTGTTGTCAGTGTATGCCTCACCAACTGCTATGTACAGTCGTGATAATCCTTCTTATGGTATAAATTTTATTTATAGCGTAATCTATATTTGCAATTTGTATTTAAATTAAGTCCTCATCTTTGCACATGAAATTATGGGAAGATTAATATGGAAATATTATAAATTTTTGGGCACTTGGGACTCGAGATCAGAATCAGCTGACCTTTTCTAATATTCTGGATATTTAAGTATTAATCTACATATTTTGGGATCAATCATGGTATATTTTGGTGAAGAACATGTTAATGAACCATCCATAACTTTTCAGCCTTATCTTAAGCTTTTTGTTGTTGGATGAGATTGCTCATTATTAATTAAATATAATGTAAGTTGGGACCATTTGTGAGGTTTATGTAATCCTCGACCAGATGTTGTTACCTGACTATTTTCTTGAGGATGAGGATATCATTACTACTAAAGGAATTTTAGAAATCCAGCTATATCTAAACCTCACATATTTGCAGCTAGGTAAATATTATTATTATTATTTTTTTTTTTTTCCAGAATGCTGTTTTTCTTGGTAATATAAATTTCATTAATATTTAGCTTCCGAACCCAAAATCTGTAGACAGCTACTATAACTATTTCCAAGATTCTCCTTTTGCTGAAACTGTCGGTTTGTTTTTTTTTTTTTTTTTTTGGTTTTTTTTTTTTTTTTTTTTTTTCCCTAGATACCATTACTGATGAGTGGTACTTTATTTTCTCCTAGAAAGAAGAATAACATCATTCCTCAGTGCAATTGGGCAGAAGTTTCTATCGGTGTATCGATCATTTGGAACCTACATTGCCTTTCTGACTATTCTTCTCACAGTGTACCTGGTTAGGCCTAATTGTATATCATTTGGCTACGTATTGCTCCTTCTTGTTTGGATAATCGGAAGACAACTTGTTGAGAGAACAAAAAGACGCCTTTGGTTCCCTTTAAAAGCATATGCAATCATGGTGTTTATATTTATTTATAGCTTGAGCAGTTTCCCCAGCTTTGAGTTGTGGTTGTCCAGGTTTATTGACCTTAATTTCTATCTAGGCTATAATCCAGAAGCTTCATCTTTGGAAAATGTTTGGGAATCTCTGGCAGTCTTGATTGTCATGCAACTTTATAGCTATGAGAGGAGACAGAGCAAGTATAACAGGTCAGATGAGCCTTATACATTGGAATTTGGATTACTTGGCTTTCTAAGACGGTTCCTCATTTGGCACAGCCACAAGATTTTGTTTATCGCATTGTTCTACGCTGCTTTATCTCCTATTAGTGCATTTGGCTTTCTGTATCTGCTTGGCCTTGTCCTCTGTTCGACTTTACCTAAAGCTTCACGTGTCCCGCCCAAATCATTCTTGGTTTACACAGGATTTCTTGTAACAGCTGAATATCTTTTTCAGATGTGGGGTAGGCAGGCTGGGATGTTCCCTGGACAAAAGCACTATAATTTGTCTCTTTTTCTGGGTTTCCGTGTATTTAAGCATGGTTTTTGGGGTCTAGAATCGGGCTTGAGAGGAAAAGTGCTGGTTATTGCTGCATGTACCCTTCAATATAATGTTTTTCGTTGGTTGGACACGATGCCTAGTATTATTCTGAACAAAGGGAAGTGGGAAGAACCTTGTCCATTGTTTCTCTCAGCAGAAGATGGTTGCAGTGGTGTTTCCGTTTCTAGTGAGGAAAATACTCCATCAGATTCCAGAGGATTGTCTGTTAAACAATTTCGTGTGACAAGCATTCCTTGGTCATTTTCCTCTGGTTTTTCTAATTCACCTAATAATATGTCCTCGAAAGCAAGAGGCTCTGAGGACAGCAGCAGTAGAAGATACTCATTCGGCTATATTTGGGGAAGCACCAACGAAAGTCATAAGTGGAATAAGAAGCGAATACTTGCATTGAGAAAGGAAAGATTTGAAACACAAAAGACACTTCTAAAAATATATTTGAAATTCTGGACAGAGAATATGTTTAATCTCTTTGGTCTAGAGATAAACATGATTGCACTGCTTCTAGCTAGCTTTGCTTTGCTGAATGCCATATCTATGCTGTACATCAGCTTGCTTGTTGCTTGTGTTCTTTTTGATCGGAGTTTTATATGTAAACTATGGCGTATATTTGTGTTTGTGTTTGCGTCAATTCTTATCCTTGAATACTTTTCCCTTTGGAAGAGTACGTGGCCTTCAGGTCAACCTAGTGGGACTAGCATACGTTGCCAGGACTGCTTTAGAAGTTCAAACTTGCATTTCAGCTACTGCAAGTGTTGTTGGTTAGGTAATACTCCATTAGCCATATTAAGATTTCATTTTGAAAGACAGCCTTAAAGGCTTTTGGTTTTGTTAGATGCTTGGTATACATGCTTGGAGTTGAAAGAGTATTAATTATGCTCATCTGATGTTGTCTTTGAAGAATCTCACATGGATCTACTAACGGCAGTCAGCTCATAGCCATCATGTTATTTGTTTTTTCATTGATAATGTCTTTTTTGTTTTGTTACTTCTGCTACACTACTTATCATGCTACTGATCTTAACAGTGTACCCTTTTTTTTTTGTAGGAATCATTATAGATGATCCCCGAATCTTAGTAAGTTATTTTATTGTCTTCATGCTTGCTTGTTTCAAACTTCGTTCTGATCGTGTGTCCAACTTCTCTGAGTCGTCAACATATCGGCAAATGATGTCTCAGCAGAAAAATACATTTGTCTGGAGAGATCTCTCTTTTGAAACAAAGAGCATGTGGACCTTCCTAGACTACATGAGGCTTTACTTCTATTGCCATCTATTGGATCTTGTTCTTATTTTGATATTGATTACTGGAACCCTTGAGTATGACATTCTGCACCTTGGTTATCTTGCTTTTGCTCTGGTTTTCTTCAGAATGAGACTTGAAATATTAAAGAAGAGAAACAAGATATTCAAGTTCTTGCGCCTATACAACTTTGCCGTTATTGTTCTCTCTCTTGCATATCAATCTCCATTTATGGGGGAATTTACTGTTGGGAAGTGTGAGACCATAGATTACATATATGAGATGATTGGATTTTATAAATATGCTTATGGGTTTCGGATTACCGCTAGGTCAGCTCTAGTTGAAATTATTATATTTATGCTGGTATCTCTTCAGTCATATATGTTCTCCTCCCAAGAGTTTGATTATGTGTCTCGATATTTGGAAGCAGAGCAAATTGGTGCTATTGTGCGTGAGCAAGAAAAGAAAGCAGCATGGAAAACTGCACAGTTAAGTCATATTCGCGAATCTGAGGAGACAAAACACCAGCGTAATTTGCAAGTGGAAAAGATGAAAGCAGAGATGCTCAACCTGCAAGTCCAACTTTATAGCATGAAATCAACTGCAAATTGTAGTTGTACTTCTCCTGGTAGTGAATGCCTAAGAAGGAGAAGTACTTCTCTTACTTTTAATAATGATGCTGAGACCCCTAACAGAGAAGGAATTATCTCGAAAAAGAAGCAGGTAATTGAAAAGGATTCAGTATACCCAATTGAATTTCATGAATCTCCCACTGCTCGGGACATGGAAATTTCAACAGAAGCAGAGTACTTGAAACATTCACTAGACTCTCCTCATTGTGAGATTTCTGAAGTTAAAGCAGATCTCACTGAGAAGCCCTCTCTGGATGTAGAATACAAAGACAAAGGTAAAAACCATGCAAAGGAAAACCGACTAATATCGGCAGTACAGCTTATCGGTGATGGTGTTTCCCAAGTACAATCAATCGGAAATCAGGCAGTTAATAACCTTGCAAGCTTCTTGAATATTGCACCGGAAGAATCTGATTTGAATGACCATTCTTCTGCTGAGGATGGAGTGTATGATGAAATGGAGAGCCAAAAACCAAAATATATGTCTTTGGGCCGTTCATCTTCCCTGCAGTCTGATACAAGTTCTGATGCCACAAGTCTTCAGTTGGGAAGGATCTTTCGACACATTTGGTCCCAAATGCGATCAAATAATGATATCGTGTGCTATTGTTGCTTCGTGCTTGTCTTTTTGTGGAACTTCAGTTTACTTTCTATGGTGTATTTGGCTGCTATCTTCTTGTATGCACTATGTGTAAATACTGGTCCAAGTTACATCTTCTGGATAGCTATGCTAATATATACAGAAATTTATATTTTGCTTCAGTACTTGTACCAGATTATAATTCATCACTGTGGGTTTAGGATCGATTTGGACCTTCTTCGTGAGTTGGGATTTCCTGCAGATAAAATCAGGTCGTCCTTTGTTGTTAGTTCGCTGCCTCTCTTTCTTGTTTACTTGTTTACCCTGATACAGAGTTCTATCACTGTAAAAGACAGTGAATTGATGTCATCTACAGACTTCAATTTCTATAAGAGGAGTGCTGTTACTGGAAAAATAGTTTCTGTGACTTATGGTTGGACTGACAGGGCAATGGAGCTTCTGAACACGGGAAAAAATACTGTGAAGTTAGCATTCAGAAGCTTGTTTAATTACTGGGAATCCCTGACATGTGGTGCAGAATCCCCTCCTTACTTTGTCCAGGTGTCTATGGATGTGCACTTATGGCCAGAGGATGGTATTCAGCCAGAAAGAATTGAATCTGGGATAAATCAATTGCTTAGAGCCGTCCACCAAGAAAAATGCAAGGAAGAAAATCCTAATCTCTGCCCTTTTGCTAGTAGGGTCCATGTTCAAAGCATTGAAAGAAGTAAAGAAAATCCAACTGTGGCGTTGGTTGTTCTTGAAGTGGTATATGCATCCCCTTTGACAGAGTGTGCTTCAGCAGAATGGTACAAGTCACTTTCTCCCGCAGCTGATGTGGCGAAGGAGATTCTTGAAGCACAGAGCACTGGGCTTGTTAAAGAAATGGGATTCCCATATTCTATAGTTTCTGTAATTGGAGGAGGCAAAAGAGAAATTGATCTGTATGCCTATGTATTTGGTGCCGATCTGACTGTATTCTTCTTAGTTGCCATTTTCTACCAATCTGTGATTAAAAATAATAGTGAATTTCTCGATGTGTATCAGCTTGAAGATCAGTTTCCTATAGAGTTTGTGTCCGTCTTGATGGTTAGTTCGACTCCTCTTTTGTTTTTTGTTTTTTTTTTTCCCCTTCATAATATACTTCATGGAGAAACACATTGGAGTTTCTAATTTGAAGCATAATTCATCTCATGTTTTTTATGAACTTGACCATTTCTGGGCTGCAAAATTTGGTCCTTTGAGTACTTTAGGCCAATGATTCAGGTTGTATGAGTTCTTAGATATCCTCCTCCAAATCCTACCATTTAAGTTTAAAGCTGAATTCCTTGTTTGCATGGATTAACCAGAATTTATAATATCAATGTACACATTTATGAAAAAAATGCTAAACATCATCATTATCACCCAACATTATCTATTTGGCCCGCTTAGTGTCGCGTGGTAGCATGCAAAGCTCACATTACAATAATGACAACTAACATTGCGGTATGCAGATGTCTAATTGCGTTACATTTTTCTCTTTTCATGCAGATCATCTTTTTCTTGATTGTGCTAGATCGCATAATCTACCTCTGCTCATTTGCCACTTGGAAAGTTGTTTTCTACATTTTGAACCTCATCCTT
This sequence comes from Trema orientale, assembly GCA_002914845.1. Lineage (NCBI taxonomy): Eukaryota > Viridiplantae > Streptophyta > Magnoliopsida > Rosales > Cannabaceae > Trema > Trema orientale. The sequence continues at coordinate 253,427 of JXTC01000452.1, forward strand.
TTCACATATTCAGTTACGGAGTATGCTTGGAACATGGAGCCTTCACAACATGCAGGAAAATTTGCACTTCGTGCTATATTTCTTGCAAAAGCTGTTTCTCTATCATTGCAAGCTATACAAATTCGATATGGAATTCCTCACAAAAGCACCTTGTACCGACAGTTTTTGACAAGTGAAATTTCACAAATCAATTACTTAGGTTATCGGCTATATCGTGCTCTGCCGTTCCTCTATGAACTGCGGTGTGTACTTGACTGGTCATGCACAACGACATCTTTGACCATGTATGATTGGCTAAAAGTAAGTACTTGAACTTTTCAATCTTTCGTATTCACGTGATGATGGTTCTTACTGAACAGTATTCGTAATAGCTTTAGTATTAGATCCACTTCATCTTGATATTTACTTGCTGCAAGTTACTATGTTATGAGGCTGTGTAAATGTTATTTTTTTGTGAAAAAGTGCACGAATTTTGTAACCCTTTGTAATTAACTTGGTAGTTCAGTTTGGTGCTCTCTTTTTTAGTAATTGGTATTGCGGTTTGGTGAGACTATTTGCTTGCTTATGGAAACTGATATATGGTTTTCTTAGCTGGAGGATATACATGCAAGCTTGTACCTTGTCAAATGTGATGCAATCTTGAATAGAGCGCAGCACAAACACGGAGAAAAGCAAACAAAACTGACCAAATGTTGTAATGGAATATGTCTGTTCTTCATCTTAATCTGTGTTATCTGGGCTCCCATGCTGGTAAGTAATTCCTAATCCTGAACAGTCTTGATTAAAAAAGTATTGGTATCCTTACTGCTCTCTGAAGGATTTGGCATTAGGAATAAAATTCTCAGTAGATTTGCTACGGTGGTGATTTTCTTTTACATAATTGAGCTTTAAGGAAAAGAAAAACTAGGCATTTAATATTTGTTGATAAAAAATTGCTTCTTTGGTTATCATGGTGATTTGTAATCTAGAAAAAAGACGTAGTTTGAAGGATGGAGTTCATTAGGAACAAGAAAATGACAAACCCTTTTGTTGCTCAAGTAGAAAAGAACACCTGAAAAGTGAGCATGTAAATCCCTAAGTTCACCTCTTATTGTGATTTCTACTTTGCAGTTTTCACTTTCTTAACTGGCTTGCATATAGCATAATACAATAATGACTGTCCTTACTACTTTGACAGCTTAGTTTTCACTTTTTTATTATCTCTATCTCAAAGATTTCTCAATCTGTTCATTTAGTTTAAGACTTCAAGCTATCATGTTAGATTTATGCTCTTTTGGACCAATATTGCTTTATATTTGTGACTCCCTTTTCTTTTGGCTAATGCCTCCTTTATTAATGTAGTTGCATATTTTCAATGTATGGTTTCTATTGTGTGAGCATAATCCGTATTATAAGAGGAATGAAGTGAACTGATTACATTGAATTAGAAGTTAGCCTGCTGCATAATATTTGTTACATGAAGAATATGAATCAGGCTTGGGCACAAGTGCTAATACATCTGCATTGCTGCATGTGTATGTTAAACCTTTTGTTTTCTCATACAGATGTATAGCAGTGGTAACCCAACAAACATTGCAAATCCCATTAAAGATGCTAGTGTTCAGGTTGATATTAAGACAGTGATTGGAAGGTTGACACTATATCAAACCACCCTGTGTGAAACGCTCCCATCGGATAAGCTCAATTCTGACGTTAATCTGGGTCCTTATGATTATTTGGCAACATATAATAAGAATGATATCCAGTTAATCTGCTGCCAAGCTGATTCAAATGCACGATGGTTAATTCCTGATGTGGTTCAGACCAAATTCATTTGGTCCCTTGACTGGGACATTGAGATGGACATTACTTTCACTTGGGTACTTTCGAGGGAGAGGCCAAAAGGCAAGGAAGTGGTGAAATATGATTGGAGTGTATCAGCTCCTGATCTTCCAGAACGTTCAGATGTTCAGAAAGTTCTTAATGGCTCCATGAACAGTTTTAGGATAAATAATGTTTATCCAAGATTCTTTCGTGTCACTGGTTCTGGTGACATCCGACCTTTGGAATTGGAGGTTTGTCATGCCTTCAAATTACTTTTTATCAATTGCTTTTTCTCAAGTTTTTTGAGCCATACATCTCAGTTGTTTGGTGTCCTCTGATTTTGTGAAAGTAGTTGGTAATGGTTAATAACATGAATGTTGTTGATAACATTAGATAACAACTCCAAAGATTTTATATTTTGTTTTATTTTATTTTATTGTTTTTTTTTTTTTTTTTTTTTGCCTGCGATGAAAAATGCTAGTTTCAATAAATTTATTTGTATGAACTTCTACAGTAAATATTGGAACTTTTTCTTTTATATCAGATTTAGCCATCATTAAAGCATATAGACAGGCAACCTACCCCGACACACAGTTCAAAGTAGTACATTATGCTAGTATCCTCTTAATAATATAAATGACCATTATTCATTGAAGAACTAATTTAGTGGTATTTTACAGGAAAATTCTGTAAGTGGGAACCTTGTTATGAATCATGCAAACTATGAGTGGTGGTCTTTCCATGATATCAATGCATCAGATTTTAAGGGATGTGGAGGTTTGACAGGACCTATAGCAGTTGTAGTATCTGAGGAAACACCGCCAAGTAAGCCAACATTAAACATCTTATGTTATATGCATAAATTTGTCGTGTCTTACATTTTTTGTTTAAATAATTATTTAACACATTTTGATATTATTTCAGCTGGTATTCTTGGTGATACGCTTAGCAAGTTCAGCATCTGGGGTCTCTACATAACCTTTGTTCTTGCAGTAGGCCGCTTTATTAGACTTCAGTGCTCGGACTTGCGGATGAGAATCCCCTATGAGAATCTTCCTTCCTGCGATAGGTAATACAGCTTTTTCCTACACAGGCTAGCATAGTAGAATTCATTTATCACATTAAACTTCAATTTGAAAAATGTTTCTTTATCCTGTAACTTTCAGATTTGCTTACATTCTGATTATGTGCTACCAAATATTTTTGGATACTAATCATATCAACCTCTAATTTGAGTTCTAAGTTCTAAATCCTCCCGCATATTATGAATTTTTCAAAATGAAATTGATGTAGGATAAGATGAGAATTTAGAAAGAGAATAGGTAGAAGAGCAAGGGGTGATAGAATTTAGGCAGAAATAGATGAATGGGTAGAAGAGCAATAGAGAATCAGGATAAAAACTCAGAGAGAGAGAGAGATCCATAGGAGGAGAAAACTCAATAATCGTTTATTAATTCATCATAGTCTCATAATCTAAAAAATAATTACATAGTTAAGCCTATTTATAGATAGGCAATTGGACACAACTAGGAAACTAGACAAATTCTAGAAACTAATAGAAACAGGAAACATAAATCTAGTTACCCAAAATTAAATAATACCTAATAATAAATCTAAATAATTCTAATTAATAATAATAATATAATTTCCTAATATATTGTATTCCATGTCTACATCATTCTCCCGGGGTTCGAGAACTCGACTCCGGCGAGTTAAAACGCATATGCATCATAAAGAAGCAATCTGAAGCGGAGAAAAATTGGCAAGCGCAAGTTTTGATGCGTGATGACGATGTAGGATCTAGATTCGTCGCACTTGTCCCATTTTCTCTGGATCACAGTATGCGTTTGAATACCTGACTTCTCAAAAAATTCCCTCACATTGAAAACTAGTCCAGTAGTCA
>JXTC01000453.1:5694-38282 GCA_002914845.1 Trema orientale
CACTCACCTTAATAGCTCACTCACCTTAACCAATACCAACACACTCACCTTAATAGCTCACTCACCTTAACCAATACCAACACACTCAAGTCAAACTGAGTAATAAACAAAATCCTAAACTTCAAAGAAGTAATTACGTCAAAACGCAAAAGGTACAATGACAGAGCAGAGAACATCTGAAGTTAGGACCTTAATTCTAGGATATCAGAAATCGACCTGTAAATACTCTCTGTCTGCTTAAATACTATGATTCCCCGAAATAAGCTTCCGAATATAACCCTAAGCTGGCGTTCATGCATAACTGATTATTACTTCAAATTCGGCCAAAGAAAGAGGTTTAGATTGAGAATAACTTTTTCTTTTTTGTATTTTTCCTCTAAATTCTCGGAAACTAAACAGTATGCCAACGAAATAAACCAAGAGCACAAAACTGAAGAGAGAGGGGGGGAGAGAGAGAGTCGAAGGAGAGTGAAAGGATCGAAAATCAGGAGAGAGAAACAACAGTACCTCGAGATACCCAAATTCATACAATGACGACTGAGTAGTGCATATTGAAATGAGGAAGGCAAAAATGACAAAATGGGGAAGAAGAAGCGTTAGTATACTGTTAAAAGAAAAAAGAACTATATGTGGTGAATTGTTACTTTAATTTGGCCACAAATGTGAATAAATTTTTACTTATGTACTCGTAGTGGCGATATTATAGAAATTAATTTGTCGCTAATTTTTCTAATTTATTTGTGGCGAAATTTATTCTGAATTTCGTCGCTAATATCAGAATATCTATGACAATTTGTTTAAAATCTTCCCTAATATAATTGGCTTGAAGGAAATTTATTATTAGCGACAAACTTTGTTATTAGCAACAAATTATTTCCACCACTAATATTTTATTGTATTATTCTAACTTTGTGTCAAACATTAGTAACCAATTTTACAAATTTCGTCGTAAATGATTAATATTAGTGACAAATTTTGTGATGCCACTAAAAAATTGTGGCAAAAGGCCTATTTTTTTTTCTTTTTTTGTAGTGAGACGCTTATTCTTGATACCTTCGCAATCAAATTTCTAAATCACTATATATATATAGGGCACCAATTCAGTAGGTATTTTTTTTTTAACTTATATATATATATTATTGAGACCTATACACAGGCTAACCATCATTTTTACAGGGGCGGGGCACCTAGGAGAATTAAATTTGCTACTCTCAATATATTTGCATTCTTTTTGGATTTTTGATAACATATTGTGTACATAACTGATATATATAGGCGTAGGTACAATAGGCCACGGATGTAGTCCCCTCGAGGGGACCAGTCCCGTTCATGTTTTGGCCAACACATGTTATATTTTAACCAATTTGTATTGACCAGAACATGATCTGTGTTGGTCAAAACATGAATAGGACTGGTCCCGTGAGCGGGATTACATCTTTGACCGGTACAATATATCATCTGAAAAAATTACAGACTATCAAATATACAGGTTATTATATTGAAAAATATTTAGCTGGCTAGCCAAAAGCATTAACTAAAGTTCCTATCTCTCTCCCACCTTTTTTTTTCTTTTTTGCAATTCCAGGATAATACTAGATATATATATATATATATCCCAAGATTTATTTAAAAAAAATTTACTTTAGATTTATAAATCCCTCTTTGTGTTTGGATTTATGGTTAAGTGGATTTTGGATTATATATGTTTGATATGAGTTTGGTTACGTTGAATTTGAGTTTGGTTCATAAAACACTTACAATTGTATAATTATTTGTTATAAATAGGACTCTAAACGATTCTCTCTTGTATGGGAAAATAAAATATAATGTATTACGTAGTGCAATAATCATCTTCAATTACTATAAGGACTTCCCTTATTTGGAGTTAGATTGATCTCATATAAAGGATCTAACTCTGATGTTCATGTGTAGTTTTCTTTAATTACTAGTTTGTTTTGTTTCTAATTTTTTTTTTTATACGGACGATACTGAAAATTACCATGATTGGTCATAATGTTTTGGCACATGTACTACTAGTTGCTTTTGGTTGGTTGTTTCTGACACTTAATTGAATTATATATATATATATTTGAAATTTTATGTTTAATTATAAAATCTGCCATTGTTATTATCTTTTCCTACGGAGTAATCTTGATTGAAAAAAAAAAAAGAATAACAATTATTCAGAAAGAAAAAAAAAGATTTTCCCTCCTGATTTCTAGTATCATTATTTGTGGATTGTTCATAGATGAGATGGTATTCGTGGATTGCTCAAAGATTACGCCATTTGACTGTTACGATTTTTCACCATTGCTTATGTTATTCTGGATAAAGTGATCACTCTATAACTTTAGGTACGTGGTAGTATAATATAATGTGCTTTTTATTTCTGAAAGTTTTGAAATTGAAAAATGGGAACTATTTTGCTTTTTTAATTTCAAATCCAAATTATCATTTATCTCAAAACACATTAAATAAAAATCAATTTTTCACATTTTATCTTGAAACATCAAAATTGTTAGCTATTTAAATTATTAAATCTTAAACGTATTTGTTTCTTAATTACTCATTACATCAGCGTGTTTTAAATTTATTATTTCTCGTACTCTTTATGATAATTATGTCTAATTACACTTTTTTTAACACATGGTAGTAATATGATTTTATGCTTAACATTATAAGATTTTGTATACTTTGATATAGAATGATATAGTAATATATTTCCTAATTGAGTTATTAGTCTCTCCATCATGAGAGTTATTAGTCTCTCCATTATGAGAGGTCTTTTTTATTATGTTTTTTATTTATTTGACACAGTTTGAAGTAAAGGAAAGAGGGCGGGAGACTATAGTTGGTCTCCCCCTTCCAACATCGACTTGAAATTAAATGAAGATTCCAAAGGTGAAGTTATGGTCACTCTTTCCGAGAAGATACTCCACGAATGGTGAAAAGTAAAAGCTGTAAATGATCTTATCTCCTGGGCTAAATATGTTGATTAAAATCTCCAAACATTAGAGTCGGGTACATTAACAGTGGACCACAAGCTCTTAGTGATGGTTGTATCTATCATTTTAGAGTTTGGTCATCTACTGTTAGATAAATTTAGTTTATTATCCTATTTTTCTGGTGTTTTAGTTAAACATGTATATCGTGTTACTTATAAAGCAGCACATAATTTAGATAAGTTCACTTTAAGATTGGACGATAGCTAATTTGATTGAACGAATCTCATCTTCCAATAGAATTTGTTGTTGTAAATGATACGACATTTTTAAAATAATAGAGTCGTTCATTCTCAGAAAAAAAAAGTTGTGTCCTCAGATCACATTAATTAGATATCGAAAAAGAAAAAGAAAGAGGTCAAGTTGTGCCCAACTTATTAGAATTAATATAATATCTTTGATTCTTTGTATTGACTTTTCTAGCTGTGTGTTTTTGCTATTATTCCTAAGAAGAAATTAATTTTTTTGGGGGAAAAGTTTAAATGGATTTTAGACTTTAATAGTCAGTAATGTGAGTATGTGGTGTGATTGTGTTTGCTTACTATATGCATTTAGTAATTATTCAATTTTGCTGAATTCTGTGTATCTAAATATTCATTATAATGCTATGGGACACTTTAAGGTGTGGTACTCACCACATGTGATGTCAGTTTCTTACAAAAGACGAAATAATACTTCAAATAAGACACTATACGGAACCTAATATATTAACTTTAATCACCCAGTAAAAAATTAATACCTCATATATGGTGTTAGGTACCTTTAAGGTGCCATTATTATCTTTGAATGTAAGGTAATAATCAAATAAACATATCCATATAAACATTGGAATAGAACTTAAATAGATTTAATGCGAACAACACTGTGATCATTAAATAAAGCAAATTGAGTATAAATTTTGATATTATATTCAGATATGAAATATGATTTTGTGCATTTCCAAGTAATTTAATTTATGCACGTAATTATTAAAATTAATGCAAGGACATAAACGTAAACGCAGATAATGTTTGATTTCCAATAAGGGCCGCTTAATATATAGAGGCATTTAAAATCAAAATAAGTATACATAAGAAGTAATATACCTAATTTATATTTAGAGAAAACGTGTCTAGCTTTTAAATGCTGCTTCATGTTTTCTAGCAGATTTTATTAGGAGACAAAATATCAAATTTTTTTTCCCTTCTCTTTTCTTATAATGATAGATCCTTTTGACCGGCTCTCTCCCTTCAAAATGATAAAATGATGGATCCGTCCATTCCTTGTTTATTTTTTGGGATTTCTGTAATTTGATGTGATTCTAGCTGTTAAGATTCATGATACGATATAATACGCATAAATAAAACCGGAACATTCACGATATGATATAATACGCATAAATAAATCCGGCACTCGATCTATGTCATGTACACCATGATTATATTGAGGCGTGTAAAGCGGTATAGAATATTTGTACATATGTTCCAAAAGTAGTGGGAAAGTCTTATGAATATCTCTTACACCTACTTATACGTTTAAATAAGTAATCGAACCCGTTTGCTTGTTTATGTGAGGTTATACATGATATTTTGTACATTCCATGTGCTTGAGATATTCATAAGCTTACGCGACCACCAAAGCAATATATTGAGACTAAGAAATACATCATCGCTGGGAAAATCGCAGGCTATTGATTACACAATCCAATAATATGGTTATTTTATCCATATAGAAATATATTTAGCTATATAACCTTAATTAAGGTTCCTCTCTCTCGTTCTCTCTTCCACTTTTTATAGTAACTAGCCGATCGATTCATTAGTTACGATAATTGGGAATTTTGTTATTTTTTTTTCGGTTTTTTAAAGTGGGACACTTATTACAAATTAAAAGAAAATACTCATTTATTTATTCTTATTACGTTAATTTATGGAAACATTGAGTTTTATATTCATTCTTCAAATGTGTATATATATATATAGAAAGAATAAAAAAAAGACTCGCATACCACGTAACCCCTTTGTGATTATAAATTGAAAAAGAATTTTTGCTATGGGTTCTCATAAGTGAGAAGAGTAGCTCAATCTCTTATAAATTCATTCTCATCTCGTGTTTTGCCAATATAAGACTTGATTGGCACCCAATAATAACAACCTTTTCAAACTTTAGGTCAAGCTTTACAGTATTGTTACAACCTTTTCAAACTTTAGGTCAAGCTTTACAGTATTGTTACAACCTTTTCAAACTTTAGGCCAAGCTTTACAATATTATTTCAAGTTTTTCAGACTTTAGGCCAAGCTTTAAATTTGTCCCATTTTAACCCTTGTTAGAACTCACTTTACTTGTTCCAGCTGGAAAGCATTAGTTTTCTTCAAAATGTTGACATGATATATATATATATTATATAATAGCATGGGGAACATGTTTGATCATGGACTGTATCTAATCATTGTTTAATTGAATAATACATGTGAATTGCTAATAATATTAGTCCTCCTTTTTATATCTAGTAATTCACAGCATTGTAAAACATACATATATAAATAGAAAATAGATATTGACTCAAGTCAAAGATTTCGGGCTAAAGTACTACTCTCTAACACACAAGGCCACTACAGCAAAACAGGTCAGTAGCGAGGATTTTTATTCTCGCTTTATCATCACTACTGGTAATAGTGAAGATTATGTCCTCGGTAAGTATTCTTGCAAGTTACTTACTTAATAGTAAGGATTACCTTGAGCAGTAGCGAGGACAATATCCTGGCAATTAGTCAGTAGCTAGGACATTATACTTGCTATTCTCGCTACTTTTTTTATATTTTAAAATATTCTTCGGCAGTAGCGAGGACTCGTTAATAATCAGTAGCTAGGATAATGTCCTCTCTATTCCTTCCTTGTGATTTCAAATTTTAAAAATTTATACTGGCCTTTAGCGAGGACACAATCCTCACTAATAAGATAATAATTTATTTTAATTTTTAATTACTAATTAAGTTAATTTCAAAAAATTCTAGTTTAATAAATGAAAAAAAAATATTCATATTTTAATTAATTCAATAATTTGCTAAAAAAATGAGACTAAAATAACTAATTTTTATTATAATTAAAATTCATATTTTCATTAAACATAAAGAAGAAAGTGTAATTTACAAATAGAATCAAAAGTTAAAAGTAGGAACTAATGATCATCTTCGTCTTGATTAGGTTCTGATGATCCGGCTTCAGTGGGTGGTGACAGAATGACTACGTTGCCGCCTAATACTACAACTGGTGCAGCTACATTTTGTAATTGCTGTGAAAGACTTGCCACTTGTATTCTCAACTCTTCATTCTCGGCCTGTTGCGATGGCATGCTAGCTCGTGCTGATGGCTGAGTCGAAGTTGCTTCGGAAGCGATTGATCTAATTGATTTACCCTTGAGTATTCATCCAACTCCTTTTCTATGACCTCGTCGAACCCCCAAAATATGATCAGCAATCTTTCATTCATCTATAGGGATTGGAGTCGTGGACGAAGTATATTCACCAGATAATTGTTGAGTATGTGTATCCCTCAACTCCCTCATCTGATTCTGTTAACAACATCATTAAAAAAAATATTAGTAGATATAATATCTCAAAAAAATTAATTATTCATATATACTATGAAATATGTTAATTGAAAACTTACGTAATTTCTCTCTGTTGCTGGACGAATCCATCTTTGCTTATACTTATAGTGTTTCTCCTTGTATGTATCTATAGTACCCGATTTCTTTCCAGTTTTTGGATCCTTCTGAAAAATTTAGACAAGTTTTAAGAGGAAAAAAAAAGATTGAGAAACATTTAATGAACAATAAAATATTATAACATACCACTTGATCTTACCAATTTACTAATGATTGCGAACCTTGCAAAGATGGCACTGTGTTATTCTCGCAATTTCTTTTTGTTAATTTCCGAATGTTTCTACAAAAGAAAAAATGAAATAAAAATTAATTATATCATCCAAATTTAAAAATTATTTTAATATGAATAATTATACATAAAATAATTAGAAATCTCTTACTTTAACTTTGGGATCCTCAATATTCATCTGACATATAAAAAGGCTTTTGAGCAAATCTTTTAGATCATACTTGAAATCACTATATCGAGCTGCATATGTCCGCTGTATACCTAAAAGGATACCTATCAATGCACTAGTTTCTCCTTATACCTCTCTCTGCCAGTATCCAGGCAACCTGCAACAAGGCAAATTAATTTAACAATGAAAGAATTTAATAAATGTAATAAATTTCGTATATTGCAAATTCAATAATTTACCTCAATTTCGTTAGAGATTTGAGTTCTGATTTTATCTAGAATGTCATACCAAGAATGGTAATCTAGGAAACATTTGCTCAAATCAAGCTCCCAATGAGGCAGGAGAAATATTTTGAGTTCCTTCTGATAGCATGATAAGTCCCACTATCAATGTCGAACTCAATAGATATCAGATGCCCAGTGTCATGAAGTAACCTCCAAAGTCCTTCTAATTTGGCTTGTCTCTGCTTACTTGGCAGAGATGAACTCTCACAATCACCAGGGACCCTAGTAGGATCTGGAGAAGGATCCCCACCTCCATCTTCACTATAGTAACTCGGTAGAACATTAGCCTTAACTATGTAAACATTAATTGTATAAGAAAATTTAAACATGAAACTACAAAAGAAATTGAAAATAATACACATGTTATTTATAAATAAATAGCAATTTACATTAATTAGAATTTTTATACTATTCATTTCAATCATTAGTACCACTGCTAATCATTTCAATCTCTTCACTATCACCATTCTTACTATCATACTCTTCTTCAGTGTTTTACTCTTAGTCAATATATTCTTCGATTGTGTCATCTTCTTGAACTCCATCATTTATAAAGTCATCAACCTCATTAATGTCTTGTTCTTCATCCATAGACTCATCATTAAGAATTTATGGCTCAGTTAACTGTAACTCTCTAAGATCGACATAAAGGGTGAAATTAGATTAGTTGTTATCATGCAACACATCTACCTCATTCTCAAGTAATTGATCGTCTTTATTTAGAATATCCCATACATATCGATGGTTAAATCTCCAACCACCTTCCAATTTTGACTATTTAAAACGTCATCAAGATAAAAAACTTACTTGGCTTGGGAGGCAAGAATGAATTGATCATTTTTGTAGCACTCAAAGCTAATGTTGATACTTGTGATATTATTATCATATTTTATTCTTTTCTTCTAAAGATTAGTATCAAACCACTTGCACCTGAATAAAACTACTAAAAAACCCTTTAAATATGTCAGCTCTATAATTTCTTCTAGTTAACCATAGAAAATACCATCACCCACCATCAAAATAGATGCGCTACTATTCTGAGTTTTTCGTTTTTCATCACGAATGTGAGCTAAAAATCGTACACCATTTACAATACATACTGAGTACGAGGACACATTTAAAAGTAACTTACTTGATAGAGAAAATAACTCCTTAGCGGTTTCAGGAGAATTCATCTTCCTTATATGATGCACCTATTCATGTGCAAATGTAATAATATTAAATGATAAGAAAACTATATGTGACCAAAATCATAAATATATACATAATATATACCTTTTATGAAACCAGGAAGGAAATTGCTCCTTTTGAAATTGATCCAAACTTGTACTATTGCTTCCTTGAATCAATCTCATATGTTCACTGCATATGAGTTTTAGTTAAGCATATGTATATAAGACTCTCAAAAAAAAGAGTTGAGTAATTAAATGCTTTAGAATGACTTACTTCAAATAAGTCTAGATTTCAGCACAATTATTCAGAATGTACCACTCAGCCATCTTTCAAATATCATGATGAAGATAGGTCATTGTCTTTTTCCCAAATGGACAAGCCGATTTTGAAAAACTGACAACTTTAATTTTGTAGAGCCAATGTTATTTGAATTTCTATCTAATCGATTGAACTTTGTCTCAACACCTTGCAAATACATTGAGCAAAACGTCAATGCTTCATCAACAACATAACTCTCGGTAATAGAACCTTCTGGATGTGCTCAATTTCTGACATATTCTTTGAGTTTCTTTAAGAATCTCTCAAAAGTATACATCCATCTCATGTACACATGACCTCACATATTGCTTCTTTAGGCAAATGTAAAACTAAATTAATTATGATGTCAAAAAATGTAAGAGAAAAAATCAATGTTTGCAAAGAATGTGCACTATATGCTCTTGAGCTTTCTCTAAGTCAGAAACATTTAGAGTTCTAGCAAAACTTCGCTTAAAGAAATTACAAAATTCAGTAATTGTTGTAGAGATTAATTTCTTTAGAAATGCCCGAACACCTACTAGCAATAATCGTTATATTATGACGTCACAATCATTATCAATAATGTTCTTTCCCAGATTGGACACAAAATTATTAAGGAACTTAACTGATTTAATGAAATTGCAAAATTGACGACATTCCTCCACATTCAAACATAAATCTGCCACATACTTTATCAACTTGTCACCCTGATCAAACAACCATAACTCTGGTCTTATGCCCATGTCTTGCAAATTTTTTCTTGCATTGTCTGTGTCTTTTAATCTATCCATGCCCAATATTATGCCAAGTAAACTATCACATACATTCTTCTCTACATGTATGATATCCAGGTTATGTCGTAATTCAATTAAAGCCTAACACTCTAATTCAAAAAGTATACTTTTTTTTCGCCTGTTAAATTTCTTGACCTTCTAACTATAGTTTTATTCCTTCCATAACGAGGGTGCTTACCTAGAAGAATTCTCGGTAATTGCATCATTTGCTAATCATCTGTAGTAAACCGTCTAGGTGGAGATCTCATATCTGACTTTTTATTGAACTTTCTGCTTCTTCTCATAGGATGATCTATAGGCAGAAAATCCTATGACCAAAATAAATGGTCTTATCCCTCACATGCATAGAAGGTATGCCTTCGTAACAAGTTAGGCACGCTTTGTAACCTTGTCTACTCTAACTAGAAAGACTACTGCATGCAGAAAAATTATTAACAGTCCACAACAAGGCAGCACGTATCTTGAAAAATTAAATTATCATCAGCATCCCGAGTTTCAACACCTAACACCCATAAATCTTTCAATTCATCAATTAAAGGCCTCAAGAATACATCCATATCCTAATCTGAAGTTTGTGAACCAGGTATCAATAAAGTCAACATGAAATAAGACTCTTTCATACATAACTAAGGAGGGAAATTGTATGTTGTCAACACCATTAGCCACATACTATAAGAAAGGCTCATGTTGCCAAAAGGATTAAACCTGTTAACGGCCAATCCCAAATGCACATACCTCGGCTCTACGGCAAAATCAGGATATTTACTATCAAAATCCTTCCAAACCTTCCTATTAGTTGGATAGCACAAGACACCTTCTTGTTTTGGTCGCTCTATGTAATGCCACTTCATATGTCTAGCAGTACATCTAGAACTATACAAACGCTTTAAACGCGGTGTCAATGGAAAATAGTGAAGCACTTTGTGAGACACTTTCTTCCCCTTCGTGTTCTTATCCACCGCTAGTACCACAAACTGGACAATCATTTCTATCTGAATGTTCTTTCTAGAATAAAGCACAGTCATATTTGTAGAAATGGATTGACTCGTACCGTAAACTCTCATCCTCTTCTTCACTTCGTAATGCGATTCAGGCAACCTATTCCCTTTGGCAATGTATCTTTCAGTAACTTAAGAAGAGAATCAAACGACTTATTAGTCCACTTATTCAATACCTTCAAAAGCATCAACTTCGCTAGGAAATTTAAAGACGAAAATTTAGTACAACTAGGGTATAACTCTGTCTCTATCTCTACAAATAAATCATCATAGTATTGACTAAATCCTATTTCTTCTACTTCAACACCATCTTCCTCAAAAGCTCTAGTATTAGAAGGCTCGAGAATGTCATTTAAGACATCGACCATTTCATATTTTTCAACATTTTATGTAACAACAACATCCTCATCTTCTCAATTTCCCCAATGATAAACCCATCTTTTATACGTGTCATAAAATCTATTTTGTAAAATGTGAGCCTTAATAATATTAACTCTATCATATGAAAAATTCAAATATTCTCTCCAAGGACATCTAATTTTTCTACTACTGTCTACATGATTCTTTGCTAGTTCAGTGAATATCTTAACATCATGAAATACTCATACTTCCTTCGATCTTTAATGTTTATCCAACTCTTATCAATTGACATCTTAGCACTGCTTTAAACCATGATCAAACTGCATAGATTATTCAATTGTAACATTTATGTATACAAAGTTCATCAAAGTGTCCTAATTCAATCTTTTCACTCCAACTCTAAAGGATAAGGCCCTATCCCATTCAGGATTATTCTATACTTATTGAGTTAACTTGATAATGATATTGTTTCATGTATGTAGAAATTTCGATAGCATCTCCTCTTAATTCTCCCAAGTGTGCAAACTATATCTCCTATAATACACACCCGGAGAACAAAGGGAGATACATGAAATTTCTACATACATGAAACAATAAGTATATCAAGATAACAATAATAACTAAAGAACAATCACAAACTATCCAAGTGGGACAATTCGAAGACAGGTATAGAGTTCATACAGGTACAAACTCTTTACACATAGATCTAAGGATCAAAATGATGCAAGTGTGAAATAAACTAAAACACAATTTAGGTCATGAAATTGCATGCGTATACAAAATGTGACTGCAATTAATATCATTAGGTGACTGAAATAACTAAAATAATACAATTTAAGTCTCAAAATTGCACACGCATATTTAATTAATTAATTATTTTTAATTATTGTTTGAAGAAATTCATTATTTGTTTATTGATTTATTTAATTATTTACTTGTTTGTTTTGGAAAACTATTTCCTTCGATCTCTAATGTTTTGGAAAACTATGTTACTATTATTAGCCACTTCAAATTTTCAATTATTTACTAATATTTATTTTTTATTAAATTATTTATCCATTTTATTTATTAACCACTTCAAATTCATAACTAAATATAATCACTAACTTACTAAACTTTTAATAACACATGCATAAAAAAATATTTAAAATAATATATTTTCAACAAAATAAAAATAATAAAAAAAAGTAAATATACTAAAGCAAGCTTTTAAACAAAAGCACAATTCACTAATCATGATGCTATTGTTTGGTCAAAAATATAAGTTCAAATCATATTTTAACCACTTACCTATCAATTTTAGGTTCCAACTCTGCTTGTTGCAGGGATTATGCACTTGATTTCAGCCTACTTAAAATCCATCCAATATAGACCTCCCCATTTCCTCTTGTTGGGAAACAGATTAGTAAATAGCAATAACTTGAAGAAATAGTCAATTTTTTCTATAAATAAGACAATCTCACGAAAGAAGATACAAAACCAAATATTTTCTGAAAAGGATAGGAAGAATCCACCGTAAAGTTTATTGGAATGAGATTGACTAAACAGGAGAGAATGCCTAAACAATGAATCCTTCAATTTTACCTCTAATATTAAACAGAACTAATTCTTCTAAATAAACCCATCGATCAAAAGCCAAAAACATACGAGCAATACTAAATCTTTTTTGAGAGAAATAAACAACACTAAATCCTAATTAAGCATTTGGAAGCTTAGAATAATCAAGCATCATAAAGTATCGTTGATTATAGCTGCCCATAATTTGTTTTTTTATTTTAAAAAAAAGCAACATTAATATAATTCCATCAACATTTTCACTTAAAACAAATATGGTATTTCTCAGCCTTTAATCTAGTTTTGAGAATTTTCTCATAATTCCGAATTGCCTAGAAAGCTTAAGCATCCATGAATGCATTTTTGATACAAATTAAGCAAAAAGACTCAAGTCTACCATACAATAATCCAAACTATGACCTATAATGAGAAATTAAAGCGAAAAGAAGAATTATCAATAATTGAACAAATGGGTTCATTTAAAATCTCTTACCTTTATTTCTATAGACTGAAACTTTGACACTTTTGAGTACTGAAATAGATCATTTAGCAGAAGAACCTTCCCAAGAACCAAATTTAAAATGCCCAAACCTGTAACTAATTGTCCAAATCAATATCCACATGAACAGCACACAAACATATATATATATATATATATATATTACGGGAAAGATATAGAAACTCACAAGAGAAAAATAGAGAAACCATTGAAGCAAGATATCGGGGCCACTGGCCAGAAATAGCTAGAAATGTCGGCCACAAGGTAGCAGGAGAGAGCTGGAGTGATGGGAGCATCAAAGGGCAGAGGGAGAGCTGGAGTGAGAGAGAGATGAAAGGGGTCAAGAAAAATGGAGTTAATTTTTAGAGAGGGGGAGAGAGAGAGAGAGAGAGAGAGAGAGAGAGAGAGACACACACACACATACACAAAAAAGAGATCGATCTATATTTTTTAGAGAGAAGGGAGTGAGGCAGCTGGAGAAGAAGACGACTTATAAAATGGTTTATAGTCAGCATAGTACCGAGGACAATGTCCTTGGTAATGATTTTAAAATTTTTCCTAAAATTTGGCACAAGCACGTATATTTCCCCCGTGGGTGTTAAAATTCGGCCAAATATATTACCGAGTAATACTATTTTAATGGAAAAAAATTAGCTCCAAAATTTGGCACGGGCGCGTATATTTCTCCCGTAGGGTTTAAAATTTTGCCAAATTTTTTATCAAGGACAAAGTTCTTGCTAACACTATTTTAGTGGGAAAAAAATAAAAACAAAAAACATGTCATACAAAAATGTGGGAGTAGCTCTCGCGTGCTGTAGGCATAGTTTTACTGTTTGGTCAGATTTTCCTAACTGTTGAGCCAAATTCACTTGTTGAAAGGTAATAGCTAGGACTTTTATATCCTAGCTATTCCTCTTTTTTTTTGTAGTGGGAATCTCTTTCATTCATTTATATTGTGTATATATATACTTGTTTTTGGATACGTGCCAAAAACCATATTTTAGAGTTTCTATTTATTCAAATACAAAGTTTTGTAGTATTTGATATGTATTTCATGACATGATGTAAGCTGGATTTTTTTTAATGCTAAAATAATATACATGGAGAAAATCCTAAGTAGAGATGCAACTCTGGGCCGCGGCCAATGGGCCAGCCCAGGCCCGTTCTGCTACAGTATCAAGATAGGTTGGCCCGTATGATTGTTTGATCAGGGTGACAAGTTGATAAAGCATGTGGCAGATTTATGTTTGAATGTGGAGAAATGTCGTCAATTTTGCAATTTCATTAAATCAGTTAAGTTCCTTAATAATTTTGCGTCCAATCTGGGAAAGAACATTATTGATAATGATTGTGACGTCATAATATAACGATTATTGCTAGTAGGTGTTCGGGCATTTCTAAAGAAATTAATCTCTACAACAATTACTGAATTTTATAATTTCTTTAAGCAAAGTTGTGCTAGAACTCTAAATGTCTCTGACTTAGAGAAAGCTCAAGAGCATATAGTGCACATTCTTTGCAAACATTGATTTTTTCTCTTACATTTTTTGACATCATAATTAATTTAGTTTTACATTTGCCTAAAGAAGCAATATGTGAGGTCATGTGTACATGAGATGGATGTATACTTTTGAGAGATTCTTAAAGAAACTCAAAGAATATGTCAGAAATTGAGCACATCCAGAAGGTTCTATTACCGAGAGTTATGTTGTTGATGAAGCATTGACGTTTTGCTCAATGTATTTGCAAGGTGTTGAGACAAAGTTCAATCGATTAGATAGAAATTCAAATAACATTGGCTCTACAAAATTAAAGTTGTCAGTTTTTCAAAATCAGCTTGTCCATTTGGGAAAAAGACAATGACCTATCTTCATCATGATATTTGAAAGATGGCTGAGTGGTACATTCTGAATAATTGTGCTGAAATCTAGACTTATTTGAAGTAAGTCATTCTAAAGCATTTAATTACTCAACTCTTTTTTTTGAGAGTCTTATATACATATGCTTAACTAAAACTCATATGCAGTGAACATATGAGATTGATTCAAGGAAGCAATAGTACAAGTTTGGATCAATTTCAAAAGGAGCAATTTCCTTCCTGGTTTCATAAAAGGTATATATTATGTATATATTTACGATTTTGGTCACATATAGTTTTCTTATCATTTAATATTATTACATTTGCACATGAATAGGTGCATCATATAAGGAAGAGGAATTCTCCTAAAACCGCTAAGGAGTTATTTTCTCTATCAAGTAAGTTACTTTTAAATGTGTCCTCGTACTCAGTATGTATTGTAAATGGTGTACGATTTTTAGCTCACATTCGTGATGAAAAACGAAAAACTCAGAATAGTAGCGCATCTATTTTGATGGTGGGTGATGGTATTTTCTATGGTTAACTAGAAGAAATTATAGAGCTGACATATTTAAAGGGTTTTTTAGTAGTTTTATTCAGGTGCAAGTGGTTTGATACTAATCTTTAGAAGAAAAGAATAAAATATGATAATAATATCACAAGTATCAACATTAGCTTTGAGTGCTACAAAAATGATCAATTCATTCTTACCTCCCAAGCCAAATAAGTTTTTTATCTTGATGACCTTTTAAATAGTCAAAATTGGAAGGTGGTTGGAGATTTAACCATCGATATGTATGGGATATTCCAAATAAAGACGATCAATTACTTGAGAATGAGGTAGATGTGTTGCATGATAACAACTAATCTAATTTCACCCTTTATGTCGATCTTAGAGAGTTACAGTTAACTGAGCCATAAAGTCTTAATGATGAGTCTATAGATGAAGAACAAGACATTAATGAGGTTGATGACTTTATAAATGATGGAGTTCAAGAAGATGACACAATCGAAGAATATATTGACTAAGAGTAAAATACTGAAGAAGAGTATAATAGTAAGAATGGTGATAGTGAAGAGATTGAAATGATTAGCAGTGGTACTAATGATTGAAATGAATAGTATAAAAATTCTAATTAATGTAAATTACTATTTATTTATAAATAACATGTGTATTATTTTCAATTTCTTTTGTAGTTTCATGTTTAAATTTTCTTATACAATTAATGTTTACATAGTTATGGCTAATGTTCTACCGAGTTACTATAGTGAAGATGGAGGTGGGGATCCTTTTCTAGATCCTACTAGGGTCCCTGGTGATTGTGAGAGTTCATCTCTGCCAAGTAGGCAGAGACAAGCCAAATTAGAAGGACTTTGGAAGTTACTTCATGATACTGGGCATCTGATATCTATTGAGTTCGACATTAATAGTGGGACTTATCATGCTATCAGAAGGAACTCAAAATATTTCTCCTGCCTCATTGGGAGCTTGATTTGAGCAAATGTTTTCTAGATTACCGTTCTTGGTATGACATTCCAGATAAAATCAGAACTCAAATCTCTAACGAAATTGAGGTAAATTATTGAATTTGCAATATACGAAATTTATTACATTTATTAAATTCTTTCATTGTTAAATTAATTTGCCTTGTTACAGGTTGCCTGGATACTGGCAGAGAGAGGTATAAGGAGAAACTAGTGCATTGATAGGTATCCTTTTAGGTATACAGCGGACATATGCAGCTCGATATAGTGATTTCAAGTATGATCTAAAAGATTTGCTCAAAAGCCTTTTTATATGTCAGATGAATATTGAGGATCCCAAAGTTAAAGTAAGAGATTTCTAATTATTTTATGTATAATTATTCATATTAAAATAATTTTTAAATTTGGATGATATAATTAATTTTTATTTCATTTTTTCTTTTGTAGAAACATTCGGAAATTAACAAAAAGAAATTGCGAGAATAACACAGTGCCATCTTTGCAAGGTTCGCAATCATTAGTAAATTGGTAAGATCAAGTGGTATGTTATAATATTTTATTGTTCATTAAATGTTTCTCAATCTTTTTTTTTCCTCTTAAAACTTGTCTAAATTTTTCAGAAAGATCCAAAAACTGGAAAGAAATCGGGTACTATAGATACATACAAGGAGAAACACTATAAGTATAAGCAAAGATGGATTCGTCCAGCAACAGAGAGAAATTACGTAAGTTTTCAATTAACATATTTCATAGTATATATGAATAATTAATTTTTTTGAGATATTATATCTACTAATATTTTTTTTAATAATGTTGTTAACAGAATCAGATGAGGGAGTTGAGGGATACACATACTCAACAATTATCTGGTGAATATACTTCGTCCACGACTCCAATCCCTATAGATGAATGAAAGATTGCTGATCATATTTTGGGGGTTCGACGAGGTCACAGAACAGGAGTTGGATGAATACTCAAGGGTAAATCAATTAGATCAATCGCTTCCGAAGCAACTTCGACTCAGCCATTAGCACGAGCTAGCATGCCATCGCAACAGGCCGAGAATGAAGAGTTGAGAATACAAGTGGCAAGTCTTTCACAGCAATTACAAAATGTAGCTGCACCAGTTGTAGTATTAGGCGGCAACGTAGTCATTCCGTCACCACCCACTGAAGCCGGATCATCAGAACCTAATCAAGACGAAGATGATCATTAGTTCCTACTTTTAACTTTTGATTCTATTTGTAAATTACACTTTCTTCTTTATGTTTAATGAAAATATGAATTTTAATTATAATAAAAATTAGTTATTTTAGTCTCATTTTTTTAGCAAATTATTAAATTAATTAAAATATAAATATATTTTTTTCATTTATTAAACTAGAATTTTTTGAAATTAACTTAATTAGTAATTAAAAATTAAAATAAATTATTATCTTATTAGTGAGGATTGTGTCCTTGCTAAAGGCCAGTATAAATTTTTAAAATTTGAAATCACAAGGAAGGAATAGAGAGGACATTATCCTAGCTACTGATTATTAACGAGTCCTCGCTACTGCCGAAGAATATTTTAAAATATAAAAAAAGTAGCGAGAATAGCAAGTATAATGTCCTAGCTACTGACTAATTGCCAGGATATTGTCCTCGCTACTGCTCAAGGTAATCCTTACTATTAAGTAAGTAACTTGCAAGAATACTTACCGAGGACATAATCTTCACTATTACCAGTAGTGATGATAAAGCGAGAATAAAAATCCTCGCTACTGACCTGTTTTGCTGTAGTGGCCTTGTGTGTTAGAGAGTAGTACTTTAGCCCGAAATCTTTGACTTGAGTCAATATCTATTTTCTATTTATATATGTATGTTTTACAATGCTGTGAATTACTAGATATAAAAAGGAGGACTAATATTATTAGCAATTCACATGTATTATTCAATTAAACAATGATTAGATACAGTCCATGATCAAACATGTTCCCCATGCTATTATATAATATATATATATATCATGTCAACATTTTGAAGAAAACTAATGCTTTCCAGCTGGAACAAGTAAAGTGAGTTCTAACAAGGGTTAAAATGGGACAAATTTAAAGCTTGGCCTAAAGTCTGAAAAACTTGAAATAATATTGTAAAGCTTGGCCTAAAGTTTGAAAAGGTTGTAACAATACTGTAAAGCTTGACCTAAAGTTTGAAAAGGTTGTAACAATACTGTAAAGCTTGACCTAAAGTTTGAAAAGGTTGTTATTATTGGGTGCCAATCAAGTCTTATATTGGCAAAACACGAGATGAGAATGAATTTATAAGAGATTGAGCTACTCTTCTCACTTATGAGAACCCATAGCAAAAATTCTTTTTCAATTTATAATCACAAAGGGGTTACGTGGTATGCGAGTCTTTTTTTTATTCTTTCTATATATATATATACACATTTGAAGAATGAATATAAAACTCAATGTTTCCATAAATTAACGTAATAAGAATAAATAAATGAGTATTTTCTTTTAATTTGTAATAAGTGTCCCACTTTAAAAAACCGAAAAAAAAATAACAAAATTCCCAATTATCGTAACTAATGAATCGATCGGCTAGTTACTATAAAAAGTGGAAGAGAGAACGAGAGAGAGGAACCTTAATTAAGGTTATATAGCTAAATATATTTCTATATGGATAAAATAACCATATTATTGGATTGTGTAATCAATAGCCTGCGATTTTCCCAGCGATGATGTATTTCTTAGTCTCAATATATTGCTTTGGTGGTCGCGTAATCTTATGAATATCTCAAGCACATGGAATGTACAAAATATCATGTATAACCTCACATAAACAAGCAAACGGGTTCGATTACTTATTTAAACGTATAAGTAGGTGTAAGAGATATTCATAAGACTTTCCCACTACTTTTGGAACATATGTACAAATATTCTATACCGCTTTACACGCCTCAATATAATCATGGTGTACATGACACAGATCGAGTGCCGGATTTATTTATGCGTATTATATCATATCGTGAATGTTCCGGTTTTATTTATGCGTATTATATCGTATCATGAATCTTAACAGCTAGAATCACATCAAATTACAGAAATCCCAAAAAATAAACAAGGAATGGACGGATCCATCATTTTATCATTTTGAAGGGAGAGAGCCGGTCAAAAGGATCTATCATTATAAGAAAAGAAAAGGGAAAAAAAATTTGATATTTTGTCTCCTAATAAAATCTGCTAGAAAACATGAAGCAGCATTTAAAAGCTAGACACGTTTTCTCTAAATATAAATTAGGTATATTACTTCTTATGTATACTTATTTTGATTTTAAATGCCTCTATATATTAAGCGGCCCTTATTGAAAATCAAACATTATCTGCGTTTACGTTTATGTCCTTGCATTAATTTTAATAATTACGTGCATAAATTAAATTACTTGGAAATGCACAAAATCATATTTCATATCTGAATATAATATCAAAATTTATACTCAATTTGCTTTATTTAATGATCACAGTGTTGTTCGCATTAAATCTATTTAAGTTCTATTCCAATGTTTATATGGATATGTTTATTTGATTATTACCTTACATTCAAAGATAATAATGGCACCTTAAAGGTACCTAACACCATATATGAGGTATTAATTTTTTACTGGGTGATTAAAGTTAATATATTAGGTCCCGTATAGCGTCTTATTTGAAGTATTATTTCGTCTTTTGTAAGAAACTGACATCACATGTGGTGAGTACCACACCTTAAAGTGTCCCATAGCATTATAATAAATATTTAGATACACAGAATTCAGCAAAATTGAATAATTACTAAATGCATATAGTAAGCAAACACAATCACACCACATACTCACATTACTGACTATTAAAGTCTAAAATCCATTTAAACTTTTCCCCCAAAAAAATTAATTTCTTCTTAGGAATAATAGCAAAAACACACAGCTAGAAAAGTCAATACAAAGAATCAAAGATATTATATTAATTCTAATAAGTTGGGCACAACTTAACCTCTTTCTTTTTCTTTTTCGATATCTAATTAATGTGATCGGAGGACACAACTTTTTTTTTCTGAGAATAAACGACTCTATTATTTTAAAAATGTCGTATCATTTACAACAACAAATTCTATTGGAAAATGAGATTCGTCCAATCAAATTAGCTATCGTCCAATCTTAAAGTGAACTTATCTAAATCATGTGCTACTTTATAAGTAACACGATATACATGTTTAACTAAAACACCAGAAAAATAGGATAATAAACTAAATTTATCTAACAGTAGATGACCAAACTCTAAAATGATAGATACAACCATCACTAAGAGCTTGTGGTCCACTGTTAATGCACCCGACTCTAATGTTTGGAGATTTTAATCAACATATTTAGCCCAGGAGATAAGATCATTTACAGCTTTTACTTTTCACCATTCGTGGAGTATCTTCTAGGAAAGAGTGACCATAACTTAACCTTTGGAATCTTCATTTAATTTCAAGTCGATGTTGGAAGGGGGAGACCAACTATAGTCTCCCGCCCTCTTTCCTTTACTTCAAACTGTGTCAAATAAATAAAAAACATAATAAAAAAGACCTCTCACAATGGAGAAACTAATAACTCTCACGATGGAGAGACTAATAACTCAATTAGGAAATATATTACTATATCATTCTATATCAAAGTATACAAAATCTTATAATGTTAAGCATAAAATCATATTACTACCATGTGTTAAAAAAAGTGTAATTAGACATAATTATCATAAAGAGTACGAGAAATAATAAATTTAAAACACGCTGATGTAATGAGTAATTAAGAAACAAATACGTTTAAGATTTAATAATTTAAATAGCTAACAATTTTGATGTTTCAAGATAAAATGTGAAAAATTGATTTTTATTTAATGTGTTTTGAGATAAATGATAATTTGGATTTGAAATTAAAAAAGCAAAATAGTTCCCATTTTTCAATTTCAAAACTTTCAGAAATAAAAAGCACATTATATTATACTACCACGTACCTAAAGTTATAGAGTGATCACTTTATCCAGAATAACATAAGCAATGGTGAAAAATCGTAACAGTCAAATGGCGTAATCTTTGAGCAATCCACGAATACCATCTCATCTATGAACAATCCACAAATAATGATACTAGAAATCAGGAGGGAAAATCTTTTTTTTTCTTTCTGAATAATTGTTATTCTTTTTTTTTTTTCAATCAAGATTACTCCGTAGGAAAAGATAATAACAATGGCAGATTTTATAATTAAACATAAAATTTCAAATATATATATATATAATTCAATTAAGTGTCAGAAACAACCAACCAAAAGCAACTAGTAGTACATGTGCCAAAACATTATGACCAATCATGGTAATTTTCAGTATCGTCCGTATAAAAAAAAAAATTAGAAACAAAACAAACTAGTAATTAAAGAAAACTACACATGAACATCAGAGTTAGATCCTTTATATGAGATCAATCTAACTCCAAATAAGGGAAGTCCTTACAGTAATTGAAGATGATTATTGCACTACGTAATACATTATATTTTATTTTCCCATACAAGAGAGAATCGTTTAGAGTCCTATTTATAACAAATAATTATACAATTGTAAGTGTTTTATGAACCAAACTCAAATTCAACGTAACCAAACTCATATCAAACATATATAATCCAAAATCCACTTAACCATAAATCCAAACACAAAGAGGGATTTATAAATCTAAAGTAAATTTTTTTTAAATAAATCTTGGGATATATATATATATATATCTAGTATTATCCTGGAATTGCAAAAAAGAAAAAAAAAGGTGGGAGAGAGATAGGAACTTTAGTTAATGCTTTTGGCTAGCCAGCTAAATATTTTTCAATATAATAACCTGTATATTTGATAGTCTGTAATTTTTTCAGATGATATATTGTACCGGTCAAAGATGTAATCCCGCTCACGGGACCAGTCCTATTCATGTTTTGACCAACACAGATCATGTTCTGGTCAATACAAATTGGTTAAAATATAACATGTGTTGGCCAAAACATGAACGGGACTGGTCCCCTCGAGGGGACTACATCCGTGGCCTATTGTACCTACGCCTATATATATCAGTTATGTACACAATATGTTATCAAAAATCCAAAAAGAATGCAAATATATTGAGAGTAGCAAATTTAATTCTCCTAGGTGCCCCGCCCCTGTAAAAATGATGGTTAGCCTGTGTATAGGTCTCAATAATATATATATATAAGTTAAAAAAAAAATACCTACTGAATTGGTGCCCTATATATATATAGTGATTTAGAAATTTGATTGCGAAGGTATCAAGAATAAGCGTCTCACTGGAAAAAAGAAAAAAAAAAAAATAGGTCTTTTGCCACAATTTTTTAGTGGCATCACAAAATTTGTCACTAATATTAATCATTTACGACGAAATTTGTAAAATTGGTTACTAATGTTTGACACAAAGTTAGAATAATACAATAAAATATTAGTGGCGGAAATAATTTGTTGCTAATAACAAAGTTTGTCGCTAATAATAAATTTCCTTCAAGCCAATTATATTAGGGAAGATTTTAAACAAATTGTCATAGATATTCTGATATTAGCGACGAAATTCAAAATAAATTTCGCCACAAATAAATTAGAAAAATTAGCGACAAATTAATTTCTATAATATCGCCACTACGAGTACATAAGTAAAAATTTATTCACATTTGTGGCCAAATTAAAGTAACAATTCACCACATATAGTTCTTTTTTCTTTTAACAGTATACTAACGCTTCTTCTTCCCCATTTTGTCATTTTTGCCTTCCTCATTTCAATATGCACTACTCAGTCGTCATTGTATGAATTTGGGTATCTCGAGGTACTGTTGTTTCTCTCTCCTGATTTTCGATCCTTTCACTCTCCTTCGACTCTCTCTCTCCCCCCCTCTCTCTTCAGTTTTGTGCTCTTGGTTTATTTCGTTGGCATACTGTTTAGTTTCCGAGAATTTAGAGGAAAAATACAAAAAAGAAAAAGTTATTCTCAATCTAAACCTCTTTCTTTGGCCGAATTTGAAGTAATAATCAGTTATGCATGAACGCCAGC
This sequence comes from Trema orientale, assembly GCA_002914845.1. Lineage (NCBI taxonomy): Eukaryota > Viridiplantae > Streptophyta > Magnoliopsida > Rosales > Cannabaceae > Trema > Trema orientale. The sequence goes on from JXTC01000453.1 coordinate 29,138, forward strand.
TTAGGGTTATATTCGGAAGCTTATTTCGGGGAATCATAGTATTTAAGCAGACAGAGAGTATTTACAGGTCGATTTCTGATATCCTAGAATTAAGGTCCTAACTTCAGATGTTCTCTGCTCTGTCATTGTACCTTTTGCGTTTTGACGTAATTACTTCTTTGAAGTTTAGGATTTTGTTTATTACTCAGTTTGACTTGAGTGTGTTGGTATTGGTTAAGGTGAGTGAGCTATTAAGGTGAGTGTGTTGGTATTGGTTAAGGTGAGTGAGCTATTAAGGTGAGTGNTATTGTAATTTAGTTGGTTGCAATTAGTTATCTTGGAAGGTTTTAATTATGTCAAGGTTCCAATTAATAGAAAATCTGTTTTCATATATATGTTTTATACATGGCAGCTATCCAAACATTACTTTTATGTTAGCTTACCCTTTTATTATTGGTTTATGTCAAACTATTTCACATCTTTTATTGGAATTTCATTAATATTTAATCTATATAACAATCAATAACTATAATATTAAAAATGTATTAAGAATATAATCAACAAAAATAAAGCATTAGCGACGAAAAAGAATTGCCGTGCTAAGAAAAGTAACAAGGTGTAATTATAATATTAATGACGACTTGTTTAGTATTTGTGGCGATTTTTGACTTATAATATCATCGCAAATATGTTTAATAGCGACCAATTTGGTCGTTAATTACAACCGTTTGTATCAGAATTGTGTATATTTAGCAGCAAGAAAACATGGTCGCTGATAGTAGAATTCACTAGCGACGACTTTATTTTCTTGACACTAGACTATTTGTGATGGACTTTTGACGAGAACATTATAACGGAACTTCTTTTGTCACAGATAACAAATATATCACTTGCGACGAAAAATTTTGCCAAAATTTCGCCACTGAAAACCAATATCTATCATAAAGTTAATAAATAGCTACAATTAACGTACTAATACTTAAACAATTACACTTATTTATTTGACTTGAAGAAATTGAGGATTCGAACTGACCATGCACTAAGTTATGCCTACAACCTACATCATCCTGCATTTCGAGCCTCTTCTCAATATATACTTCCAACAAAGAGATCCGTGATTCGTGGCAAATGATTAATGTAGATTGATACCTGAAACACTTTTCTGACAAAATATCTTCCTTCATTTATATAATACTTACGCATTTTGCTTCGTTTTCGTGCGCTTTTGTGGGGTTTGTCTTATGTTTATATAACTTTATTAGCATTATTGTTCGATTTAATATTTTATTAGTTTTCTTTTCTCAAAAGATATTTATATAGTACTAATCTTTTTAAAAAATATATATATTTTTTTAATTACTTGAATTACTTGCAAATCGTGCAAACTTATTTAGTCACGTTTGTCTCCTTTCGATATCTTTCGATCTGCAACTGTAGCTAGCTAGTGGTTATACAATTTAAAACATCATGGCTTCGTTTAGTTTATTTTTGAATGGCGTGTATTTAAATAAAAATTATTGAATGGATTATAATTGAAATATGATACTTTTAAATTGAAATAAAATAGAATAAGGTGTAATTAGAATGGGAGACATTAGAATGGATCATTCAAAAATACCTCATAGGCTCCAGTCTCATTCTAAGACACAAAAAACTCATTCCAATGATTGACGTGACTAATGGATCATCTAAATGGAAAAACTGAATTGTTGAAACAAACATTCATTCCAAAAGACATTTGAATAGAAAAACTGGAATTATTGAAACAAACACTCATTCCAATGTGTTTTCCATTTGAATGGAATAGAATGGGTGAAACAAACAGAGTCCATATATGTGGACTGCATGCTCTACGGCATACACTGTCATGATTTATTATTGTCATGAACGATACAGGATATATACATATATATATATATATACAGCTAAGTTAAATTAGTATGTCACTACAACATTACCGTAAATTAATGGCGGTTAAAAACTGCCGTTAAATGAGTTTTAACGGAAGTTTTGCAGGTACCATTAAAAGTGACACTTTTAACAGCGGTTGTTAATAGCTGTTAAAACTAATAGTGAAAACAAGGGCAAGATTTAGATCAAATCGAACTTGTTCTAGGAAAATTTATTATCTCCTACACACACGGACGACATATATATATATGATTAGAATACGATTAATTCACGTGTTTTCTTGGTTGTAAGAGATTATACACATGATACTGTAAATGTAATTTATGTGTATTGTCTAGGGATGGCAATTATACCCGTCAGCCCATTTATCCGCAGGTACCTGACCCTAATGGGGCAGGTAATACCCAACTATTCAGGTAAACAGGACGGGTACGGGTACTAATTGAAAAGCTCAATCTGGGTACTGCGTGGGTACAGGTATAGGGTACCCGTCCTGTGTACCTGACCCTATTAAGTATATGTATAGTTTATATAAAATACATATTAAGTATGGGCACCAATCCAGTAGGTATTTTTTATTTTTACCTATGTATAGGTATCAATTGGGCCAATGAAAAAAAATTTTGCACATTTTTTTATATTAAAAAGTAGGAGAGAGAAAAAACATTAATGATGCACGTCTTTTCATACATCTCATTTTAGCCGTTAGATCATTGTTAGATGATGATCCAACGGCTAAAAAAAAAAAATACCTACACATAGGTAAAAAAAAAAATACCTACTGGATTGGCAACCATTAAGTATGTATAATTTATATAAAATACACATAAATAACTATGTATATATAAAAATTAGGTTTTATTATTGATGTATTATTAATTTTAGTATATTCAAAATAATATATTTTTTTTAATTTTTTACCTGGTATGGATACCCGTAGGTACCCGCCTACCTGTGCAGGTAATACTTGAACCCGCCTCGCCAATTTAAACGGATAAATAGAGCGGGTATGGATTTGATTTTTTCCTGCAAATACGGGAGCGGGATAGCTAAACCCGCCCCGAACCCGACCCGTTGTCATCCCTAGTGTCATCTATGTGGTATTATTGACACCTATATGCATGGTTATTAATGACCTTATCTACAACTTCACGTGTCTGCTAGGTTGTACATATATACACTACAACAAACTTGATTTTTGGTAATAAAGTAAACCAAAAAAATTGTCTTTGTGAATTATATGTCTGTATTATATTTTCAAATTATTTGGTTCAACATATATATGTTCCACAGTATAGAATTGGTCTATTATAAATTCTTTTCTTGTTAGATAAATATATGCCTGATAGAAAAACTAGTTTAGGAAACGAAAAACCCAAAAATAAAAAAAATAAAAAAAAATAAAGGTTCTATCTCCACGTCTTTTTTTTTAAATAAAAGAAATTAAAAAAGAAAAAGTTCGTTCATTTATAAAAGTACTTGTGTCCTACAATCACCTTCCCTAGAGAAAAAGGAAGAGTTGAGTTGAGTCCTACTCAGAACTCATAATATTTCTGTTTATTTAATATTTCTCACTTTTTTTTTAGGTGTATATATGGTATACTACTACCCCTAATTAGAACGTTGAGAGCGAGGATCAGTTATAGTGGTAAGAAAGAGGGAAAATGGCTTTAGGGGAAAGCATTACTACTCAGGGCAAGAATACTAAAAGTGTTAATGGGTCGATAGGCTCCATTTTCATGCATGCAGATAAAGTGGATCTGTGCCTGATGTCTCTCGGTTTCTTAGGAGCCGTTTTTGATGGGTTAACTGACCGGCTTGCAATGCTTTTTACCGGCCACATGATTAACACAATTGGCAGTGTCTCAAAGTTGGACAACGAAGCTTTCCAACATAACATCAATAAGGTCTTCGGTCTCTTTCATCTTTTTTTTTTTTTTTTTTCTTTTTATAGGAAAATAGTCTATATCTTTCTCTGTCAAACTCTAATTAAGGTTTTTATGTGGGTGGCTGCAGAACGCAGTGGCTATGTTATACTTGGCTGGCATATCATGGGTCGCTTGTTTCATGGGTTAAGTATTACATCTGATGACTTTCTTTCATTCTCTTATATAAATAAATATATATATACAACACCAATCTAGAATGTATTTTTTTTAACCTATCTATCGGTATTGTTTTACATAATTAAAGTTTATTATACACGTCTTTTTATTATAAAAGTAGAGAGAGAAAAATACTAAATAATATATGTATTTATTGTTATTATTATTTTTTTCAATTATCAAATTATGATAACTGTTACATAATAATTCAATGGCTAAAAAAAAAAACTATTGAATTATGGCCCATATAAGATATTTAACACTGAAATGTAGTTCAATACCGGTCACGATTTTGCCAATATTCAGAACATATTTTTTCCAATCCATATTAGGGAAATATACTATGAATTAGCAAAAACGTGTGCGGAATTGGTCTTCAAACGGGACCACGTATCCAAAAGCATATATGTATATGTGTGTGTTAAATTTTAATGGTTAAGAGTGGCTGAGAAAATGAAGTTAAGAATCTAGAGAATGGTTAAGAATTTTTGTTTTTTACGTCCTTTATTCTTTTTCTGTGAATTTCAGAAGGATATTGTTGGACAAGAACTGGTGAAAGACAAGCTACAAGACTCAGAACAATTTATTTGAAAGCAGTACTTCGACAAGACTTGGGTTACTTTGACTTATCGACAACGACCATGTCCGAGGTCATAACAAGCATCTCCAATGACAGTTTCATCATCCAAGATGCTATCAGCGAAAAGGTTTCGATCTCTGTTATGTATCGAATTTTAACTATATAGAACTTCTACAATTTAAAACCATTCCTATTTTTTCAATTTGGCTATCTTTTGCCTTAATATTATGTAAAGACAATTTTAGGCGCATACATCTCTTTTAGAGCGAGCATAGAAAAAGTCCCCCAAGAAAAAAAAAAAAATCTTGATTGTGAAATTAAATATATATTAATTTTTCCAATTTTTTCTTTTACACATTTGAAACAGGTGCCAAACTTTGTGACCAAAGTCTCCACGTTCGTAGCGGGTTACATGGTAGCATTTGTATTGTTGTGGCAGTTGGCTTTGGTGGCACTCCCTTTAGCGTTATTCCTAATAGTTCCTGGTTGGTTGTGTGGAAGATCTTTGTTGGAATTGTCAAGGGAGATTAGGAGCGAATACAACAAGGCAGGTACAATAGCGGAGCAGGCTATATCCTCAATTAGAACCGTTTATGCCTTCGTTGGAGAGAAAAAGACTCTAGTAGAATTTTCTTCAGCTTTAAATGTATCCACAAAATTGGGTTTAAAGCAGGGTTTGGTTAAAGGCTTGGCCATTGGAAGCGGCGCCACTATATTTGCTATTTGGTCTTTGCTGTCTTACTACGGTAGCAGATTGGTCATGTACAACGGTTTCCAAGGAGGGACTGTTTTTGCTGCAACCACCTCAATCATTGTTGGTGGACGGTAAGAATCTTTTATTTTCTATTCGACTTCTTTACTGTATATGTATACTGTATATATACTGATAAATATGCATTTGAATAGGCTAAATATCTTTACAAATTTTTCAAAAATTTTGAATTTGATGACATGAATCCTTAGGCCACAGTCAATGATCAGTTTACATAAGCGACATGTATCAGATAAGATTCTTTACATTCTTTATAAAATAAATGCTAGCTAATGTCATGTAATATATTTATTGTTTATCTACAGAAAAAAAAAAAATCGACCATACGTAGAAGTTACTCATATTTAAAGTTTTAAACTAGTTTTCATTAGCACTTCTTATAGTGCTCTCTCTCTCTCTCTCTCTCTCTCTCTCTCTCTCTCAACACGATTAATTAAAAGGAAACCAACTTAATAAAAGGGTATATTATTACATTTTTATTTATCCTTTGTCGTTGATATAATTTATTATGTGGAAGTGTTTGTCATTTTTGTCTCTTTGAAGAAAGAATAAATACTTGATGGGTATTAATTTGACATTCTTGGTGATGAATAGAGCATTAGGTATTGGTTTATCCAACATAAAGGACATAGTTGACGCATGTTCTGCCAGCGAGCGTGTAGTAGAAATGATGAAACGAATTCCAAAGATTGATTCAGAGAACACAAAAGGCCTAATTCTAGACAATGTTTCCGGAAAAATCGAATTTAAACAAGTGAAATTTTCATATCCCTCGAGACCTCAAAGTGTTGTATTCAAAAATTTTAGTTTAACCATCATGGCTGGAAAAACAGTTGCCTTAGTAGGTGCTAGTGGCTCAGGAAAATCCACAACTTTATCATTATTGCAAAGGTTTTATGACCCACCTGAGGGAGAAATTCTTCTAGATGGGATTGCCATTGATAAATTGCAACTAAAGTGGTTGCGGTCACAAATGGCTTTAGTGAGCCAAGAGCCTTCACTATTCTCAACCACCATTAAGGAAAACATTCTTTTTGGTAAGGATGATGCTATGATGGAGGATGTTCTCAAAGCTTCTGAAGCTTCTGATGCTCATACATTCATCTCTCAATTGCCTCAAGGTTATGATACCCAGGTCAGATTTAATTATAGTGAATTCACTAGTCCTTAAATATTTAAAAATGTTACAAAAATCAATTTATTATTCTATTTGATAAATCATACATTGTTTACAATATAATGACAAATAGGTTGGTGAAAGAGGTCTTCAATTGTCAGGAGGTCAAAAGCAAAGAATAGCAATTGCTCGAGCTATTATTAGGAAACCTCGAATTCTCCTTTTGGACGAGGCAACTAGTGCATTAGACTCTGAATCAGAAAGAGCTGTCCAAAAAGCAATTGACAACGTGGCCACAGGCAGAACCACCATAATCGTCGCCCATAGACTATCCACAATTAAAAATTCTGAAGTTATTGTGGTACTGGAAAATGGCCAAGTGAAAGAAATTGGCTCACACAACGAGTTACTGCAAAGAGAAAATAGCCTATATACCTCATTAGTTCAACTCCAGAGGACGGAGAAAAACAAAAACAAAGAAGAATACAATTGTTCCGTATATTCAAGTTCTTCTCCAAACAAGTACTTCGATAACCCTACTAAGGATGATGATCTCCCTATTAGGAATGATAACCTCCAAGCAATTAGTAGAACAGACCATTCTAAATTTGGTAACACAAGTACTCCAGCTGTTTTCGAAGACGATTCAAAAGATCCAAGGATTCCAACACCATCATTTTCAAGGTTGCTAGCTTTGAATAAGCCAGAACGAAAGCAAGCATGCCTAGGGTGTTTGAGCGCGATTCTTTCTGGTGCAGTTCAACCTTTGCATTCAGTCGCCATGGGAACCACAATATCGATATATTTTTCGACCGATCATGATGAAATTAAGGAAAGAATAAGGAGTTTGGCTTTATGGTTTTTTGGGCTGTCACTATTTTCATTATTGATTAATATATGCCAGCATTATAGCTTTGGTTACATGGGAGAGAATTTGACTAAGCGAATTCGGGAGAAGATGCTATCAAAGATACTCACTTTTGACGTTGGATGGTTTGATAAAGATAAAAATTTTAGCAGTGTCATATGCTCAGGACTCGCCAAAGATGCTAATGTGGTATGCATATTAACTATATTTTTATATATCATTCTTATTAGAATTAAATCTAGTACTCATTAGTTCAAGTGTTAACTAATATTGAGGTGTAGAGTTATCTTTTTAAGAACCATACGCACACCTCTTCTCTTTTAATAAACTTGACTAGGAAAATATATAGTTAAAATGTTGATCTAGATTTGGTTATTGATCGCAGGTACGATCTTTGGTGGGTGATAGAATATCACTTCTTGTACAAACAATCTCAGCGGTAACAATATCATGGACAATGGGTTTGGCCATCACATGGAGACTTGCAATCGTTTTAATAGTCGCCCAGCCTCTCATCATCGGATGCTTCTACATTAGGCGTGTCACGCTTAAAAGCATGTCTAGCAAGGCCATCAAGGAACAACATGATAGCACAAAGCTTGCTGCAGAGGCTGTGTCTAACCTTCGAACTATTACTGCATTCTCATCCCAAGATCGAATCCTAAAACGGCTCGAAAAGGCTCAAGAAGACCCACAAAAAGAGAGCATTCGCCAATCATGGTTTGCAGGTATTGCTCTTGGTTGTTCCTTAAGCATTAAGAATTGTGTTTGGTGCCTTTCTTATTGGTATGGTGGCAAGCTTGTCTCCCACGGAGCCATCAGTCCAAAACAAGTATTTCAATGCATAAACATCTTGGTGAATACGGGCCGTGTCATTGCAGAAGCAGGAAGTATGACCACTAACCTAAATAAAGGTTGGGATTCTATTCGGTTAGTCTTTGCAATATTGGACAAGAACACAAAGATCGAGCCTGAAAATGCAGAAGCTTACAAGCCCGAAAAGATATCTGGCTATGTAGAATTTTGTGATGTCCATTTTGCATACCCATCTCGACCCAATGTATTGATCTTCAAAGGCTTCTCAATAAACATTGAAGCTAGAAAGTCAATGGCTTTTGTGGGAAAAAATGGCTCTGGAAAATCAACTATAATTGGATTGATCGAAAGGTTCTACGACCCACTCAAAGGTGTGGTAAAAATAGATGGTCGAGATATCAAGTCCTACCATCTTAGGTCATTAAGAAAATACATTGGACTTGTCAATCAGGAGCCTACTTTATTTGCTGGCACCATAAGAGAGAATATTATATATGGATTATCAGATAATATCACTGAGTCAGAGATCATCGAGGCTGCAAGAGCAGCCAATATTCATGATTTTATTATTAGCCAAAAGGATGGGTATGAAACATGGTGTGGGAATAGGGGATTGCAGCTCTCTGGTGGCCAAAAACAACGAATTGCTATTGCAAGAGCCATAATAAGAAACCCATCCATGTTGTTGTTAGATGAGGCTACTAGCGCACTTGATAGCCAATCAGAGAAGGAGGTACAAATAGCTCTAGAGCGTGTTATGACAGGGAGGACAAGCATTGTGGTGGCCCATCGATTGTGTACCATAAATAATTGTGATGAAATTGCAGTGATAGATAGAGGGGAGATGGTGGAAAAAGGGACCCATTCGACTCTTATGGCCAAGGGGCCCATCGGAGCTTACCACTCCCTTGTTAGCCTCCAATACGGGGATAATTCGAGAATTTCGTCTCTTCACGAGGCCTAATTCTTTCGTTTTATTGTATTACAAGATGATGAA
>JXTC01000453.1:38696-56021 GCA_002914845.1 Trema orientale
CTAATTCTTTCGTTTTATTGTATTACAAGATGATGAAAAAAGTGTACTGAAAGCAATATATTACATTTATGCATAAACTAATTGAAAACTCGTTCAATCACTTCACTTGGCTCTTTCTAGAATTTTAGCTGTTTTTAGATTTTTGAGGAGACTGCACCTAAAAAATCCACTAGTTTTGTGAGTGTATAAAACTGCCTATAAATAGACATTTCAACGCGTCCAGCAGGAAACAAATATAAAAAGGATTTTAAAAAATTGGTTAAGAAATGAAGATAAAAAATATAGAATCCTCCTGAATAATTTTGATGACATTATGTTCCTTAAAAAAGGGGGGAAAAAAAAGATAGCCTGCTTCAGATTTTATTTATAAGTTTTGAATATATGGGTAGTGTATATATAGGAGGCTTGATAGGCAGATTAACCTTAACTAGAGATAGCCAATCATTTTCAAATTGATTTTCGCTGACAAATTTTCAGACTAGCAACACTATAATCCGTGAGGACATCGTATCCATTCAAACTTTTCAAGAAATCAAAGATTTTTGTACAACTTAAAAAGAAAAAAGAATGAAATAAAATAAGTGATGGATGAAATCCCAGTACCGTGAGTAAGCTCCTTCGTTTTGGAGTCTCGATTACTTGGCGAAAATATTCTGCAAAGCGACCATTTGCATCAATTCAATAGACTCGATCACAGACGTTCTATATGTTCATTGAGCTAAGTAAAAAAACTAGGCAAAACTTGGAGAGCTCACGAAATTATTAAAATAAAAAAAAAAGGGGGGGAAGAGATATTAGAGTGGGTGTCCATTTTTATTTCCAGATTTTTTTTTCCCGAATGTCTTTTGTTTTATAATAATCATACTAAATGTTCCTTTTCTGACATTTTGTGTTATTAATGTCTATAATTTTAGGTAAAAATCTAACCCAGGAACCCATGTTTTTCTCTCATGATGAGAGACCTACATGCGCATTACCATTAGTGGCAAATTGTAAGCGGGCCCACGGTAGAAGAAGTTATATCTGTTACTGGATGTAGGTGATAGAGGGGAGGGAAGCAACGAAACAGACAACGTTACTGTTACCGATCGTAATTTGGGCTTCTGAGTTGGCATGTCAACGAATACATTTTAGTAGACTATATAAATTCATAAATTGATTTTCCGAGAATGATAAAGTTATAACTTACAAAATTAAACAAATTGAAAAAGAATACAGTGCTAAAAAAAGTAATAATATTACAGTTGAATTTTAATTGAGTAACATTTGATATTTTTGATATTCTGAAATTAATTAAAGAATTTAATTGATAGCCATGTTTATTATAAAACATTGTGACTGCAATATAGAAGAAGAATATATCTAATTTAAGATGGAAAGCTCCTAAAACTAAGATAATAAAACTTATAAATTGATGTAAACAAAAGTCAAATAATTGTAAGTACTATTAAAAACCGATACATTAAAATAATAAATAGAAAGATAATACCGGATATTAATCAGTCTGATTAAAATTAATGTACTTAATCTTTTTATGGTCCCAAACTGAATTATTGAAATTAAAAAATGATATACAGTATGCTTTTTTTCAAAAAAAAAAAAATTAGACGTAACTAATGACTTCCACTTTATTACAAAGAAAGGAAAATTACGCATGCGGCCTGAGAGTTGAACTCCCGACCTAATATCCAATTCCCACCCCACCCACCAACTGAGCTAGCCCCAGTGAGCATGATATACAATATGCTTAAACATAGACAAATAAAAAAACAAATAGATAATTTTTATAAAAAAAACAATTAGATAATTAATTAAAAAAATAATATAGATATATATCCAATAATTTGAAATTGATTTACTAACATTTAATTGTAACAAAATGTTAATTTCTTTTTTCAAGTATGAACGTACTTATTTAGTAGCACAATCTTAGTAAATTATTCTAACAAATCCAACAACTGATTAATCTAGAAAATTAGATACTGATACACCCAAGTCAAATATTATACTTTTATACTATTAGTATATTAATAGTGTATCACTATATACATGAAGTATATTTTTATAAAAGATCAATTAGTTATACTTAATTTGCATATATTTTAATATTTATTTAAGTAAATTTTTTCAAAAAATAAATCAATAACTTATTGTTTATATAAATTAAATATTTATTTTTTATTTAGTTAAATATCAAATTTTTGTTCGTGTTAGTGTGATATTGTATTACTATAGGTAAAGAGGTATAAATTTATTTTTAACCAAAAATAAATCAATTTTATAAGAGAATAAATAAATATATTATCTGGATTTTATATCAATTAGATGTCTTCTTTTCCTTATTAATCCATAATTAAATTAAATTACTTTAAAAAATAAATCAATAACTTATTGTCTAGATAGTTAAATAGCATATTGTTTTTAATGTATTGGTATGATAAGTATTAATATAATAAAAAAAAAGTAGTTTAATTGCACCCAAAAATAAATCAAATATTTAATTTTTTTTATCAACTAAATGTCATTTGATCATGTGGTCGTGTACAAGGTATGGACAAACAGTTAAAGTTGTGATCATTTAGTAGGCGTAGGATTGAATTAAGAACGCCTCCTATCAGTAGGAGGATTTTTACGCATCCTACATTAGAATAGCCCAAAAAATCTTATTTAAAAAAAAAAAATCCTATCATATGCAATTGTCGATTTCCGAAAAAGAGCATTAGCAAAACCTCTTTTTATTATTTTGAGATATATTATTTTATTCCTTCTAAACTTAAAATTACGTAAGTCGAAGTATTAGTATCATGTAAAATTAATCACAGTTTAAGAAAAATATTCAATTATACTAAAAGTAAGTGAACAAATTAACTAAATTGACTTCCTAACAACTTTAATTAGAGAAATTTTATAAGAGCAAATATTAGAATTATATTAGATTAGTCATGATTTCGGAAAAATGTTCAATTTGAGATGAAATTATGAAATTAAATCGACAAAGTGGCTAAATTAACTTCTTATTCACCTTTAATTAGAAATTACACAATATACCTTGTATTAGTATCACATAAGATCAGTCATAATTTAGGAAAAATGTTCAATTATAAGTTAAATTATGAAATTAAGTCAATAAAGTGACTAAAATTGACTTCATGTTCACTTTGATTATAGAAATTGTATAATACCAATTATTAGTGTTGCGTAAGAGTAATCACGATTAAGGAAAAATGTTCAATTTGAGGTGAAATTATGAAATTAAGTATAAAAAAAAAAGAGTAAAATCGACTTCGTATTCACTTTGATTAAAGAAATTCATTGTTTAGGATAAGTGTCTAATTAGAGGTAAAATTATGAAATTAAGTGAAAAAAGACTAAATTTGACTTTCTATTCACCTTGATTAGAGAAATTCATTATTTAGGATAAGTTTCCAATTAGAGGTGAAATTAGTTCAATAAAGTAACTAATTAACTTCCTCATCACTTGGATTATAGAAGTCATGAATAGTAATGAGTGACCCTCAAGTATCTTTATTTTTTTTTTAAATCTTTTGAAAACATTTTTTACATTGACGAGAAAATGGCATGGGTATGACCAATTTGGGCTAAAAGGACTTTGTTGTGCATTTTTTTTGGGCTTTGGACACTTATACCCATTTTTCAAAAAATATTACCAAATTTATGACCTTTCAAAAGTAAAAAAAAAAAAATTCCGTACGACCTTTCAGGACATTTTTCTAAATACTCTGGGAGCTACAAACTGCAGTGGTATTTTAGTAAATAAGTTATCTATTTTTTTTTTTTTTTATAGGAAACCACAAAGATTTCCTTTTAGCAGAGTTTTTTGTATGTAAGTAAATCATAGGAAATCACAAAAGTTTTTTGGAAAGCAGTTTAGTTTCCTTTTGGCGGAATGCCATCATATAAAATTACAAAGGTTTCTTAGAAACCAGTTTGGTTTTCTTTTAGTGGAGTGCTATGTACGTGTAAGTAAATCACAGGAAATCACAAAGGTTTCTTGGAAACCAGATTGGTTTCTTTTTAGCATATTGTCATGTACGTAAGTAAATTACAGAAAACTATAAAAGTTTCCTAGAAATTAGTTTAGTTTCTTTTTAGCAGAATGTCATGTATATAAGTAAATCATAGAAAATTACAAAGGTTTTATGCAAGTAAATCACAAGAAACTAGAAAGGTTTTTAGGAAAACCAGTTTGGTTTCCTTTTAGGAGATTGTCTTGTAGCTAAGTAAATTACAAGAAATAACAAAGGTAACTGGTTTCCATTTCGCAGAATGTTCTGTAGCTAAGTAAATAACAGAAAACCACAAAGGTTTTCTAGAAACCAGTTTGGTTTTTTTTAGCAGAATGCCCTGTATTTAAGTAAATCATGGAAAATCACAAAAGTTTTTTGTAAATCAGTTTAGTTTTCTTATAGCAGAATACCCTGTATGTAAGTAAACTGACAAGAAATTCTAGAAGTCTGATGGCAAAAACTTTCTTGGTAGACAATATTAAGTTTCTATATACATGTTTCAATTATTTTATATCCAAAAGGAATAAATAAAGGAAAGAGATGGGAAATAGATAAATTGAGGGTAAAGGTTATTGGAAAAAAAAAAGCATTTAAAAAGAGAAAATGACAAAATAAAAATAAATAAAGGAAAAAAAAAAAAGAAAGAAACAACAAAGACTTAAAAAAAGGAGTAATAATATTCAGTGCAAAAAAAAATTAAAATAGATTAACAAAAATTAATTCAAAAAAGAAAATGAAAAAAAAGGAATAAATAAAGGAAAGAAAAAAGAGTAATAATGTTAAATGCAGAAAAAAAAACAGAAAATGGATTATAAAAAATGAATTTAAAAAAAATGAAAAAATGAATATATAAAGGAAAGAGACAGAAAATAGATAAATTGTAGGAGAAGGGAATCGAACCCAAATCTAGAATATGAGCCAGCTCTAGCCCAACTATTAGACTAACTTGTGTTTTCATTTATTTGCATTATTTTTTAATTAATAGATCAATCTGTAAAGATGAACGAATTTACAACTTTACCACTGCACCTTAGATCGTATAAATGAAATTATTTCTCCATCAATCGTATAGAAAAGTATTTAATATTCGGAAGTCGTATTTTGGGAAATAAAGACCATATAAAGTATTATTTTCTATTTTTTTTTTAAAATGATATTTTTAAGAGTGTCAAAGATTTCTTGACCCATAGTCAAGAGCTTATTGACATCAAAAAATCATTATTTATAATATTTTTAGGAGTTTTTCATAGTCAAAAAGATCTTGACCAGGGCCAAAACATCCTTGATACGTTCAAAAATGTCATTTTTATAACAAAGCACAAAAATGTCCTTTTGGCCTAAGTTAGTCCCGCCCCTGTCCTTTTCTTTACATCAGACTCATAAGTCTAATCTTTATTAAAGGTTAAAAAAAGGGGTTTTTAACACTTATAACTACAAAAATCGAAAAAAAATTACAAATATATGGAAGTCACACTATTTTCCAATTTCCGTACGGTTTTTATTAGGAAAATATCATTTTTTAAAAAATATTTAGAAAAATATTATTTTTCAATTGGTTACTAGAAACTGGTTACCAGAAATCAGTTATTATTTTCAAAAATAGTATTTTTCTAAATATTTTAGAAAAACGGTAATATTCTAATAAAAACCGTACAATACCTTAAAAAGATAAAACCACCGTATTTTTCAAATTTTTTTCTCAAACACCGTATATTGTGTAATTTCTCTTAGAAAGAATGAAGATAATTTTTGGCCCAATATTAATTTAGGATGATTAATATTTGATGTTTTAGCCCAATTTATTTGTTACACTAACATATATAAAACTTTTAATGTGGGGGTAAGATTATTTTTATTTTTCGAGAAAATTAGGTTATCAATGGTCATTTTAGAAAAGAATTATAAATTTACAGTGGGTTCAATTTTTTTAGATCTGGTACACCAATTTTTTAGAAAATACCACTTTTTAAAAGGGTTTTAGAAAAGTACTATTTTTTAAATAATAACTAGTAATCGGTAAACAGTTTTCGAGCACTGATAACTAGTAATCAAATGTATTTAAACTAGAATATAACTAATAACTAGTAATTGGGAATTAGTTTTCAAATACTGGTAACTAGCAACTATTTAAAAAGTTAAAAATAGTTGACTAAAGACAAAAATCAAGAATTAGAGTAGCAACTGATTTATATAATAACATCTTGTTATCTGAAATAAAATTAAAAAATTGATCTAAATAATTGAAAACTCATATAGTGAAATAAGATACAGATCTATAAAGAAAGAAAAATTTGATCTAAATAACAAAATACTCATATGCTCAAATAAAAAAGTGATCTATAAATAAGTAAAAATTAATCTACATAATTAGATACTGATACACTCAAGTCAAATATTATATTTTTATACTATTATTATATTAATTTCTAAACACTACACAAATTTTGTTAACATTATAGTGTATCACTATATACATGAAGTATATTACTTTTATAGAAGATCAATCAATTAATTATACATAATTTTCATATATTTAATTATTAACTTAAGTAATTTTTCTCCAAAAAATAAATTAATAAGTTATTATTTATATCAGTTAAATATTTATTGTTTATATTAGTTAAATATCAGATTTTTTTCTCGTATTGCCATGATAATGTATTACTATAAGCAAAAAAGTTGATTTTTTTTTAATTTTTTGTAATAAAAAATAGATTTAAATTATAACAAATTTTAAAAAATAATTATTTAATTTTTTTATTGTTGATGGGGCAATTTGACTAGGAGGGTAAAATTGCCAGTAAGAATTTATACAATTATCTGATTTTTTTATTGTTGATGGGGCAAGTTGACTAGGAGGGTAAAATTGCCAATTTTAAATAAAACAACAATAAGTGGGGATTTATTTGGTCGTGTGACAAATAGGAAAGAGTGGCAATGACGGAGAAGACTTCCACATAGCCAAGTGACTTTAACAAAGCTCAAACTTGGTGGCCAAGGGAAATATCTGCCCTGAAATCTGCCCAAATCAACAGTTGCCTAGATTTGTACTTGGGTATATTAAGTAAAGTGACGCTATAAATAGATGGACTGAGGGCAACAACAAGGAGAGAAGAGGTGATTTTCTGATCACTTTCAGAGTAAGCTAAAATAATAGAAGAAGAAAAAGAAAACCAAGAAAAGAAAAAAGAACAAGAAAAGACAACCAAAGCTAAGAGACATATCTCTCAACCTCTACTATACAATGCCTCTCCAAACTTATTTATCCTTCTCATAAATCCAACAAATCAGACACAAAAAAGAAAGAGAAGAATCAAAGCAGAGATAAGCTTGCAAAAAATCTCGCAGCAACCTTGCAAGCACATATCAATGAGAATCTAACCAAGCAAAGCCCCAAACATCAAAGCTCACTAAGCTCAAACTCTTCTACTATATATACCAAACGAGTCCCTTTAGCTCACTAAGCTCAAACTCTTCTACTATATATACCAAACGAGTCCCTTTAGCAAACACTGAGCAATTACTATGATAAGCTCTTATTTTGGTACTTTGGGTATATGTGGGTCGTGGGTATTTACACAATATTGTACATTGTAATATCTCATTATTACTAGTGAAAACCCATTATCTCTATCTGTGGACATTGGTCAATTACTGAACCACATATATCTCTTGTGTTTCTCTATTATTTTTATCACTTTATATTTTAATAGTAGCAACGTAAGACTAAGTCATTGCTATCATAGGTGATGACTTGGACCTGCAACGATGATCCTTTATACACACACTCACCATAAATAAAATGTTCCTCTTGAACCCGGAACATATATGAATTAAAACTTATCTTTTAAAACTGATTTACACATACCACTGTTTGAATCAAGTTGAAGACGTATAGAATTATATTGTAGGTGTGAATAATATCAATACCAATTTGTTAAAATATATGCTTGTATATGTCGTAATTGATATAACCATCCTTGTTTTTAATTGATATTACCAAATTCTTAGAAAATACGTGTACCATCATCCTAATTCTGCTTCCTTATTTTTTAATTTATATGGTGCATTGTCACAGATTAACGTGTGACAAAGTATTTTTATAACTCATTCCTATACACATATATATGTCCTAATTGATATAAGCTTTGGTATTGTTTTTATTTAATTTCGTACATTATCACGTGATTTTTGATTGCTGAGTCATCTGATGCTTTGCAGTCAGGGATAGGATGTCGGAGGTAGCTTTTTTTGTCCGCTTATCTAGTCGTCTATGATAAAGAGAGTTGGACGAGACGGGGTCATCAGATAAAAAGTTTCCCAACAATAACCACACCCAAACAGTCTATCCAATTGGGCCCACTCCATGCAATCTTGATTGTCCATCTCTTATCCGACGCCTACAAATAACTCACTCAGACAATGGGTGAAAATGTGGTCTCCTAGGTTAGACGGCTCCTAATTTTAGAGGTAAAGGGTCGAATATATCAATTTATACACTAAATATATCGTGAGTGTGAAAATTTTGCCAATTAAAAGCTCAATTGTTTTCACCTACAGTAGTGACAAGCTTGTCTTCGAAGGCTCCAATATCAACTCAAAACAAGAATTTCATATTATAAATTCTTGGTGAACAGGGGTCATGTAATTACAAAAGTTCAAAAGTATGATCACTAACCTCGCTAGCTGGAGGGCAGAAATCAGTTAGTATGTTGACATTGCCGTATTGAACGACAACAAATATCCTAGTTATGTAGAAATTTGTGACCGTGATGTCCACTTTGAATACTTATCTTAGTCAAATATATTGATCATCAAAAAACTTCTTAATTAACATTGAAGCTAGAAAACCAAGGACTTTCGTCAAAAAAAAAAAAAAAAGAGAGAAAACCAAGGACTTTTGGGGAAAAGGTGGGTCCAGAAAATTATCAATAATTGGATTGATCTAAAAGTTTGTTCACGACCCACTCAAAGGTAGGATTGGTATAAAAATAGGCCCCATATGAGTGAGTGCTAAGCTTTAATCAATGAGTTTGATATCACTAAAAGTGCTTGAATTATAGTCGTTATGCCACTCTAATCCCGAATTAATTTTTAATTTAACTATAGTACACTATCCTGAATTTTGATACTAATGCATGACCGCTAATGTTCTACTAAAAATTTTAAATTTAAAGAGTATAATGGCGAATTCGTAAATAGTAAAATATTTAGATAACAATCATAGGAGCCTAAGTACTACAAATACCATAAATTACAGGTCAATAGTTGAATCAACACTTGTTTTATTTCTTAAAAAAAAAGGGTTAATGACACCAAAATACCAAGAAGTTTGCATTATTTTGTAAAAAATCACATCACTTTTGAGTTTTACAAAATAATACCCTGATATTTGAAACTACTGTAAAATTATACCCTATAAAGCTGAGCATAATGAACTTAATATTAGAATGACCAAAATACCCTTATTAACTAATTAAAAATAAACGTATTAAACTAATTGTATCCTGATTATAACTTTTAATTAGTTTTTACTTTTTAGGTTTTTCTTATTATTTTTTTATTAAAAAGTGAAGAAAAGGCTAAATGAAAAGCCCAAAAAATAGGGTTAATAATTATAATAAAGTTAAAAATAGATCAAAAACAATTTCAAAGCTAGAAATTTAAAAACAAAGAAGAAGCTGGAAAAAATATATATATATATATATATATATATATATTTTTTTTTTCCTAAAAAGGCAATAAAGCATATTCCCCTCATCTCCTTTCTCTCGTTCTCCTCCTCCACAACCCCCTAACCCATCTCAAATCCAAAAGATCCAGTTCAATGACCAGTCCCATCTGAGTTTTCGCCCGCACGTTTGAGTTTTACAAAATAATATCCCAACATTTGAAACTACTGCAAAATAATACGCTATAATGCTGAACATAACGAATTTGACATTAAAATGACCAAAATGTCCTTATTAACTAATTAAAAAGAAACGTATCAAACTAATTGTATCTTGATTATAACTTTTAAATAGTTTTTCTTTTTTAGTTTTTTCTTATTGTTTTTTATTAAAAAAGAGAAGAAAATGTTAAATGAAAAGCCGAAAAAAATAGGGTTAATAATTATAATTAAGTTAAAAATAGATCAAAAACAATTTTAAAGCTAGAAATTTAAAAACAAAAAAGAAGCTAGAAAATAATATTTTTTTTTCCTAAAAAGGTAATAAAGCATCTTCTTCTTATCTCCTTTCTCTCGCTCTCCTCCTCCACAACCGCCTAACCCATCTCAAATCCAAAAGATCCAGTTCAATGACCAGCTCTATCTGAGTTTTTGCCCGCACCTTAGGAGCCTTAGACTGGCCATGGCTTGAGCTTTCTAGCTCCGAAGCCAATCTCGATGAACCAAGTGGGAATGCCTCCGAAACCCACTAAGAAGTATAAGGCAACATATCTGGGGAAAATGGGTCGCCGAGACCTATCTCTGATTTGGCACATTTGACAATATCGATGAAGCCGTTGGGAATAGGTCATCAAGATCCGTTGTACTAGAAGAAGAAGGCTATAAATTTTCTATGCTAGAGAATTTTTCTATTAATATTTAGGAATTTCGTTTTAGTTTTGAGGGGATAGAAGTAAAACCTAGACTTTTTTCTTTCTTTGGGTTTGTTCTCAGTGGAATTTTTTGCAGGAAGACAAGGCTTTAATTCTAGTTAAATGCCATCAAGTGATGAAGGACGTATAATGTAATGAATTACTGAAAAATAGTTAGAGGATAGAACGAGAAGGAAATGTAGGTGTAACTTAATCTGCAGAGCATTGAAGAGAATGATTTCTTCCATACTTAGCAAAATTCCATTGTTCTGAAGACATTATCCATTCTTTTTTTTTTTTAATTTCTTTTGTGTTTGAGGTGTTGATTTGCCTCTCTACTTAGAATTATGTCAATGTTGCTCCTAGTCTTTGAACAAAACGGATATTGAGTACATATGAATCTGATTTATAATCTTAGGCTTTTCATTTAATGCTTTCGTCTCTTTTTTTAATTAAAAAAAAAAGAATAAGAAAAACCTAGAAAAGAAAAACTAATCAAAAGTTATAATCAGGATACAATTACTATAATACATTTTTTTTTATTAGTTAATAAGGCATTTTAGTCATTCTAATGTTAAATTCATTATGTTGGGTATTATAGGGTATAATTTTGCAATAATTTTAAATGTTATGGTATTATTTTACAAAACTCAAAGGTAAGGTGATTTTTTGCAAAATAAGGCAAACCTCAGGATAGTTGATGTCATTAACCTAAAAAAATATGACTAATATTTAATGTAATATGCTTCATAAATGCAGATTTCTTATGAAAGAATGAGTTTATAAGCTAGATATTTGAGCTCAATACTCGACCAGAATTGGCAAAAAGGTCTCTTTTGAAACATATTTTTGTAAAAAGTTAATGTTTTTAATTTTTTTTTCTTTTTTTGCAAATAAATATTTCTTGATACTTTTCAACTCCATACTTTTTTTTTTTTTGAAAATGGGAAAGAAATTCATTAAGAAGAAATATCTTTTGCTACAAGGGTAGTAATACAAGTAGGAATTTCCTCATAGCACACCACATCATTACTCAAATTAAAAGACATATTGGCAAGTAAGCGGGCAACTTTGTTCCCTTCTCTAGGAACAAAGCTATAAGGGCCACTCCCACCATCACTCAAAAGGGAAATGATGTTAGAATAATGTCCTATAAAGCAGTTTATTATTTTGATATTATAAACAATTAATTATCGGATTATTTGTTATTAATAAATTCTATGTTATGAATTTTTAATTTCATTTATGTCCCATTGAGTAAATGTCCCATTGATATACATGTAATGTGTATGTTTATCTTATACAAACATCTAAAGATTCTAAGATATGTAATGAGTAATAAAGAATTATTCATATGATGAGTTCATATGTGGGA
This sequence comes from Trema orientale, assembly GCA_002914845.1. NCBI lineage: Eukaryota > Viridiplantae > Streptophyta > Magnoliopsida > Rosales > Cannabaceae > Trema > Trema orientale. The sequence continues at coordinate 50,682 of JXTC01000453.1, forward strand.
GACATTATATTTTTTATTTCATTATGTCTAAATTAAATTGTTCGCATTCTGCATATTGAAGATGGAATACTTTACTATGCCATAGAATATAGTGTTGTCTATTTAATCAATGAAGTCTCCAATTATCGAAGTGAGTCTTCGGAGAGAAACACTAGTATGTTATAAGAAAGTTATAACAGCATCGAACAGGACCGAGTGAATTAGAATTTAAGGTTAAGTGCCGTAACTTAAATTTCTAATTTCACTAATCTAGCACTATTGATTTACTTTTTAAAAAATTAATTTATTTTATAAAAAATAGATGAACTAAAAAATAAATATTTATCAAAATAAAAATACAAAACTGTCATTTATTAAATAGGTATAAAAAATAATCATTTGTGTATCACTGAAACAAAAATGCTTAACAACGACAAAATCCCTGTCATCATAATTAAGACATAAAAAGAGACAATATTCAAACGCCAATATCGATGTTGGGGGACCATCTATAGTGATGACAACTATCATCACTATTGAGTAGTATAGAGTATCGATTTCTAGCAACAAAATTATAAAATGTCAACATCATAGGATAGAGTCATATTTATATAACAATAAAAAAAAAAAACTGTCGAATTGTTACTAGCAATATTATCATTTTTATACTTTATATTTTTACACTTTGTTCAAATTATACAGTTTATTTTGGTTATTATCAATATTAGTCCTTAGATTTAAAATCTGCTACAAATTTATATTCTGTCACTAATTTAGAGTAGTTAATTTACTAAGATGTTGTTTAAAAAATTAAAAATAAATTGTATAAAAATTAGTCCGAGAATAAGTTTATTAAATTATCATGGTTAATTAATTGCTCTAAATTAGTATCAGGTTATAAATTTATAACAAATTTCAAATTTAAGAATTAATATTAATAATAATCAAAATACAAAATATAAATTGAACAAAATATCAAAATATAAAATATAAAAGCCATACTATCCCTTCTTAGTATGATATGTCGTCGCAATTAATCATTGAGGAAGTAAATGGGCGATACTTACGCACTCACTTAAGTTTTCAAAACATTTATCCTTATCAAAACTCTGTAACGACGAGGTGGGTCATGATGCATTATTGATATTGTAGAATGTCTTCATTATAATGAAATTTCTTTCTCATAAAATATCTTCATACATCTTTTCAAAAAAAAAAAAAAAAATTCATACATGAATATACTATTGATTTATTTCCTGCTTTCGTGGGTTTGTTTTTATATATTTCTCCACTACCGCTTGCTTTATGATATGACTATACTTTTTCCACTTTGTTCTTTGCTTTTAATACTTCTTTTTTAATATATTATTTAAGTGACTTCCTTTCGATTGCATGTTATTAATATAGCTACTAAGTATATAATTGTGTTCGTCATTTATATGAAAAAGCGAAGTCTATTGATAATTATTGATTTTGTAGAAAAACCTCACTAATCAAATAATCATATAATATGTCAATGAAACTTTTTTTTCTCTCATAAAATATCTTCATGCATAATTATATGTATCTACTGATAATTGTTGATTTTGTAGAATAATCTCATTAATTAATCAAATAGTAATATAAAATATATACGTCAATGAAACTTTTTTTTCTCATAAAATATCTTCTTGCATAATTATATGCATTACCTTATTTCCTGGTTAAGTGGGGTTTGTTTATACACATTTTACCATTACTGGTTGCTTTCTTATAATAAAGCAATCAAATTCTTCAACTTTGTTCTACTTTACTACGAAAGTGGGGTTTGTTTCCTGCTTTATTTCCTGGTTAAGTGGGGTTTGTTTATACACATTTTACCATTACTGGTTGCTTTCTTATATTAAAGCAACCAACTTCTTCAACTTTGTTCTACTTTACTATGAAGGTGTCCAGCTTATCACATTTCTTTTACTTTACTAATTTTTTATTCTTAATTTTAAATTGACTACCTCCGATCCACATGATTTTATAGCCAATAATTATATTTTTGTATACATCTCATATATGAAAAAGCGTAGTCCTGAAAATTATTGTATTTTTATTTTATTTACTTGGAAATTGGAAATTCCAACTTAGAACCATGTGATAATTATTTTGTCCCAACGTAGAATCATAAATCATTATTTCATTATTACTTTTGCATGAATAGAATAGTATCCAGCTGCTAAAAGAGAAAAATCATCAAAGCGAACCTGATGAATTCTAACTTAGTTGGCAGCCCCACAAATTACTTATACCAGGCCCAACAACTCGATCCAAGCTATAAAATTTTATTGAATAAAGACAAGGGTACAAGTGTAAAAAAAAAAAAAAAAAATCATAGAAATGGAAAACAAGCAACTATCGCTCTGTGCCTCGTTACAATCTGTCAAGAAAAAATCTCGATAGGAGTAAAACGAAAAAGATTACATAAGCTGAAATAATATTAAGGAAGAAAAAACATATACATCTCTAAAAAAAATCCTAGAAATAAATTCCGGAATAGAGTGCGACTAGCTAGTGATTCTGGCTAGAATGCAACGGGATGATATCTGCAGTGACATTTTCTTGCCTCAAAATATGGGACACTCTAATGTTCATAAAAGAAAGATGGAACAAGCACAAATGTCATCTTGCTTTTCATCTCCAATTAAGGCACCAAAACCTGAATTCTGTCAAGCAAATGAAGCACGTACGTAAGTTGAATCCAATTCTACGCAAAGGTTCAGCCAACTATTGTTCCAAGCAAGCTTGATGCCCACAATAAGAACAAGTTATGCCTCAAAAGCAACTTCCCTCAAAAACAATAAATTGAGATCGATCGCGGCGGTGGGATATAAAGGGAAGTTGGCGGACAGAGAGAGTTACTCAACTCTGATGGCTAATTGTCCCTTTACAGCGCATATCACTCTATGGGAACCTTCCAAGCCGTGGAGAAGTCCTAAATGGCCCATTCCAAATTGTGGTAGATGTTTGTTAATATACTATTTCGTAGATTATTTTCGTTAATCAGATAGTAATCCTTATGTGCGTGAGTGGAACTTTTTTTCTGGCAAAATATCTTCATTAATATAGCACTATTGTGTGCGTTGTTTCCTTTACTTGTGGTTGTGGAGTTTATATATTTTACAAATAGTGGTGGATTTGTAACTCTAGCCTCTAGGAAGTTTTTATTTCTTCCTCAACTAATAATTTGTTCCACTTTACATACAAAGTGTCCAACTTTGTCGCGTGTTTTTACTTTTAATTTTTTTTTTCCATTTTTATATTGACTTTCTTTTCTCGCAGTTAATTATCTAGTTGCTCTCTTTCTTTGAAACCTTTCTTTTCTTCGTAAAACTTTGACCTCTTGGGAATACTACTCCAGAGAGGGACCTATTTTCTAGTATATAATTTTATTTTACTTTTTCATGTGAAGATAGTTATCATATATTTAGATATATCATCGTTTTATCCCATTTTAATTATATATATGTGTGCAAGTTTAGTAACTTTTGTTATTGCTAAGTGAATTTTTTCTAGATTTAAATTTATGAGTTTCAAATCCAGAAGAATCTATACTAACAAGAGTAATATTAGAGACACACAAAATATACACATAACAAGAATAATATTAGAGAGACACAAAATATACACATAATGATGTGTCATTAATTTTAGCCACCTATGATTTTTGAAATAGATTCTCACTATATAGGTGAGTGACTCAAAATATATATGCCACATCATTGTGTATATATTTTATGTGTATATTATATGTGTCCCTAGTAATATTAATGCTCATACCAACAAATATCAATCTATATGTGTCACTATATATTTCAAAAGAGTAAATAATCAAGATAGTATGTTAGGCTTAAAATCTGCAGTCTATATAGTCAGATGCATGTTAAGCATATAAAAATACGTGTAAAATAAAAAAAATAATAATTTCTATTAATTTAAGATGGTCTTTGTACACCAAGACCCAAATTTGCACAAGAAGAAATGATACACCATAAACACACTCTAAAATAGGACACCACAATACTGATCGATTTGTACTATAATCAAACTAGGTAACACTCACAAGACGCTCTTTGTTCGCACACAACTCAAGACTCTTGCTTTGCCTCACTTTACTAAAACAAAATTTTCCTTAAAGCACTTAGAAATGCCTTGTTTTGCAGTCTAATTAATGGGAAGAAATGGCCTTATTAGGTCAATTAATGAACTTGGTCTCCTAGATGGAAGACTGCGTACGTCGCTTTCTTGAAGCCATTCACATGCTTTAGCATCTACCAACGAACAAGGGAGAGATTCGGTGGTGTACAAAGCGTGAAAGAGCATCTCTTTTGGATTACCAATATATATGCCATCATATGGAATCTTTCGGTGCTCACTATAAAATCCAAAAATAATGCTTCAATGTATTGTGTTGGTTCAAAATCTCATTCATATTTGCCATTGAGTGGTTGGTCAATCGTTATTGAATCTATTTCTCTTATTAATTCTCTTTCTATTTATTGTCATAATTAATCATGTATTAATAATGAACCTTCACATGGTAGTGAAGGGTGAACTTATTTTGTTCAAAAAAAATTTGCTTTCAATTTGAAAACTGTTACTGAATTTTTTTTTCCCATTTAATATAGTATGTCTGTATATCTCAAAAAAAAATAATAAAGTGACTTCCTTATCTCTTTCGATTTGTTTTTTTTTTTATTTTATTTCTTTTCTACCTTTGATAAATGTGCATGCATATTATAGCTAGTAATTACACGATTGTATACAAGATACATCAGAAAAGCTTCTGCATAAATTAAGAAAACATATTCAAGAATCATAGCATTTCATGATTCATTGAAAAAATCGACTTTGATTCTCTCTCAGCAAATAATGTGTGACCATTATCACATCAAAAATCGTTACTGTCATGTTAAGGGATATATAAAGCCAAATGAATTTAATTCATCCACTTGTTCCTAAAATCGTGGAAACAAATACAAATCTTGTGTTATATCGAACTTGATTCTAGGAGGATTTTTTTTCAGTGGAATTTTCTAAGTGGATTTATTATCACTTATACCTATATGGTTTCCACGTTTTTGCTTGGCTGTGTTAGATTATACATATGATACTTTTTCGGAAGGGAAGATATATATGTGTATATATCCCTATATATAATGATATATTCTCTATCTATATTTTGCGTCTATATGATACATTTCTTATATATATATATATAGAGCACCAATCCAGTAGATATTTTTTTTTTTTTACCTATGCATAGGTATCAATTGGGCCAATGAAAAAAAAATTTACACATTTTTTTATATTAAAAAGTAGGAGAGAGAAAAA